>CM062057.1:22767500-23172500 GCA_030954485.1 Citrullus mucosospermus
TTGCTGTTTTGAAGTTGGATTTCTTAGTCAACCATAGGTGTGTGCATGTTCTTTTCTTAGTCAACCATAAATGTTTCTCATCATTTTGCTGAAGAATTAAGCATTGTCTTTGAAGGACCTCTTGTGACAAGAGCCCTGAAACACTTCTTCAACGCCCTACAGGGGTCCTTCATTTGTGTTAGGAAGCTGTAAGCCTGGAACATATTTTTCTTACCTTCTGTCAGTGCTAAGTGAACCACACTGAGTTTAATTATTGTTTTTGCAACCTTCCCCTATGATAATTTAGTAAGTTGCTCAATTTTTCCTTAGATGTATGAGTGACTGATAGGTTCTACATTAACATGTGCCATTACTTTCTCATGACGTTCTTTTTGTGGTAAATGGTAATGTGGAACTTACTGGGAAGTGTTCAGGCAATCTGTGGTTTCTGATTATACATTACATCAGTTAGTTCATTGTTGTTTGAGTAACAAATTTCCATTAGCCTCATTTAGAAACTTGAGTTTATTCAGTTTCCAGTAGGCTGTGACGAGGATCTTGTAAAAGCAAGAGGTATTCTTAACTTGTCTTATATAATATAGTTATTTTTCCTATAACCATCTGGTTGAATGCTTTTTATTTTTCCCATAACTTAATGGGGAAAGCTAATCAGGAAGTGTAGAGGATGACACTGTTACATGGTTGGAATTTCATTTAACAATTATAATGTGTTCCATACAGAGAAGAATCTCTCCGGTGGGAAGTTTGTGGTCGAGGTTTCTTTATTTGGCCTGCACATACATTCAGAAAGTCATGATCTTTGCGAAGAGACTTCATGTCCTATTGCACCTGGAAAATTCTCTTTATCTCACTCCCAAAGCTTACCTCCATTTACGCCACCAGTAAGTCTTGTTTGGTCGATTTAATGCTTCTTTCTCTTCAGTAAAATTTCATGTTGCTTTACAACTTTCAAAAGTTTCTATGAACTGCCCCATCTTTGTTTAGATGATCCGTACATCATCCAATTTTCTTCTGTTCGTGAATGTTGACTGAATTTTGCAATTTCTATTACAGGGTTTATATGCTGTTAAAATAATATTGAGAGATAGCAAGAACGACCAGTTGACTTGCATAAACTTCAAGCTCAAAATTGTTTTTGGTGATGAGAAATCAGCAATTACTGAAGAATCCTTGGTTGCTGAGAGTTGAAAATGGGCCAATTCAAGTTAGTTTTCATGTTACTTTCTCCTCTGTTTTTCAACTGCATGGTGTGTAATATTTATGCTTCTACTACAAGGATTGTTCTCTTTCTCCCTTTGTTGGTGTTTATGAATGTATAAAAGCTTCTGAACAAATGTGAATTCCTCAATATTCAGCTGTTTTCTACATCCTCCTCGGCTTTTACTTAGCTTTTGAAAAATAGAAAATGGACGTTGGAATAAACGTTGCTACGAAAGAATATATCGCACTGTCTCTCTATCTTAAAGCTAAATTGGACAAAATATTTCTAAATGTGTCTTTTAAAAATATCTTTAAACCTTCAAAAATAAAAAATAAAAAATACCTTTACCACTAGTTTGGGATGAAAACCGTTATATTTTTAAAAGTTTAAAAAATATTCTTACTGTTAGTAATATGATAAAAAATTGTTAATCCTTTTTCGTTCTCTATTTTTCCTCCTTTTTTTCGCCTTTCTTTTTACTTCTCTATTTTTCCAATTCCATCTTCTTTTGTCTCTCTTCTTCAATATTTTCTTATTCCTCTCCGTGTTAAATGTTTGACATTTTTTTTTTTCTCTAAAACAAAGGAATAAATGAATAAACTGCCCAATTCTGTTAAAGTAAGTATGCTATAATAAGAAAGAAAAAAATAATAGCCAAATACAATTTTTCTTTTTTGGTATTTGTTTATTTATTGTTTGGTTAAATTATATAAAATGTCCTTGAACTTTGTACTTTGTGCCAAAATACTCTTGAACTTTCAAAAGTTTCAATATTACTCTTAAACTTAAAGAAAAATTAAAAAAATACATTTATTGTTATATACAAATAGAATTGTTAATACATCGTCACATAAATATCTATAAACTTTCGAAAGTTGTATTGGTACTCTTAAAATAATTTTAAATGCTCTTACTATTTATCTACACCTAATCACCTCTTCCATTTTCTTTATCTCCCCTACTTCAATATATGACCTATCACTCTTTATTTTTTTTATTTTTTTTCTCCCCTCTTACTCTCCTTATTAATTTTTTAACCTTTTGTTTGTCTCATTAAAAAAAATTGTCTCCTTCAATTCAGGTATGTAAATTATAACATAAACAAAGAGAATAACGGAAGCACAATGTGACACTAGGGACTTATATGTTTTAACAATATCATACGTTACTAGTTGAGTGTATGTTAATAGCTAAATACATTCTTTTTTAATTTGGTTATTAATAGTTTTGATATGTTTTAAGGAAGATTTTAATTTTTTGAGTTTTGTGGGATTTTATGCTTTTACTTGAAGTTATGATTTATATTTTATTATGACAAAATTAGTGTAAGAATTGGACAAATGAGAGAAAAATGAGTATATCTATATGAAAAAGATGATATCTATATAATTTGTTTTAAACTTAGTTATTTTTTAACTTGAGAAAACTTCAAACAAATTGATCACCATCCATACTCACGATAGGAGCATTTTTTAACTTTTTTTTTTTTTTTTTTGGGCAAGGCTAAAAGTATTAATGCAACTTTTTAAGTTCAAGGATATTTGAAACAAGTATTAACGGTTTGCATTTGTATACTAATAGTAAGAGTATTTTGGAACTTTTTGAAGGATCAATGGTACTTTTTAAACAAACACTAATGGTTCCATCCAAAACTACATCCAAAACTAACAACAATGGTATTTGTTGGAGAAGAAATTTTGAGAATTTTGGGTTTAAGAAAGTATTGAGCCCAAATCCAACTTTAGCCCAAACCAAAGAGAAAGTTGGGCTCAAGCCCAATGGCCAAGAAGCAAGTTGGCCCAAGCCCACAAAAAACCCTTATAAATTGAGGGTCTCCTTAATGAAAGGAGGTTGGAAGATTGAAGAAAAGGTGTTAAAGCTCTGGAAACCCAAATTCTTAAGAATTGAAGATTGAAGCTCAAGATCTGAAGACCGAAGCTCACAAGTTCTGAGGATTGAAACCCTGAAATTCCAAAGAAACTAAAGATCGAGGTTCCAAAGCACTGAAGTTCTAGAGACCTGAAGAATCGAAGACTCTGGAGTTGAAGTCTTTGAAAGCGAAGGCTCAATGAAGATCTCGATAATTCAAGTTGCATGTATTTACTTCTTTTGAAAGGAAGAATCAAGGGATCAAACATTAGAGATTGTACCCACAAGTATTGAAATTAATACAAATACGAACCTCAAATTCCACGAATTAAATTTTTTCAGAAATCTCGTTGAACAGTATTTTTGAACAATTTTTAAAAGTCAAAGGATATCTTTGAAACTTTTGAAAGTTCAAAGGTATTTTTGACACAAAGCATAAAGTTTAGAACTATTTTGTATAATTTAGCCTTATTGTTTTGGTATATTTTAAGGGGAGAATTTAATTTTGAAATTCTTTGAGATTTTGTGTTTTACTTTAAAGTTTTGGTTTTATTTTGGTTGCGGAGAAAATTGGTGTAAAAATTGGACAAATAGGAGAAAAATGAGAGAATAGCTAAATGCTAGTTTAGCATGCATTACCTAATCTAAAACCTTCTTGTTAAAGCAAGATTTTAAATCATGGAATCAATCAATTAAAGATCAAGCTAACCAAAAGGATTAAAAATGGTCATGCTAAAAAGTATTAATATCATTGATTCAAGATCCATGAAAGTGTTTAGCAATAATCCATAGAATTTATCTAACCCTAGAACAATGAAAGATCAACCTACCATGACTTCCATAGATAGAATCAAACTTAGAATGCAAAAATGCAAAGAAGAAGCAAAGACACAAAAGGGAAAGAAAGGTGTTATCTTAAGTTTTGGTCCTGTCTTTGAGGTAGAATTATCTCTCCAATGCTCTCCAATCGTATACAGCACTAAAGACCCTCTAGAATCTACTCGGAACTCTATTCATAATACAGTGCCCCCTTTTTAAAAAATTGTGAGATTCCAAAATAATTATTTAATAATCTAAGAAACCTTCTTTAATAGCTCATAGTTCAACGTGGTTAAGCCATCATTTTTGTTGGGCTTTATGTCCTAAAACTCGTTGTTTGTAAATTTTGTAACGTATTCTCAGTAAACTTGTTATTAAATAATTGAATTGCATTTATTAAATCCAATAAACTAAAAATCATTGGCTATAGGTTGTATGCTTGGACTTTATGTGTAGACATAAAAGTGGATCAAGTTTAAGGAATAGCCAAAATGGTTTATACTATAAGGATAGGGCTGAGTACACTATGGATGCGGATGCGGCTCACTTTGTATATGATACAAACGATGTGATCTTGTATCGTACATGTAGAGACATGTGAGTGGGGACGTTCTATGCAATCAGTTTGCATAGGACCGGACCATGAAATAATCATTTTTGCTTTTCAACACCGTTTACTATTAAAACTGATTATTTCAAACTTGATGACCTAGGTAACTTGATTTTAACTCTAAGCTAACTATGAACTCCTATTTATTTGAGATTACCCTGTAATCTGCATAGATGAGAGTAGCCCCAGTTCGTCAACTCAATATGCCCCTATTTTAAGGATAAGATCAGATAGATAGCTGGAGACATTGTCTTGCAAGATGGAATACACTCCTACCCATTCTAGGTTAGTAGACCCTTAAGTACTGACTCCAAGACTTGAGCAAGGGACCCTACCCTCTCATTGGCCTGAGAAGGACTAGGTTTGTTAGTTGGACTAAAAACCGATTGTTCATTAAAAGATCAATGAGACTTAAGGAACCAAATGTAGTTAAAGGGTAAAACAATAATTTTGGTCCAGCTGTAATTACGAACAACTTGTGAAGGATCGATTTACTTATTATGATTATATCAAGTGGACATAAATATATCTACAGTGAGGAGAGTGCAACTATCGGGCTTTAGTGGAGTGTCTCGGTAGTTAAAGAATATTAATTAACTAGGTTAAAGAGTTTAGTCGGTTAATTTTAGATCGTTGGAGCTCGTGATCTGTAGGTCCATTAGGTCTTCTGGTTAGCTCATGGACTAAACCTTAGAACAAGTATATTGAGTAAATTTGAAATGTTTGAATTTGGTTGAGGAGCAAAATTTATGATTTGTTCGTTTAGTTATGAATTAGACGAAATCGGAGAGTTAGAAATATTTAAATATGATTTAAATATTTTTTGGATGAATAGTGATTCATCGGATTAGAATTTGTTGGAAAAAGTAGAAAAAATAATTAATTATATATTTAATTAATTTTATTTAAAATTAGTTTTTTTAAATTAATTTTGAATTAAAAAACTCAATTAAATGAAATTTATTTTTAAATCCATTTTTAAAAAATGGATTTTTCCACTAAATATATGAGAAAGTAGGATGTGGTCTTCTCACAACCTCTCTATGTTCTCATAGCTTCCACCTCTAAATTGAGTGTGTTTATTAGCTAATTACTTGTCTTCATGCCTGCATGTGATTTGCATGTTATCTTATATATATGGGAATTGAAGAAAAAGGTGAAAGAATCTTGCTAATTAGTAGAAAATCTCTCCCTTGCTCAAAATTAGAAAAACAATGTGTTCTTCAGCTTTAAGCTCCAAATTGAACTCAATCTTGGATCCCACAATACGTTCTAAGGCCTGAGGATAACAAGGAAGACTCTAGAGGTCGTCCACGAAGTGTTCGTGATCTGAAATTTGAAGAATCCAGCTTCAATTTTGAGATTCAACAAGTAAGTTCATTTTCTTTGTTTTCAGGTTTCTAAACCAACATGTTTATTTTTCAAAATTGATGTAATTAGAGTGCTTTAGATTCTACTTACTTCCGTTGCCATGTTGTTATCACCTTCAATCCCGTTCTTTTGAAGCTGGAGGTTTAAATCTTCATCTAATGAATGTTGAACTAAAGAAAAACACAATGTTCAATTATGAACACCCTTTCTATATCCCACGTCACATTGTCATATTCTAACACACTTTTATTTGGGAAATTGCAATAGGTAGCAAAAAACATAAAGGTATGTGCAAACACAGTAATGGTTTTCTAAACTTGCAAATATTGCAATAAATTTAAACCTGATTCCCGATTTTTTATTATTACAATTTTACCCTCGTTTCTGTATCAGCGTATATATGATATACTTTATATTTTGGTATACCAATCAACTGATATACTTTGTATTTGGTATATTAATTAATAGTTATAATATTTTTAAAGAATATCATTTATACAATTAATATATCATGACTTAATTGTTTTAAGGTCTTTTTTTTTTTTTTTTTTCATTTCGATATAGAGTTATTTTCATCCAAATAGTTCAGATTTAACGTTGATGGTATATTTTAAATGAATTAATTTTGTCAAATGATATACCAAATATAAATTATATTAGTTAATTTGTTTTATTATTAAGTTTCTTTTATATGATTTTAATAGTATATAAATTATATTTAATTTGGTATATCAATTATATAACAAATCGTATATTAATTATTAATTGATATACCTAATTTAGACTACAACATAGATCTACCAATAGTATATAATAGTCATTAAGAATTCATTTTATATACATTTTAGTGTATCAATAGTATATCGCTTGTGATCTAAGTCCATTTTAAGTATTATATTGGTGTATCACTAGTTTATTAACGCTCATTCAAATTTTATTTAAACTATAATATAGATGTATCGATAATATATCAGTAGTCATTAAAAATTCATTTCATGTATATTTTTAGTGTATCAATAATATTGGGATTGATGTGTAAATACATAGGGTCTCGTGGTTTTATAAACTGTAACCTAAATCTCTTGGGTCTCGTGGTTTTAAAAATTGTAAATACATTTTATTTATTCAAAAAAATAAGAAGTTATTTTATCTATCTTTTGCATAAACTAAGATTTCATGGTTATTTTACGTAAACTTAAACATGTATATGGTTGACATACAAGGTTGGATCATGTTTAAGGAATAACCAAAAGGTTTGTAATATAGGAATAAGGTTAGGTGCCTTATTCTGGTAACACTACGGATACGATCCACTTTGTAATTGTTACAAAGAGTTTTAAAGTGTTACAAACGATTTGATCCTAATCGTTCATGTGGAGACATGTGAGTGGGGGTATCCTACACAAAGAGTTTGTATAAGACCGAACCGCGAAATGTTTAATTTCTCTTTGTGACACCGTTAATTGTAGAAATTAACCGTTCATAGGATAGTTATAGATAACTCGATCTGAATCCTCAGTGAGTTATGAGCTTCTATCTATGAGGGCAATCTTTTGATCTGTATGGGTGAGAGTGGCCAAATTGCCGACTCACTAAGCTTACCATTTTGGGATTTGTCTGATTAGGGAGCTGGAAACATATTTTCACACAATGGAATTCACTTCTTTCTGTGTCTAGTTAGGGAGCTGGAATATATCTTTACAAGATGGAATTCACTCATTCTCCTGTTTAGGGTAAGTAGATAAATTACTCCCTTAAGAGCTGATTCCGAGTCTTGAATTATGAGGCCTCACCCTCTCACTAGCCTGAAAGGGGTTAGTTTATAGTTGGACTATAAAGATTTGTTCATTAGAGAGATTAGTGGTACTTAAAGAGTTAGATATAACTACAGGAGTAATTTGTGAAGGGTCGATTTACTGTTGATTAGTAAATTTCGTGGACATAGAAATATATCTATAGTGCGAAGAGTGCAACTGTAAGTCTTTAGTGGAGTGACCTACAGTTAATGAATTTTAATTAATCTAATTAGAGAGTTTAATTGATTAGCCTCATATCATTGGAGCTTCTAACTATAGGTCCATAAGGTCTCCTTGCTAGCTCATTAAGGATTTGTATAAGAATCAAACATTTTGGTTGATTTGAAATGTTCAAATTAATAAGGGAGTTAATTGTATATGATACAATTAGTATAATGTATATAGATACATTATAATATAAAGTTTATTTTGAATGAGATTTATATTAAAACTATAGATTACGTGAGAGAAGGTTATTTGAATATGATTCAAATTTAAATTAAATATGAGATATTTAATTAATTAATTAATTAATTGTTAATTAATTATTTTTATTTAATTATATTTATTTAATTTAATTTAATATATTATAATTAAAATTAAAATTAATTAATATTAATATTAATTTTAATTATTATTATTATTATATTAATAAAATAACTCCAACGTGGTGGGAAGTTATTTTTTCTCTCATAGTGTTTTCACGTAAAAAGGAAAAGGAAGGGAGAGCGAGTTACAAAGAGTTATTCAACACAGAAGAGTTTTGTGAAAAATCTCCTTTCCTCTCCAATTCTCTCTACCTCGAAAAGGAATTCATTATCCTTTGCCAAAATTCATTCAGAGCCCACAAACTCCATTCTTCCTAGAAAATAGCAAGGTAATTTTGTGGTGGTGTTCCAAAGAAGAATTACCATATTTGTTGGGGAAGATTATTTCGGTTTGTAATTTGTAGAAGGAGAAGCTTCGTTTTCAACTTTGAAAGCGGTCTTCAAAGGTAGGAAACTTCTAATCTCTTAATCTTCTTAAAAAGCATGCTAAAGTCTATGTTTATCCAAGTTGCATGTTCTCTGTATTTTGTGTTTCTCAAAACAAATTTAATGGCACATGACGATCACTCACTTTCGCCGGAAATTCGATTCTTTCAAATAATATATCACACATGTTCTAAATTTATTTTAAGTATTGTATTGGTGTATAAGTAATATATCGATACTCATTCAAAATTAAATTTCATATATATATAGATTATTAGTGCATCAGTTGTGATAGTTAGACACTTATTTAAAATTCATTTAAAGTATAAAGTAGTTTATCAATATTGATTAAAACTCATAAAAAACTACTGATATACATGTTAATACACCAATAAGAGTAAATTTGTAATAATAAAAAATGAAAAATCTACTTCAATGGCTTTTTTCTTTTTTTTTTCTTTTTTTTTTGCTATATTTGCAAATTTTGAAAAGTCATTGCTAAATTTGTAATTTTTATAATGTTTTTTTACTATTGTTACAAGTGCCGCTTTTATTTTCTTTGAATAAAAATTATTAGAATTTGTTAACCATATTACAATGAGATGTTTTCAAAAATAGAAAAACGGTTGAATATAATTACAAATAAACATATTTTGATAAGATAATTGAACCGCATTAATTGGAGAAACGATGAGGACATGTGGTTCCATATTTTTAGAATATTTTTAATATATATCTTTTTTAATAAAAAAAAGGGTAAAATGAATAAATGCATGATATTTCATAATTTTTTTTGGTTAAATTATCATATAGGTCTTGGTATTTTGCAATTTGTTCAATTTTAATCCTTATACTTTCAAATGTTCAATTTGAGTCATTCTACTTTCAATAAATCTTAAATTTAGTCCCTCAAAGTTAATTTTTATCGAAATTGATTACATAATCATAATAAGTTTAACACAAAAAAAACACAATATATGAATATATTTTCAAAATTTATAGTAAAAATGTTAATAAAAAATAAAAAATAATGAAAAAATCTACCATAAACAAGTAGTAGGGATTAAATTTAAGATTTATTGAAAGTACAAGGACTAAAATTGAATCAACTTCAAAATATAAGGACCAAAATGATATTTTAAACTTTTTTTTTAGCATACCACTAGTGGAGATCGGAGACTAAATTGAGAAGAAGAAGAGAAAAAAAAAATGATCAAGTTGGTGAAATGTAAAGAATGAAAGTATGTCTAAATTGCACCTATCTTTTTTGCATTTCACTCATTTGTTTGTCCAATCATAATTTATCACATGACAAACAAGAATTACTTCTTCAAATGTTAGATCCAATTTACATACCCATCTTCTCCACCAAGTGCTATTAAAAGTTTGTTAAATTACCAATTGACCCAAAAGTTTAAATTTAATACAATATCAACAATCTAACCGTCTCTCTTTTGAAGGCTTGACATATGTAAAATACCCAACAAATAGAATTCAATATTAATTAGAGAGAAACCAACATTGCAAAGATTTGAACATATAACCTTTTGAACCCTGTGCTCTTATACAATATTAAATCATTAGTTGACCCAAAAAGCTAAAGGTCAATTTGTTAGGAAATCTGAAAACAAGGAATTAAAAAAGAAAGAAAAAGAAAAACAAAGTTGTATTTCATGTTTTCGGATATATGTTTGGTAGTAGATTCAGAAATTGGATTCTAATTTGAACCATTATTTTAAATGTGTTTGATACTATATTTATAAATCATAAAACTATTTGTGTGGTTATAAACTAAATATTAAGTTGACTATAAAATAATAATAACTAAGTTATGAACATGTTTTAGGTCAACAAATTTGTATAATTATTATTTTTTAATATTATATAATTTATTATACATTACATAATACATATTGTATTTTAAAATATTTTTATCTTTATTTAATATAATTGTACATTTTAAAACTTACAATTCAAAATTGGTATCTAATTTATACCGTTTGGATCACATAATCCAAAAATAGTTTTCAAGATCAACGGCTTGATGAAGTTAGTGAATCTAAAAACATAAAACAAGATGTGAGGTTAAAGAGCTCCATTAATGGTTTTGTTGAGTTAATTTCTTCAAGTCCTTCTCATTCCTATAGGCCACAACACAAAACACTCCTCCAACCACTACCTCCGATGGCTTCTTTGGGTTTCTTATTCATCCGCCGACTCCGTCGCCACCATTTCCCTTGGCATTCTCTCCAACGGCGGAGAAGGACCCAAATTTATCATCACCACCACCTTCACATCCTCCACATTGCTCATTGCTCCTTTGACAGAAACAAATGGATTTTTCAAGATTTGATTCTTGGTTATTAATGATCTCAAACAAAGTCTTCACTACTTTGTTGATTTTGACCTCCAAACCGCTTTCAAAGTCGTCGAGATCGAGCTTGGATTCTTACATGATTCACTCTACACACAATTCCCCATCCTTCTTTGGTGCTCTTCTTCGCTTTATTACTTCCTTTTCCATTCTCTCAGCCATCATTGCATTCATCTTGATCGATAAGCAAAGTACCCTTTACAAGATTGTGTATTTCACTTTTATATTACTTTTTGGAGCTCTAGGAGTTGAAATTTACTCTGTTTTTCGGATTGGAGTGTAATTTGGTTGACCCAAATTGACAATTTTCTTGCTCGTTTGATGTTGAAAGCCCATCTATGCCTTTGGGTGGTCTCTTGAGATGAAAAGATGGTGTAATTCGATTCCGCAGTACAATCTATTTACTAGTTGTTTTGAAGATATAAACATATACAGACACGGCAGGTCGATGGTCTGGTCAAATCCTTTCGAAATCAAGACCAATATTTCACGACCAATTTCGAATCAACTTAAGAAACGAATCTTTGAAGAGTTAAACAAGATGGTGGAAATCAAGAGGGAGGAGGGTGATTGGGTTGGAGCATGGAATTGGATTCAGTTCAAAGCATACTCCTTTGGCACATTGCCACAGAGATTTGCTACTACTCACATCACAAAAACAAGGCTTTCAATCATTCAATATCTCTTCTTCAAGACACTAAATTGTTGTCTAATTACCTCGCCTACCTTTTAGCATATCGTCAATCCTTGTTCTCGAACGGGGTGGGACGAACAAGATTCGAAGCAACGGTTATCGACACTAAGGATTTTCTCCGACGACATGTCCCGATATTGTTGGGAAGAGTTGAGCATGCTTATGAGTATGTATTGGAAGATTTGGAGTTGAGAGTTGGGTGTAGAAAAGATGTTAAAGAATTGGGAGTTGGGTCAGTGCTAAACTATGGGTTCTTGTTGGCTAAGGAGCTTCAAAGGTTGGAAGAAAATGAGAGGTGGGAGATGATGAGCCATGAATGGGTGGAGTTGCTTGCTAAGGTTGCTTGTGAATGTAAATTTTATGATCATATTGAGCAACTTGGACATGGAGGAGACTTACTCACCCATGTTTGGCTTTTGATGCATCATATTGGTTATACAAAACAAGCTTATGATGTTACAAATGCCAGAGATGAACAAATCCAAGAATTTCGTAGGGTTTTAAAACGTCGTAGAGGTGGTGGATCAAGTCGATTTGATCTTATTCAACCATAACGAAGGATTAAAATATCGATATCGATATTAAAATTTCAATTTTACGGATATATGGATAAAATATCGATATCCAAAAAAAATTTCTATAACTCAAAAATATTTAGAAAGTTTATTTTGATTGATAATTAAGTTGTTTTTATTCTCAAATTAAGTTATGGACATTGTTATTAGTATTTCTATTCATAATGGATTAAATAGATACATTTTTATGTTTTATGAGTATTAAGATATCTGTGGATATTTAATATCGATGTCAAACTCTTAGATTTATGGATATGTCAATGGATATTTCCATCCTTGACCATAACTTAACCTTTTTATTTTTATTTTTTTTATTTTTTTTAATTTTTTTTAATTTTTTTTTTTTTTAAGAGATGCCAATTTGGGTAAGTTTCATTTGTACAATATCTATTCATTTAATATAGAAATTAGATAGTTGAAGTAAGTACTCATATAAGTACTTTCTAGGGAGACATTTGGGTGTTGAGTTGAATTAATAAATTTCAGGTTGTTTGGTGAGAGTTAATTAGTATGGAGTTAAATAATCTGTATTTGGAGATGGGTTTGGAGATGGGTTTTAAAAAGTTTTTGTTTACTATTTAGAGTGTAGTTTTGAAATTTGTGTGTTGGTTTTTTTTTTAACTATGTTTTATTTTTTGTATACTACGCAATTAGGGCTATACTCAATCCATTTCTACGATAATAATACATTTGATTTTCAATTCTCATACATTATTTGTCGTACCTTTTGATTTTTAATTTCACTCAAATTTTAAATGTTATATATATTTTTTATTGGTTTGAATTTAGATTATATATATTTAAAAATGTTTCAGATAAAGTTTAGAATATGTCTAAATTTAATTCATCTAAATATTAAATTCAATGCGAATGTTGGATTAGATTTCGAATAGAATTCCAATTTAGACTTGTTAGCAAATTTGATTCGGGATAAAAAATTGATTAGACCCAAATTCATTTCAACAATTTTTTTTACACAAAAATTTGACCAATTTGTTATAATTAGAATGGAAATTAGTTTAAATGACAAAATTATTGAAAATATTTACAAATAACAGCAAAATATCACAATCTATTTACAATAGACCGTGATAGACTATGTCATAATAGATACAAATGATAGTCTATTGCAGATAGATAGTGTTGCTATATTTGTAAATATTTTGATTCATTTTCCTATATTTGAAAACAACCCTAATTTGAATCAAATCTCTTAATTTGATAAGTATCAAATTAGTAAATTGGTTTTAAATTATTCAAGAAAATCTTAGTTTACACCGATAGATTTTGGGGTTGTATCAATTTGAAGCTTGACCAACGCTATTACTCTTCATGCATTCAAACATCGCCAAGTTGACACCATGAGGCAAAAAAATGAGACTCAAACACCCAAGTTTGTCCAATGAAGGCACAACCCTACACTCTGCAACAGAGGACTCTTCTTCTTCACGTTGTAGCCTTCGCTTCTTTCCAAGACCCTCAAAATGTTTCATTCCAATGCACAGATGGAGGTCCCTACTCAGAAACTTTTATCTTCCATGTATCTAGGAAAAACAGTTATTTTGCTCTGTAGCTCTTTATCCAGTTCTCGAGTTGGGTTAAACTTAGACTAAGCAACTAATCCTTTAAAGATCGCTTTTGCACGAATAGCAAGATAAACAGAAAATGTAACTCGTATTTTCCGTTCGGGAGGGAGGTTGTGTGTTAACTTAGAATAGGTGGGCATAGGCTTGGTTGGAGGGATTGAAAGCGGTCAAGCGACTGTAGTTTGGTCCCGACCCACCTCTTGAACTGGAGTCTGATGCCCTAGAGGTCATTAAGGTGCTTAGTAGGGGAAAGCTTTGGCTAAATTTGGGCTTTCATTGAGAACATTTTTTTTTTTTTGGTTGAAAATGATACTATGGTTAACTTTTCCCACATCCCTCAGAGGAGAACAAAGCTACCATGCTTTTGCAGCTTTGGCTTCCTCCCAAAGTTGTTCTTTGACCTAGAAAGATGTTTTTTTTTCTCAGATAGCTTAGTTTCCCTATTGAAGAGGAGGGTTGGGAGTAAGTGTTCTTTTGGTGCTTTTTTTTGCCTACTCCAGGCCTCGACAAAAACATGACAATTAGAAACTTTTACAACTTAGACTTTTCAGCAAAAGCAGCTTATTACAAACCATTTCTAGGATAAACTACCAAAGGCTAAAAGAAACATCTTTCCATATCATGTACCAAAATGCCAAAGTTCACTTCTTTCCAAACTTTTTTCTTCTTTTTTATAAGAAACAAACTTTTTGCAATTATTATTTTGTGAGGTTAAGATGAAGAAGACGATGGAAATGGTGCATGGCATTCTCAACCGAAGGAGCATATCGGCCAAACTTGTAAGCCGGCGACTCGAGACCCTTTTGAACACCTTCACACAGAATAATGTCTTCATTCTGAAAATTATTTGGACCAATGTGTTAGAGAAAAAGAGCAGTTGAATTAAGCACTGCACACATAAAACTGGAAAGGGGTGGATTAGTTTGTAATACCTGCACACTTTCACTGTCTGCTAAACTTTGTTGTATAAAAGAGTCCTCATTCTGAATGTGAAATCAAGAGAAAAGGTAAAAACCTGAATGAACTGAGAAACTCAAATACCACAGAAGCTCAATTCTTGCTGAGTTTTTGTGTTAGCCGAGCAGTCTTTTTAATAAATCAGGCAAACAAGTGAGAACTTGTGCACAAACACAAAGGACTTATTGCATAGCCATCAAGCCAAAAGACTCAAAATTACCTTAAAAGAAGCTTCAAGAAAATAATCGAAAACCACTAGACATTTTCGAGGTCCAAGTGGGAGTACTAGATTAGTGTCCATCCAAGGTCCATACCTATTACACAACCCAAAAGATGATGAGACGAACATCACTGCAAAACATCTCGAAACCTAAAGAGCCAAAGAGCTACGTTGATATCACCAAGACCTACCTATTTATCATGAAATTTGGGTATACAAAAGCATATAGTGCTTCTGGTCCAAGTCGACCATAATCATCACCTTTCGATTCTCCCCCACCCTTACAACTTTGAATGCTAACAGTTTCAAATATCTACATCACAAGTCATAGCCACATAACATTGATAATTATCCGAATGATTGACTACGGTAAATATGCATGTTTATTTCATATGAAGGTCCTATGGACCTTAGGTTAAACAGAATAAATGCTTAAATATAGTACACAAATCCTAAAACCTCAAAATTGTGTGAATGCATAATGCTATAACAGTAGTTTGGTAATAAATATAAAATAAACAGTCAACGTACTTCTGTAGAATAAGACTCAAGCTTGAGATTTGATGCAAGCCCTTTATGTGCATAGGGGACGTGATATCCTCCATCTAAGTAGTTGTCACAAAAAACCTACAAAAACTACCAATAAAACATATTACCAAACCCATCAGGATTATGGTAACAGTATATGACCATTTTTCGAGAACGATGCAAGGACCATACCTTCCAGTTACACTCAATAGTGTATTCACGTCGACAGACATAACTTAACGAAGCATCAACTCCATTTAAACTCAGGACATCTGCACAGCTTCCAAGCCATTCATGTGCCACTTTATCTTCATCAACATCCAGCTCAGATGATAATTTTCCATCTAGATTGAGAAGAACGAAAGGCCCCCATGTAGCTACTGGTAACGGTATAAGCCCAAAATCCTAATCTCCATCATTAAATAAATTAACTAATTACTAAGCCATTCAGAAATGTTACATTGAAATGGATATGCAAACGGATATCACAATGATATAGTTGCATACATTTACATCAAAGTTCTCTATCCCATTTATTCTAGTCGCCTTAAGCAGTACTCCATCCAACCCATATGTCCATCCCTGCCAAAGTACAGAACAAGGTTGTTCAATACATATAGATGCACCTCGTAATATCTCAGAATCTTGCATCCTAATTACATTTTAAAATATTTTTCATCAGATCAGAGCAAAGCTTGGAGCTTTCCATTTTTCACCTTTAACAATGATCTCTTTTTTCTTAAATGAAAATTACCATTGCTTTTAAGATGAAGTTAAAGTTGTGGACTAAAACCTTAATGTGGCCCTCAAAAAATAACTAGAAAAATAGAAAACCAAGAAATTTCCAAGGCAACTGCATGAAGATATGCAAGTGAACTCACATGATATGGGCATACAAAGCATGACTTCTTCCCACATCCAGATGCAAGAAGAGAGGCATGATGGCGACAAACATTGTGAAATGCACGAACTTTCCTGTTGTTATCTTTGCATATTACGTACTCTACATTTCCCAACCTGCCATAGTCAAAGAGACAAAGAGCAACCAAATTTCAAGGACAAGCCATGGTGGGGAAGAACACACATCTCTGGCATCCCATATCCAAGACTCAAGGCATTAAAAATGTCAAGTGATTGAACTTCATATTTGGTTAAATTATCTTGTGAGAAATAACATTCAGGTAATAGAAATAATTTTATTACTGCTCTCTAGATTTTATACTCTCAGTAACAAATAGTAAGTGACAATTAATCACACCTGCCTGTGAAAAAGTCATGGGGTTCTTTTAACTGTTCAACATATCCTGACAAGCCAATGGCACAAAAAGTTGATGATCCATGCCTTAATATTGTCAGTTATAATCTAAAGAGGAAAAACAAGGAACAGACTGCATTAGCTGTAAAACAGAGAAGAGTACACAAGTTCAATGGGATTAGGCTGCTTTGTACTCTGTCAAACACCAAGAATTTCTCAGTTTTGAGTTAATAGAAGGCAGATACCAATGGTCATAGGTAACTTTTCTTCTTCTCCTAATCTTGCTCTTCCATTTTTTAAGTTCCGAAGGCATCTATTCTCTTTCTAGCGTGATATAGATGGTTTGTGAAAGCTTAAAATCCACGAAAATGGACTGACTGGGAGAGATTTAGAATTGGGGAACTCCAGTGTCCAACCCCAGTTAAGGAATCTCCATTATAATCATAGGTCAAAAATTGCAGTTACATTGAAATCTAGCAATTGATCTCCTCGCTATGCAGCTACAATTAAATAGAGTCGCAAAAGAAGAAGAACATCAACAATTTAGAGATAGAAGCGAACCTACAGCCTGCCATCCTGTGTAGAAGACACGATGGAGCTCGAGATGGAAAAAAGAAGGGTCTATATACCAGGAGCTGGGTGGAGTGACGGCCTTCTCCAAGGGAATTTCAGGGTCGAATTCATGAACGAGTTTGTGAGCTTGAATGAAGTGAGAATCAGGGTTTTGAAAGGATAAAGCCGCCGAGATTCGTGAGGGAGAGCGATTTTTGCAGGAATGCAAATTGAAGGAAGTGGAAGGAGGTTGGAAGAAGTGAGTATGGATATGCTTCGTTAACGTCGCCATTGCAGCAATCCTCAAGCTTGCTTCTCAACAAAACAACAATCAGGAATACAGAAGACTTTCACTAGTTCATTCATCAAGATTCAAGACTACGCCTCTTTTAACTTTGCATCTCTAGTAAAATTCACACTAGATTTTTATGGCTTCAAACTCTCTTTTCGATTTTAAAAAAGCAACACTTATCTAAATTAAAACTCTTCACTTCCCCAATAAACATATTTTTCTTATTAAATTTTGTAAACCTATTTTTTTTTAATTAAATTTTGTTTCATTATTTGGAAACAATTTTTTTTTTCTTTTGGTCTAGCGAAGGGAGAGGAAAAAAAAACAAAAAACAAAACCTTTCCACTTCTCCATTACATCTCTTTTTTCACAAGCAAGATTGTGTTTTTTAATCCTTTTGCTTCTTTAATTTTCTAACCTATCAATTTTGTTTCAGTATATTGAAATAATTTTCTAACCTATCAATTTTGTTTTAGTATATTGATTAGACATCAATAAGCAAATATATTAAATTTTCAACAACTACAATCATTAGTATATTGGCTATCAATTAACAAATATATTAAATCTCTCGTCAATCATCATATTGTTAAATATCAATAAACAAGATTATTAAATATTTCAAGTGTATATGTAATATATCTAACAACAATCAATATTCAATCAATAACTTATTTTCAAGCAAAGCATGTGTGTTCCACTTTATAAACATAATATTCTGAATGTATCAACAGTATATCAAATATAAGGCAAAAGTATATCAAATATCAATCAGTAAATATTCGAAGTGAGACGTGGGTGTATCAATAGTATATATCAAACATCAATCGACATTCCAATCATATCAACGGTATATCTAACAATAATCACACATTTTAAAAAGTGTAGGGCATTTTGTTCCCTTGGTTATTTCAGTTGGGATAAACTTACTAATTTTTTTCATTTATGCAGACTTGTAATTGTTGGACTACGGGCTTAATTCATTTCAAGTATAACATTAGTATATCAACATAACGTTAATATGCATTAAATAAATTTTCAAATATATTATATTAATGTGTATTAGTAGTATATTTTTTTTTTAATGATTGCCTCACAAGCTAGTATCATAGTCTTGAGTACATCAACTACTAACATATTAAAATTTCAAGTACACAATAGTCACCTAGTGTCAATCAACGAGCATGTTAAAATTTCAAGTACATTGTCACATATACCAAACAAGCATGCAATATTAAAATTCATAGGTGCTGAATGCCCGCATGTGTGGTTTTATTTATTATTATTATTTTTTTCTTTTTGCTATGTTTGCAAAAGATATAGATCAGTGACACGCTCCCAATTTTCAATTTCTTTTTTACTAAATCTGCAATTGTCCCCAGAAATAATCAAGTGAGGCATTTTTATTTTTATGTTTGATTTTTTGTTTTTTTTTTTTTTTACACATTTGCACGAAGAATTTTTTTTTCTCATATATGTGAATTTTAATTAGTTTGTTACAAAAATGTAATTTAAAAATACATTAAATAATGAGCAATTACATTGGATAACACTGTTAGGAACAATAATTAAGTGTAGCAAGACTCTAACACTGATAGACTTTGAAAGTAAAATCTAAATTTTGCTATATTTGCAATTTTTTTTTTTGTATTGCAAATATAGCAAAATCTATTAATGATATCTCCAAATATTTTGAACCTAATTGCTACTATCCCTTAAATAATATCATTTTATTAGAGTTGGTTTTAGATTTAACAAAATGAGTTAAAATAATTGCAAATATAACAAAACCCAAAATAATTTATAAAAATAGCAAAATCATCCTCCAACCCATGTAGAAGGTCCAAAAAACCCACAAACCCACACATGCGACCGGACGACCTGGTTTCTTTTGTGCGACCTAAAAATAATCCTTCAAAGACTTAATTTATTTCACTCAACTGGAAAACCCTCCTCCTCCTTCTTAGTACTTTGATAGGCATTGATAACCTATAATCGACATACTAATAGACATTGATAGATTATAATCAACATAATGATAGACAATGATAGATTATTATCAACAAGCTGATACACATTGATAAATAGATTATGATTAACAAGTTGATAGACATTGATAGATAGATTATGATCAACAAACTAATAGACATTGATAGATTATAATCACCATACATATTGATAAACAATAATGATAATATGAAGGGATCAAATCTTAGTAGAAGTATGTGATCACATTTGCTTTTATTTTTTTAAGGTAACAAATACATAACAATAAAACCTAAATTACAGATGAATCACATGTTGTAATTATAGGAAGGTTAAGCAAGTTTTGTAGAAACTTTTTTCTTCACGGCAAAGTTCTTCCTCCAATTAGTTGATTTCCTTTGTGAATCTCTTCTAAGAAGTCTTCCTAGCTATGACTCTTGGCAAGGAATCGACTAGTGGGAGTTTTTTTTTTTAGAAGAGAAGGGAAAATAAATTGGAAGAAGAAGAGGATATTCATAGAGATTTTTTTTTAATGTTTTTGGTTGAGAGAGAGCATTTGAGTGAACAGAAAAGGAGATTGAGAGCCAAAATCTTTCTATAAAATGTAGAATGACTAAAAATCCCTCTGTGAGTGTTAGTGGTAGTTACCACTTCACCACTCCACTTAATTAAAGGAGAGTGGTTTGTTTAATTTAATAATTAAGTAATATGTTAATTAATTAAATATCTTATATTTATTAACTAAATATTTAAATTATATTTAAATGTAAATTTTTCCCTCAGCCTATAGTTTTAATATGAATATGATTCATCTTCTTAAAATCAATTTAATTAAATCAAATTTAATCAAATAAAATAAATAAATAATTAATTTACCAATTAATTAATCATTAAATTAAACATCATATATTTAATTTTCAACCCTATAATTGAATCTGATTCAATTATATTTCTCTCAAATAGCCTAAAGTTTTAATGTGCATCTAATGCGCATTAGTTTTAATTTATAGTTTTAATATGAATTCAATTCATATTAAATTTAATATTTGTACTCATTCAAATATTTAATTCTCCCATAAATTAAATTTTGAATCAAATTCAAAATAAATTTATATTATAAAGTTAATGAACTTTATATTATAATATAGTCATACATTATATTATTTCCCTAAGTAAATTTGAATATTTCAAATTACTATAATTACCTCATGATAACTTGTAGGAATACAAGTTATTATATTCATTATTTGGAGTAATTAAGACAGAATAGATGATAAGCGCATAAATTTAGCACTTGAATTGCATTATATGAATAACTCTGCGTTTACTATACTTACAAAAGACTTTATCCTGAAAATTATGAAATTTTATTTTTTTTTAACGCAGGATAGAACAAAAAGGAGCTCAGAAATATAAAGGAAAAGGACGCTGCAAGAGAAGACCAACGCATCGAGAACCATGCGTCCAAAAGATAAACAATGCAAGCACGTAACCAATAACTGTCATGTCAATACGCAAGTGGACAACTGATGCGAAGAAATCGGAGCAGCAGGGCATGGAATTAAATGCAAAGGTGTCAAGTTATCATGATATCACCTTTTCGACGCCTATAAATAGCCCAAAGCTTTTCAGTTCAAAACTAGAGAGAAAAACACTAAGCAAAAGCTCTGCGCAAATTCTCACTCAACCTCCATAACCATCTTCTATTTCGAGCTCTTTTGTGAGAAGATTCTGAGAGTGTTCAGAGTCACCTCTCTGAGAGTGAGAATCCACCCTTGTATAAATAATATATCAAATAGCCACCATCTCAAGACTCCATGAAGCAAGATGGCCAATGGTAGGTTGACGACTTCCCTTTTCTTTTCTTCAATATGAACACCTTTCTTATTTGTATTTTGTTGATATTTTTCGAAAGATTTGATTATTTACTTAATACAAGTTTGATTGACACTATGCCTCCATTTATTCTCATTTGCAACATCTTACACCATGAATTTTGAATGTCTACGAGTTAAGCTTAAGTTTTAGTATTTCTAAATGTGATTAAGTTGCTTTCATCTTGATTAAATGGGTACTTCAAACTTACTTGAATTTATCGAACAAATAGGTTTAAGTGGGTATATTCACATGCTCGAGAGAGTTGGTGAGTAATTTTAACATTTAACAAAAAAGAGTAGGCTTTAAAGATAAAGTTTTTCTTTTGCTCTAAAAACTTACCATGTGACTTAGAAATAAGATGAATGTGGCGTCAAAGCATTGAGAGATGAGTTCTCAACTTTGAGTTTGTAAGCATGAAAAATCACTTGTAGCATAGGAAAATACTATTTACTTAACTTGACTTACGCCTTTTTCATGGATCCATTCATTTTACACCCGCTATCTGATCTTGTTTATACTTGTACAAAAGTATTCTTTGGTAGTTAGTACAGAAAACAACACAAATGTAATTATTGTATAGTTTCAAATGCATCAAATCATGAATGAATCTCAACGCATAGTCATTACAAATCCGTGTGTTCGATGTTGGACTCTCAAGGAAACCTATTTAAACTTATACTTTGGTTTTTATAGGAAAACTTGCGTTCAACATATACATCTTTCTTGATTCTTAAGCGGCATTAGGCCATTATGATCTTAACGCATCATGCGCATACAAAGAAGAGCAACAAGTTTTTGGCGTTGTTGTCGGGTAGAAGGCAACACTCTGGATGCACAATGGATCGATCTGCCAACGTTGCATATCTAGACACGCAGCAACCTGAACAATGTTGTGCTATGGTCCATTCAACTTTTGAATTTTTAATCATAAACCCAACAGACCAGCGACCTAAACCATCTCTAGAAAAAGCACCAGAGCTTGAATTGAAAGGGTTGCCAGCCCATCTTAAGTACGCATATTTAGGAGAAGGCAACATTCTTCCTGTAATTATATGAGTAGCTTTATCCCATGAGCAAGAATCAGCCATTCTGCGCATTATAAAGAAGCACATTCGAGTAGTCGGATGGATGATTACTAAGGATACAACCAAATAATGATTGCTCTAGAGGACCAAGAGAAGACCACTTTTACTTGTCCCTATGGCACGTTTGCATTTCGACACATGCCATTCGGATTGTGTAATGCACCAGGAACCTTTCAGAGGTGCATGATGGAAATCTTCTCAGAATTCTTAGAAGAATCGGTGGAGATATTTATGGACGATTTTTCCATCTTTGGAAATTCGTTCGACTCCTGTCTAACCAATCTTGAGAAATTACTTAAGAGATGTGATGACACCAACCTAGTATTGAATTGGGAGAAATGCCATTTAATGATTAACGAAGGTACTGTCCTTGGGCATAAAGTGTCCAAGAAGGGGCTGGAAGTCGATCAGGCCAAAATTGAAGCCATTGAAAAACTACCGCCTCCTACTAATGTCAAACCGTTTCGTAGTTTTTTAGGGCATGCAGGCTTTTACTGAAGATTTGTCAAGGACTTTTCTAAAATTGCACGCCCTCTAAGTGCATTGCTAGAAGTGAACAGACCCTACATTTTTTATGAAGAATTCCTCAAGACTTTCGAAAATCTAAAAGCAGCACTGGTGTCAACACTGATTTTGATTGCCCTAAGTTGGTCGCAGCTGTTTGAACTGATGTGTGACGCTAGCGACTATGTGATGGGAGCTGCGTTGGTGCAATGCAGAGATAAAGTGCTGCATCCAATAGCCTACGCCACCAAAACTTTCAATGAAGCTCAAGAAAACTATATAGCCACGGAGAAAGAATTGTTGGCGGTAGTGTTTGCTGTAAAGAAGTTCAAAGCCTATCTTCTAGGGTCTAAAGTCATCATCCATACAGACCACTCAGCTATCTGATATTTGATGACTAAGAAAGATGTTAAGCCCAAGCTCATCAAATGGATCCTACTTCTTCAAGAGTTCAATGCTTATTGACCGGAAAGGTACGAAGAATAATGTGGCCGATCACCTCTCTAGACTTGAAAATGGTGAACATGATAAGAGATAGCCGGAAGTCAACGCAAGATTCCCAAATGAGGCTATACTCAAAGTTGATGTATCCATTCCTTGGTATGCGGACATTGTCAACTTTCTCGTGTGCAAACAATTTTCCAAAGATTTCAACGCACATCAGAAGCAAAAGTTGATGCACTACACGAAGTTCTACTACTGGGACGAGCCCCATACAAGAGGGGGCGAGATCATATTTTCAGACTTTGCGTCCCAGAGACTTCATATCAACACATCCTCTCACAATGTCATGACTCCCCTTAGGGAGGACATTTTGGAGGGCAACAAACCGCTACTAAGATACTGCAATGCGGATACTTCTAGCCAACACTCTTCACAGATGCCAGAGACTTTGTGATAAGGTGCGATAGATGTCAACGCACTGGAATGAGATGCCACTGACCTTTATCTTAGAAGTAGAACTCTTTGACGTTTGGGGCGTTTATTTCATAGGCCCATTTCCACCATCAAATGGCCACAACTACATTCTGGTAGTTGTGGATTATGTATCCAAAATGGGTTGAAGCAACTTCTTATGCCAAGAATGATGCGGCGACAGTCTCAAAGTTCCTTCAAAAGAACATCTTTACGAGATTTGGAACGCCAAGAGCCCTAATTAGCGACGAAGGTACGCCCTTCGTTAATAAACTTGTCTCCAAGTTGCTAATTAAATATAATGTGCATCACAAGGTGGTGACTGCATACCACCCACAAACAAATGGGCAAGAAGAAATCTCCAATCGAGAGCTGAAAACTATTTTGAAAAAAGTAGTTAACTCCTCTCGAAAAACTGAGCGTCGAAGTTGGAGGAGGCACTGTGGGCATATCGAACAACATTCAAAACGCCTCTCGGAATGTCGATGTACACCCTTGTCTTCGGAAAGGCATGCCACTTGCCCCAAGAATTAGAGCATAAAGCACTTTGGGCGGCAAAGAAGTTGAATCTTGATCTGAAGGCTGCTGGAGAAGCACGTTAGCTTCAACTCAATGAATTGGAAGAATGGAGACTTCAAGCCTACGAAAATGCAAATATATACAAAGAGTGAACAAAGCGTTGGCATGACCAACACATCAGTAAGAAACCTTTGCATGTTGGTCAGAAAGTACTCCTTTTTAATTCTCGTCTCTACTTATTTCCAGGGAAACTGAGAACAAGAGGGTCTGGTTCCTTTGTGATCAAAGAAATCTAACCTCATGGTGTCGTAGAGTTGATGAATGAAAATGGCACCAACGCATTCAAAGTCAATGGTCAACGTGTGAAACCTTACAATGGGGAGAGCCTTGAACGTGATAAAGTAGTCGTTGACCTAGAGAAGATTGAAGGAGGACAAGATGGATGCGCCCTGGGTTAACAACTATCATATATATTCCAGGAACGCATCCTTACTTTTACACTATACTTGCAATTTATTTACTTTCTTCTAGTATAGCTATTATTTGCTTTCAAAAGTTCTTATTTTGCAGCTATCTGTATTATTCTTTCTGGTAAATGAATTAGATTTTTTTTTTTTCTGATCCTTATTGAAACTTGGGTACAAACAAGTGTCTACAATAAAATCATGCAATATAATATTTCGACGCCTGGGGGGAATTTCAAGGGTCACGATTACATCATAGGATCTAAGGTGATGCATAAGCGTGCGACGGCGAACACAGCTTTGTGTCAGACCAATTAATGCGTAATGATGTCACGCTATGCACCACTCGCCTCGAATCCACGCGCTTAAACCCTATTTAAACCCCTCTTCTTCCCCATTTCCAAATTTACGCTTTCCACTCTTTGCAACCTTCGACAAACACTGCGATTTCCGGCGAACGAAAATTTTTTCGATTCCAAGCCTTATTTCATTCATCATCGAACTCCTTACTTTCTTCTTTATACCAAATGGCCTCACAACAAACCTTCTCGTCCCAAAAAGCCAAGTTAACCTCTCAAAAGGTCGGCATTACCGCTTCTTCTTCATCCTAGCTGCGTTGGAGCATATTTCGGACTGCAAGCTGCCCCCTACCTGCTAATAGGGGCGTTTGTTCCTTTTCTTCTTGCTCAAACCTGCCCTTGATTATCCAAACCGTAAACCCCACTACCCCTACCGTTCCAACTTCCCTAACTAAGCCATCATGAGCTTTGAAGTCATATGTGCCTATCAACCCACTGTAACCACTGGCCATAGTGCGCCCCAACAGTCCTGAGTTGGAGGCTGGGTCGAATCCCCTACCGCCAAGCTTTAGAGACCTCCTTGGAGTGAACGAAGCGGCAAAAAATGACGAGTCCAATGTCTTTGGAGATATCTTGCACACAATAGACGAAGAAAACTGGTTGGACGGGTTGGTTGACTAGACGATGAGAAAAACCTCGACGTGTGGGTTAGTCCCTGCGGCGAGTGGTCTTGAGGAGCCCCACTTAAGTTCATCAGACTCTGATGATAGACCAATTGGAACAATAATTGTGACGGTAGAAAAGAAAGTCGCAGAGAAAGGAAGAAAGAGGCCCACTACGGCCGAAGAGGAAGAAGCCGAGAAAGATGTTTCGCCGCTCAGAAGGAAAAATGAGAAATCAAAGGATGCAGGGACATCTGAGGCAACTGTCATCGCCGCATCTTCTTTGGAGCTCATGGCAGTCAAGACAGCGGAGAAATCCAAGAAGATGAAGGAAGGCATCCAACGCCTCAAAGCAGAAACAAAATCCTTCATCGTTACCAAAAAGAAGGAAAAGGAATTGAGAAAAAAAGAGATAGCCTTGAGCGGACAAGCCGCCGGGAGGCAGAGGAACTTTGCCGCATCAATGAATTGGCAGAGGAGTTCGAAAGAGAGATGGAAGAAGAGAGTGATGTGAAGAGGCAATCTAAGGCCGAACGCATCAAGATGAATGTCAAAAAAATAAGGGAAGAAAAGAAAAAAAGGAAAGGAGGTAGCTATGCCAAAAGAGAAGCTACCGGAGAAGAAAAAGAAGAAGACTGAGGCGACTAAGGCGCCTGTAGTCATAATAAGGGATGTGGATGTAGAGGAAAGAAGTCGGGTGCATGCGAGTCCCAAAATAAAGAAGAGTGAAAAGGGAAAAGAAAAGGTGGTAGAAGAACCACCAAAGAAGGTGGGAAAGGGCAGAAGAAGCAGTTTAGTCGACTCCACTTGGAAGTAGGGTTCTTCCCAGCACCCCTTGAACTGCCTGCCTTCATCATCCAAGGAGTCAACGCCATGGGTTGGTGCAATTTCTGTGATAGCGCCCAAATCATCCAACCCAGCGTCATGGAGGCGTTTTATAAAGTGAAAATCCATCGAGAACAGCATAAGGTCCGCATCAATAAGGTGGTAGTTCCCTTCGACACATGGGAGATAAATGCTATTTGATTTGCCCAACATATCAGAAGCTGCGAGGAACAGAATGATAGAGACCCCTATGCGAGCAGAGATGGAGGATACCCTAAACATTATCGCAAAGCAGGGGTCAAAATGGAATACTTTCCCGAAGGGTATCAAGACACTAGCGCCAACCTGCTTGGTCACCGAAGCCCATCTCTAGTTATACTTCATTAAGAGGTCACTCCTTTCAACAACGCATGATGCAACAACCTCACGAGATAGGGTTGATAAGCACTTGGAAAGTGCTTTCTATTCTCCCAAATTAAGGGAGTTTATATTAGATTTCACTTGTTTGCTAGTGATTTTCAGGTTAAAACGAGGAAAATTAGAAGAAACGACTAAAAGATCAAAATTGAGCAAGAATACGGCGAAAAAGAGTTGAAAAACCAAAAAGGGCAAATTTTGGGGATAGCGCCGCGGCGCTGAAACATCAACGCATGGTTCTGGACGCAGAGTAGCATTGTGGCGCCAAGATGGCGCTGCCTCGACGCATCCTTGCTGAAACGCATTCTAGCGCTGCGACGCTTAGACGGCGCTGCCACGACGCTAAAACCCGAGAGCAATATTTCTGAAACGCATTTTAGCGCTGCGACGCTTGGACGGCGCTGCCACGATGCAAAAACCCGAGAGCAAACTTTTTTGGATGCAGCCCTAGCGCCGCGGCGCAATGGGACAGCGCCACGGCGCCAGCTTTCCTTAATTGAAAAATCTGTATTTTTGGAAAATTTTTGGCGGCCAAACTCTATAAATTTGGGGGTTTCTAGCAGTCCAATTCATCAAGAAAAATCAAGGCAAAGCAAGGAAGTTGCAGACCTAAAGAGATACAAAAAGGAGAGAATTAAGTGAGGGTTCAAAGAATGAGTTAGTTGCAAGGAAGAGGAAAAGAGTTCGAGAAAGTCTTGGTGCCCTTCGAAGTCCGACGTGAGAGCCAAGGAGATCGAGACGGTACTACTTCAATCAAAAGCTTCTTTTCAGTAGAGTTTCCCTTTCTTTACACTCTTTCTTTGTTTATTTATCTTAAACATGTTGCTTCAAGCTATGAGTGGCTAAACTCTTTAGTTTTAGGGTTTTGATGAATTGTTTATGAATTCATGTTAATTTTGTAGACTCATGGTTTTGTTGGAATGATTATGCTTTTCATTGTTATTGTGCTTAATTCTTGTGGATTGGTCATCTTCACATGTTAGGTTAGATGTATGATTGAGAGATTGTATGTTTAACTTGATCTATAACAATAAATTATTGTTAATTTATCACGAGAGTAGTTAGGTTGATAATAAAAGTTGCTAAAGACTATTTTTAATGTCATGTAATTTTGTGTTGGTTTTAAGAGATTAATAATCAATCAAGTTGCATGAGAAAGGGTTGTTTTTTAGAGAAAATAACTTGGAATTAAGTTTCTAGACTTAGGCATATGAATTACAATAAAATCCATGAAATCTATAATATTGCATGATGAAATAAACAAGGATTCATTACCCTAGAACTCTCTTTGACTCTTGTGTTTCTCCCTTTGATACTTTCCTTATTTGATTTGTATTTTTCCATAACTTATAATATTCAATTTCAATCCTCAAATAAAATTGATTCAATTCTAGAATAGATAAGTAACTTAAACCTTCCCAATTGGATCTCTAATGGAACGATATTCGGATTTAACCGTTTTATATTACAACTTGAGGATGAACAATTATATGAGGCTTGGGAGAGGTATAAGGATCTCTTGAGAAGGTGCCCTCAACATGGTTACCCGGATTGGTTGCAAATTCAACTCTTCTACAATGGATTAGCAAGCTCAACCAAATCCATATTAGATGCAACCGCCGGAGGGTCAATTTTTTCAAAGAATGCTCAAGAGGCCTATACCATACTAGAAGACTTGGCCACTACATCGTACAATTGGCCATGTGAACGGTCTTCTCCAATCATCCCAAAAGCCACCGGACGATATGAGATGGACGAGGTAAGTTCTCTAAAAGCTCAATTGGCTTCTCTTACTAATGCTTTATCTAAATTTTCTCAAGGAAGCCAAGTCCAAGCAAATCCATCATCCATAGCTTACCTTGCGGCCATGGCAAATCAACAAGAGCCAAGTGAGTTAGAAATGGCCAATTATGTGGATAGAGGACAATATCGAGGTCAACAACAACTTCCACCTCACTATCATCCCAACTTGAGGAATCATGAGAATTTTTCATATGCTAACAACAAGAATGTGTTGCAAGCACCTCAAGGATTCAATGGAGCGGGGAATGCAAAGACATCATCACTAGAGGACATAATGCTTGACTTTGTCAAAGAGTCAAGATTAAGGACAACCACATTGGAGAATTCGGTCCAAGCAATTGCAAGCACCGTTCAAAACCAAGGTAAGGCACTTCAAAACTTAGAGGTTCAACTTAGTCAAATGGCAACTTCCCTCCAAACAATGCAAAAGGGTAAGTTCCCTAGTTGTCTCGAGATAAACCCAAGGGAGGAGTGCAAGGCCGTGATTTTGAGGAGTGGGAAAAAGTTATCCACTCCCTTGATCAATGATGAAGATGATGAGCTTCCACAAGAAGAAGATGAAGCCATCATAGAGGATATTCAACAAAAAGAGAATGCATCTAAGGAAAAGAAGAAATCAAAGTCCAACATAGGGAGTACTTCTACTCTACTTCTTTTATCCCTAATACTTTACCTTTTCCTCAAAGATTCCAAAAGAAAAAGATTGATGCTCAATTTTCAAAATTCTTAGACATATTCAAAAAGTTAGAAATTAACCTTCCTTTTGCAGTGGCATTAGAACAAATGCCTAAGTATGCCAAATTCATGACGGATATATTGTCTAAGAAGAAAAGGTATGGAGATTACGAAATGGTTGCACTAACCGAAGAATGTAGTGCGACACTACAAAGGAAATTGCCTCCAAAACTAAAGGATCCAGGGAGTTTCTCTATCCCTTGTCATTTAGGCAATAATAAGGTTACTAAAGCACTTTGTGATCTTGGAGCTTCTATTAATTTAATGCCTTTATCCATGTTTAGGAAGCTCAATGGAGGAGAGGTGCAACCAACTACCATATCTTTGCTTTTGGCCGATCGATCATTTGTTCATCCCTACGGCATTTTGGAGGACGTCTTGGTCAAGGTAGACAAGTTTATCTTCCTGGCGGACTTTGTGATATTAGACATGGAGGAAAATGCCGAAGTCCCCATAATCCTTGGGAGACCATTCTTGGCCACCGGAAGGGCCCTCATCGATGTGCAAAATGGAAAGCTCACATTCCGCCTTAACGATGAGGAGGTAACATTCGACATTTATAAAACCCTTAAGCATCCGGATGTAGAAAAGTATGAGCATCATGAGCCAAGAACAAAGGTAACATCACCTCTCTCTTCAAATAAAAATCTATGCATGATAAGCCTCCTTTCAATGGTAAGACTAATGGCATGCTTGATGTTAAAGTAGAAAATTCTATGAAGCATGTTTCTAGTTGTGATAATTCTCCTAGTTCCTCTTGCATGCCTCCCAAACCTATAATGAATTATGAACAAATTATGGAGAAGCATGTTAAAAATGAAGTAGTGAGTCCGTTAAAATCTAAGCATGATGATTCTTTAATAAGTTTTGACCACATTAGAAACGATAATGTCCAATTTGATAATGATTTATTGACTAACTCACTAAAGGCTAATGAATATGTTTGTGAGTGTCAATGTGGGCGAGAACTAAAAGTTGTAGGTGATCCAAAGCATGAAAGGAAGAAACCACCTTGGGATCCACCGTGATTCGTGAGCCTGTCTAGCTAGAAGACGTTAAACCAAGCGCTTATTGGGAGGCAACCCAATTTTATTGCTTTCTTTACTTTTCTTTTTTATTTTATTGGAGTCACTCATGTGCTTTATCTCTCAGGAACTTGATTTACCACACAAAGTACTCCTTACACCAAGCCTGTTTGGTGGCTTCCCGCTTGCTCCCAGACTTGCTCTTTCCTTGTTAGATGCTCTTATGCATTGGGGACAATGCATGATTCTAAGTTTGGGGTGGGAGGTGTCTTTCGTACTTTTGTGTGTTTTCTTATCCTGCTATGCATGTTAGTGAAGGTTTTAATGATCATATGCATGTCAATTTTTGAAAATTTTTTTTTTTTTGAAAATTTTGGAGCTTTCAAAGTTAATGGGAATGTTGTCTATGGTTGTGTGCCTTGATGTTGATTGCCCATGATGAGATTCGAATTTGCATGATAGATGACTTATTGTGAAAATAAGCACTATCTTGAGTTAAATTCATTTAAGTCCCTCTTAAAATCTCTCATATTCTTGAGCACGTAGCCACTTTAAATTAAAATCTTTAATTGAAAAAGGATTAAGTCGGGTGTATTCGGTTGTCACTTCGAAAGGCCCCACCGGTTAGAGAGTAAAAATGCATGATAGTTTGTAATATTAGACTAAGGAAAAAGAAAAGAGTATACATGCCTTGAGAAAAGAAAAGTGTACACAAAATATATGAGCGTTATTTGTCTATCTTTTTAAATGTTAAACTTGTAATGAGTATGCATGGATAGGGGTAAAAAGAGCTGCCTTTGCTGTGATCAGTAAGGACACCTGGGAATTGACTAGGTACGAGTCACTACAGTGAATGTATGAAAGCTAGTGCCTCTAGGTAAAAGAATGCAAGTTCGGGCTCATGAAAAAATATATGATTGAAAGGCACCTTAATGGACATATTACTCACTTGAAATGTATGAAAGCTTGAAGATTGGTGCATGAGCTAGAGTAGGGGGAAAACTAAAGAAACTCTCTTAAGTCCTAATTTGAGTTCTAGTATTTTAAATTGAAGGAGGCTTGCACACACACACATGGGAGATAGCAAGATTTGGCCTTGAATGATTATAACAATATAGATATGCTTGCATGTTTCTACTTAAGCTCTAAATGCTATTCTCTGAGACATGAGTCAATTGCACACTTCTTCATTTAAACTCTTTATTATTTGATTTTATTCTTTGCTCGGGACTAGCAAATCTCTAAGTTGGGAGATAAATGCTATTTGATTTGCCCAACATATCAGAAGCTGCGGGGAACAGAATGATAGAGACCCCTATGCGAGCAGAGATGGAGGATACCTTAAACATTATCGCAAAGCAGGGGTCAAAATGGAATACTTTCCCGAAGGGTATCAAGACACTAGCGCCAACCTGCTTGGTCACCGAAGCCCATCTCTAGTTATACTTCATTAAGAGGTCACTCCTTTCAACAACGCATGATGCAACAACCTCACGAGATAGGGTCATGGCCATTTATTGCATCATTGCACCACAAATTAGGGGGACCTTCTTCAAGCCAAGAGGTCAACTATTCTTCCCATACTTGATGACGAAGTTATGCGCCAATGCACAATTGATGGAGGATGCACCAGCAGTCGCAGTCAATGGGGTCCTTTCTAAGCAGAGTTTAAAAAGGATATTGAAGAACTCCCTGCATCTATTGGAGATCGCCAAAACTAAGAAAATGCCAACTAAGTCACTAGAGACCTCTTCCCCTCAGCAACCAAAGCCAAAGAAGAGGAAACTTGTCAAGAAGCACTTTGAGATTCGGGCATCAAGTTCACATCCTAATGAAGTCAAAGCACCTGTTCAGTTTGACGCCGAAGAACAAGCCTTGACCGTTTATACTACTCCCATTGACCAAACCATTAAGGAGCCCTCTTCACCTTTCCTTTCTCCTTCCCTCTCCCCTGAAATCCAAAAAGAACCACTTGCCGCACCCACCCTCCAACGTGACTCTCCCTCGCCTTCCCGCTTCCCTTTGACTGACTTAAATTTGGAGTCGAGGGAAGTGTCGTCGCCTTCTCCACCACATTTGGAATTAACCCTCTCCCCGCCTCAACCTTCCACTTTTCGAGAGGCAACTCCATCCCCACCACCACCTGTTGAGCCAATCATGACTTTGGATCTTGAGGAGTCAACACCCTTTCAAGTTTCCCCGCCTCATTCTGAACCTCAACCTTCAAATCTTCCAACTCCACCAACTACCGAAAATTCTGCCTGTACCATACCTAGTACTGCATCCACCTTCCCGATGCAGGCAGAAGCAACCACTAACACACATCCTCAAGAAGATCCATATCACTTGCAGCACGCAACTGCTTCACTACAATTTGTTGATCCGTATCCATAGTGTCACAAAGATAAGGTACCCAACCCTATCCCTATACTATAGACCCTTTAGGTTGTATCTTGAACACTGATCCCCATATATCTCCACATACTATTTAAGACTCATTCAACGACCTAGAATGTTAGTTTATTGGATTAGGGTTATTTAGACAAGATAAACATAATATAAACAATAACACTTTATTAGGAAAAAAAAAACATCAATAACATTTTATTAATGCTCGGTCAAATCTTACATTTACTATCTACGAGTTTTAGGGCATAAAACCCAACATCTTTTTCTTGTCTTTTAGCATTTTTTGTTTCGTTTTGTCAAATCCTGCATTCTAAAAACATAAAACTCATAATTTCCAAAATAGAAGCTTTTGCAAACTTCATGATCATAAAATTCATATCACACAGTTTTCTTCTCAAACTCATGCATTCATCTTCTAAATTACTCTAATTATTCCAAATAAATAGTACAATAACTTGTATTTCTACAAGTTATCAATAGTGTTCTATCACTCTTTATCATTGATAGTATATTATCACTGTCAACAGTGATAGTTAGTGATAGTATACGATCATTGTCTATCACATAGACTACTATCATTGTCTAGTAGTAGTATTTAATGATAGACTACATCAACATTCAATAGTATTTTTTTTTTTTTTTGTCTATATCATTCATTATCTAATTTATGTATTTACATAAAGTTGTATAGTTTTCTGTGGGTCAATAGTATTTTTCTTACTAAACACTGATAGCAAAAATATGCTAACATTGTAGATAGTGATAGAAGACTATCAATTACTATTAGTGATGGAAGTATATCACTTTCTATCACTGATAGAAAATGATAGAAGTCTACCATTGACTATCAATGATAGAAGTATATCACTTTCTATCATTGATAAAAAATTGATAAAAGACTATCAGTGGTAGGCTAATTTAAAGAACTTGACAAGAAATACAATTTTCATGTATCTTATATATCACTGATAGACAATGATAGAATTACATCACTTTATATCACTGATTAACAATGATAGAAGACTATCACTCTATATCACTAATAGAATCCTATTACTGACAGGGTTAAACATCTATTTGAGCCTATTAGTAATATTAATCAAATTACACTTATAATTGCACTCATCTGAGATATCAAATTGAAAATTATAATTGCACTTGAAAATGCCAAATTCAAATTTAAAAAAAAAAAAAATTGGGTGTTGGTTGATATGGGCAAAAGAAAATTAAATTGAACTATAAATTTTGGTGCAATTTGAATTTTGAATCAAATGCATTTGAAAACTGCTATTCTTTTTAAAGCCCACTACAAATGCAAAGAATCTCCATCGTCATGAGAACAAATACTTTGGATAGGAAAAAGTCAGTTCTCATATACTTTGGATCAAGATTTGTTTAAGTCTACAAGCAACAGAGGCATCCGTTGGCCCCGCGAAAGCCGTTGCAGCTCACTCCTTGGTGGCTCAGGTCGTAGACCTTCAGGCAAAGTGTAGTTTCAGATTTTTCAAAAAATCAAAAACGTATTTGCCAAATTCGAAATACCTTTCTAATTTTTGCTATTTTTTAAAAATATTCCCACAGAATTTGCCATACAATATAAATCTGTCTTATTAAATCAAATAACTGCAGATTTTGTTTGAAAACCGTTTTTTAAGAGTAATATTTTAAATGACAAAACTGCTGAAAATAGTTTTAAATATAGCAAAATGTCTATCGGTGTTTATCACTAATAGACAGTAATATTTTGTTATATTAATTATAAATAGAAAAATTATTATAAATTAAAAAAATATTACACTATTTACAAATATATAAATTTTTTACTGTTTATCAATAATAAATTGAGATAGTCTTCCATCGCTCTGGCTCAAACGATAGAAGACTATTGCAGTTTGTTGCTGACGGACAGTGAAATTTTTCTATATTTGTAGATAGTTTTGTTCATTTTGCTATATTTGAAAACAACCTTTTTTTTCTTTTTTTTTTTTTTTTTTTTTTAATGTGTATATATATGAAGATTATGTGTTTTTATCTATTGAAATTAGAAATATTGTTTTATTTTTTAAAATTGTACATTTTTTAGTTTAAAACTTAGGTGTTAATTTTTTAAAATATAAAATTTTGAATAAGTAAATAAAAATGATAAAGGGTGTTTCGTTTCTTATAACATATTCTTTCGTTACCATGTTTTAATTAATTAGAAATATAAAAAGGGCATTTTGGCAATCATCCATATTTCATGTGAAAGTAAACAACAAGAATTAATTTTTTTTATGACGATTGCATCCAATTTATAGTAAGCACCATCAAAAGAATCTCATTACGATTAAATCAGAATTTTATTAAATGTGGCCCAGTTTACTGTAATCAAGTCCAGAATGATTCAAAGCATCTTACTAATGGGAATCTAATTACGATGGTTATGTTCTCTAGAATCGACGGAATATAATCGAAATTATTAGGAATTAGATTTTGATGTTTGGGGATGCAGGGTTGGGTTTGCTAGGCTAGGTTTTTTATGTTAATGTTTGGATTGTAGGGTTGGGTTGAGTTTGATTGTTTATTATTATTATTATTATTATTATTATTATTTTGTATATTTTTTTTCTCCTTCATTTTACCTAATGTAACACTCGACTTTTCCAAAGGAAAAACTACATGCGTTACTCATGAATGCTAAAATCAAATTTTATTTAAAATGATAAAAACTAAATATTTAAGAGAGAATATCAAACCAACTATATGAAATAAAAAGAATAAGGTCTTATTTTCGAGATCCCATCAAAAACAAGAAAAAATTAATTAAAAAAAATTAATATAGGAATTCTCAAAACACGTGCAAAGCAGAAGCTCAATACAACACAATCTCATGACACAACTAGCAACAACTGATCTCTCGCCTCGCAAGTCTTTTCCATTACCTAGAAAAAAATGTAGAAAGGGGTGTGTTAAAAATACTTGGTAAGTAACCCCTATGATGGGGTCAAACATGCACATGTAAACACAGAGGCAGATAATGATGCAATGTGAGCCTTCTCTCAACTCTAGCCCTTGTGTGGTCAATGTGGACAATTACCTAATATATTGCATGATAAACTCTCTAAGGAGTGAGTGCGGTTCACTAGAGCACCCACACTCACGTCGATAGTAGGTAGAACCCACTCAGCATAGCTCGAGCCTCCTTTATCATAAGTCTCTCCCAAATGGGTAATTCCACAAGTAGTTTTTTTTTCATGACTTGCTGCCATGATGCAAGTGACAAACAGAATATGAATAAGGTCCTCTAGCTTGAATGTCATGTACATTTACGTCATACAGACAAGTCACATAGACAGGTAAATGTACATGACACTTATACTAAAATACGTCATAAATTGCCCCATATCAATGTCCAACATCAACACATGTATGAGTAAAGCAAAAATCATAGAACATACGTTATGCATCACAATACATTGATATTAAGTATAACGCATTTCAAACAGTAAACATACATATCTGATAGCACCGTAAAGTGTTATTTTTCCTAGCTTAATTCAGGCTCGTTTTGGATTTTATGTGTTTATTATGCTATTTTGTAGGTTTTGAGCACCTAAGAGGTAGAGTGAATGATCAAAGTCGAAACCGGACAAAAACGAACCAAAACGAAGCTCCAAAGCATCAACCATGAGGAGAGAGAAGAAAAATGACCAAAATGCCCCTAGGGCCAGCATAAAGTAGAGTGCAGCTATGCTCTGCTATACATTCAAAGGCAGCAAGCAAAAATGGCGAGAGTGTAGCTACGCTCCAGATTTTGACGAAAAAGAAAGGCGCACACACCAGCACAGGGTCGCTATGCTCTAGGTAGGCGCTACAACTTCTACCCAGAGTGTAGCCACACTCTAATTGAGCACTACGACGCTCTCCCCTTGATAAAAATTGTATTTTTGTCGATTTTAGGGTTTATCATCTCATCTCTCTTGGGCTTTCAGCTCCCAATCCCATTTTCTCTTCTCCTCTTCTTATTCACTCTGTAATTCTTGGGTGTGTTCTATGAAGGAATCGAAATTCTAACAGAAGCGAATGATCATCTTGTGCCATTAAATTTGTTTTTGGAAAACCAAAATTACAAAGAACATGCAATAAGGATAAACAACAAAATATTAGCATGCTTAGGAGAAGAATAAAAGAAAACGATGTTTCCTACCTTTGAGGACCGTCTTCGTTGTAGAAACTCTTCTCCTTTTTGAATCACGAACCGGTGAGAATCTCCAATGAAAAATATAGCAACTCTTCTTCTCTTTTGGATCACCACCACAATAGAAACCTTGCTATTCTCTAGGTAGAATCAAAGAGGAGTTGTGAGCCCTCTTTGAATTTTGGCAAGGGAATTATTTTTGGAAAAAGAGAATTGGAGAGGGAGAATTCTTGAGATTGAATTATAGAACACTTCTGTAACTTGTAATTTCCCTCCCCTCTTCTTTTTATGTAAAATGTGAGAGAGAGAACCAGAATAACTCCCCACTATGTGGGAGTTGTTCAATATTATAATAATAATAATAATAATAATAAAATTTAATTATATTATATTAAATCTTATTTAATAAATATAATTAAATAAATAAATAATTGATTAATTAATTAATTAGATTTAATTAAAATTTGAATCATATTCAAATAATCTTCTCTCATATAACCTATAGTTTTAATATGAATCTCATTCATATAATTAATATTTAAATCTCATTTAAATATTCATCTCTCTTATAATGTAAAGTATAAATTTTGAATCTCATTCAAAATAAACTTTATATTATAATGTATCTATATACATTGTGCTAATTGTATCACATACAATTAATTCCCTTATTAATTTGAACATTTCAAATTAACCAAAAAGATTGATTCTAATACTAATTCTTTATGAGCTAGCAAGGGGACCTTATGGACCTATAGTTAGAAGCTTCAATGATATGAGATTGATCAATTAAACTCTTTACGAGAAAAGTCAAACTTTATAGGAAAAGTCACACTTACCAAGAAAAGTCAACGAAAGTTTCCAGGAAGTCAAACTTACCGAGAAATGGTCAACAAAAGTTACCAGGAAGTTGAACTTACCAGGAAACAGTTGACGTAAGTTACCAGGAAGTTGAACTTACCGGGAAGGCAACTTTCAAAAGTTGAACAGGTGGAATTTACCGGGAGTGAACCAGCAGAACTTACCGGAAGTAAAGGCGTGAAGCTTACCAAGAAGCTGAATCGCCAAAACTTACTGGAAAGCTACACTGAAACTTGGTTAAACCACCGGAACTTACTAGGAAATCAGATCGCCATAACTTACCAGGAAACTAAACCGGCAAAACTTTACAGGAAAAGTGGTAGAATGCATTTTTCCTCCGTTCTGACCCAATTTTTGGTACTAAGTGGCTTTATTTTGGATTTTACATTTCATAGGGAGGAGGTATTGAGATGCATGATTAAGATACCATGCAAGGCAACAAATGTTTGGATGCATGGAGTTTTTAGCATGCAAATTGACATTTAAAATTGAAGTGTCAAGAATTGCAAGAAGAATTGGTGACCAAGCAAAATTCTCAATTCCTATAAATAGGACCCTTTGGAGAAGGAACTCCCATCCCACCACCATCCGAGAGTTCACCTTAAAAGAGAAAAGAGAGAAAGAAAAGAGAAAAGAGAGAAAGAAAGTTTGGAAAAAGGAAGAGGGAGCCTTGCGTTCAAGTAAGATTCGCCATCCAAAGAAGTGTCTTGCATCCAAAGAGTTGTTTATGAGGTTCCTAGTTGTTTTATTTTTCAGTCCCAAAAGTTCAGAAAAAGTTAAGAAGGTTCGGAACCAAAAGAGAAAAGAAGAAAACTTAAGTTGGAAGCTACATTCACTGTGAGTGGTTGATTTCTTTTCACGAGAGAACTAAACTATATTTCTTTTGAATAATTGATAATAGCACGTTTATGAGCTTTTATTTGATAACATGATGTCGTGGTATTGTTAATTTGTGTGCTATGATGAGATATCAAAAGTAAGTAAAATATCAAGCTTTGTAGAATCTGTGGATGGTCCCCAATGCCGAAGGACAAAGAGAATGCATATGAACAACCTGAATATATTCCAACGTTAAAGAACTTTGAGAAGACATTGATGATGACGGTCGTGACTGGGACCGGGATTTGATACCGCACAGGATGGTTAGAGGATTGGGAAAGATCTAGTTTCTGAGCCTGTGGCGGGGATTTCCTCTTGGGATGGTCAAGGGGCAACCATAGTCTAGTTGCTGAGCCTACGAGAAGTACCCGAGGGGATGGTCAGGGGGCCGACGGATCTAGCTCCTGAGCCTCGAAGGTAAGACTATGTGCACAAAGGGACATAAACGATGAGATTAGCTGAGCCAGGTTGGCCAGCGAGAAAAACCAGTCAGGATTGTTGTGCTGTGTGAGCCAGCAAGATAAACAGAGGAGTTATTGTGTCGGAGGTGCTTGTAGGAAAAGATGATTCTAAGGATAACCCAATGGGAGAGGTTTGAATATAAGCTCAATATAGTTGTAGATATACTTGCGTATGATTCGTATTACGAGTATTATGATTACTATTATAATGTTGGAAGGGTTGGTTAAACCCTAGCTTATTCAATCACTCTCTAGGCTTCATTAAAACTCATCATTTTCTTATGCTTTTCTTTCCAGATAGCAGCCGAGTTTTCGTTGTTGTACAAAGTCAAGGTCTGCCGAGAAATAATGTGTACTTAGCTATAGATGGCAGTTTAAATAAGGAATTAGAAACATGTCTTCTGTAAACAAACTTGTTAAACAGTTGTATTAATAGAATAGTGCATGTTTATTATAAGTTAGTTTCCTTTCTGCCTATCTAAGTTGCACATGTTAGTTTGGGAATGGTAAAGGTTTGATGGTTGACATCGCAAGAGGGTTGGTGTCTGCTGTCTTCACACCCCATCTCGGGCTATGGAGGGGTGACTCAGGACGGGGTGTGACAGTTGGTCACTCCACTAAAGACTTACAGTTGCGCTCTTCACATTATGGATATATTTATGTGTCCATGGAATTTACTAATCAATAGTAAGACGACCCTTCACAAATTACTCATAACTACAGCTGGCTCAAAATTCCGTTTTACCCCTGTAGTTTTATCTAACCTTGAGTATCACTGATCTCTCTAATGAACAAACTATTTATAGTTTAACTATGATCTAACTCCTCTCGGGCCAGTGAGAGGGTGAGGCCTCATTGTTCAAGACTAGAAATTAGCCCTTAAGGGAGTAATTTATCTACTTACCCTAAACACGGGAAGGAGTGAATTCGATATTGTGAAGATATGTTTCCGACTTCCTAATCAGACAAATTCCCAAAATGGTAGGCATATTGAGTCGGTGATTTGGCCACTCTCACCCATATAGATCAAAGGATTGCCCTCATAGACAAGAGTTCATAACTCACTCAGAATTCAGGTCGAGTTACACATAGTCATCCTATGAAATGTTAATTTCTACAATTAACAGCGTTGCAAAGAGAAATTAAATATTTCGTCGTCCGGTCTTATACAAACTCTTTGTATAGGATACCCCCACTCACATGTCTCCACAAGAACGATTAGGATCAAATCGTTTGTAACACTTTACAACTCCTTGTAACAATTATAAAGTGGGTTGTATCCGTAGTGTTACCATAATAAGGCACCCAACCTTATTCCTATATTACAAACGTTTTTGGTTATTACTTAAACATGCATGATCCATTCTTGTATGTCAACCAGATATATGTTTAAGTTTACATAAAATAACCATGGAATCTTAATTTATTGGATTGAGTTTAATGCATAATATAGATAAAATAACTTCTTATTTTATTCAATAAATAAAATGTATATACAATTTACAAAACTACAAGACCTAATCTAGGACACACCAGTCCCAACAATCTCCCATTTGTCCTAAAGCTAGTGGGTGTACAATACATATAAACTAGGACATAACTCTATACCCATCTCCCACTTGCCTTAGACTAGATGTGGCATGTCTCGTAGACCCAAACTCTCCAGGTGATCCTCAAACACTTTAGCCTTGAGAGCCTTAATAATGGATCAACAACATTGTGCTTCGAAGTAATCTGCGTGATGATCACAACTCCTTGTTGCATAATCTCCCGTATCAAATGATACTTGCGCTTTATGTGCTTTTCATGTTTGTGGCTTCTAGGCTCTTTGGAATTTGCCACAACACCACTATTATCACAATAAAGTGTGATGGGCATTGACATGTTTGGAACAACTTCCAAGTTTGTCAAAAACTTTCTAAGCTAGACAGCCTCTTTAGCTGTTTTGCCTCCATGGTAGAGTCAACAATGCAATCTTGTTTTGTGCCTCGCCAAACTATAACCTATCCGTTAAAAGTAAACACTGATCCTAATGTGGATTTCCTAGAATCCTTATCAATCTGAAAATCAGAGTCTATGTATCCTGCAAGGATCAAATCCTTAGCCTTATACACAAGCATGCAGTTTCTCATTCTCCGAAGATACTTGAGGATGGTTTTAACTGCAGTCCTGTGATCAAATCCTGGATTTGATTGATATCTATTAACAATCTCAACTGCATAGCAAACGTCAGACCTTGTACAACATGGCATACATAAGGCTACCAACAACTAATGCATAGGAAATTTGCCTCATTTTCTTAACTTCTTGAGGAATCTTAGGACATTGTTCCTTAGACAATATAATTCCATATAGAAAAGGCAATAAGCCTCTCTTGGAATTATGCATTGAATACCTACAAGCATCTTGTCAATATACGATGTTTGAGACAAGACTAATATTTTGTTCTTACGATCCCTTATGATCTGGATCCCTTGAACAAACTGTGCCTCACCCAAATCTTTCATTTGGAATTGGTCAGCTTGCCATTTCTTTACATTTGTCAGTAAATCTACATCATTCCCAATGAGTAGGATATCATCCACATACAACACTAAGAAAGCTACTGAACTATTGATGATTTTGTTGTAAACACAAGGTTCATCAAGATTTTGGTCAAAGTCATAAGACTTTATCACAGTATCAAATCTTATATTCCAAGATCAAAATGCTTGCTTCAATACATAAATAGACAGATTAAGCTTGCAAACCATTTGCTCTTGACCTTATTGAATGAATTTTTTTGGTTGTTTCATGTAAATGGTCTTTTCAAGATTACCATTCAAAAAGGCAGTCTTGACGTCCATTTGTCATATTTCATAGTCATAATATGTGGCAATAGACAAGAGAATCCGGATAGACTTAATCATGGCAACATGTGAGAAAGTTTCTTCATAGTCTACTCCTTCAACCTGGGTATAACCCTTTGCCACAAGTATACCCTTAAAGGTTTGCACCTTTCCATATACACTTCTTTTCCTCTTGTAGATCCATTTGCAACCTATAGGTTTTACCCCATAAGGTTGATCTAGAAGCTCCAAGACTGAATTAAAGTACATAGACTCCATTTCAAGATTCATAGCTTTAACCTATTCATCCTTGTTCATATCATTCATTGCCTGATTATAGGTCAATGGATCCTCAACTTTATCATTTGGTATAATGTCTTGAGTTTCAGTTAAACGCAAATATTGAGTAGGTGGGTTTACAACCGTCCCACTACGATGAGGTTCCCTCAAATCTTGAGGAGGATGTGTACGACTTGATGAAGCCCTATCAACAACTCTTGTTGATGTACCAGCTTCTTCAACAACTCTTGTTGAAGTTTCAGTAGTTTCTTTGGAAAGTTCATTTAACGCTACTTTACTGCGCGGTATATGCTCTCTTATGTGATCTTCTTCCAAAAAATGTAGCATTTGTCGATACAAATACTTTATTTAGTTTTGGATCAAAGAGAAGACCACCTCTCATTTCCTTGGTATAACCTACAAATCGGCATACTCTTGAATAAGGTTCAAATTTCTTAGGATTTGTCTCAAGCACATGTGTTGGACAACCCCAAATTCTGAAGTGTCATAAACTACCTTTACGACCTCTCCATAATTTCAAAAGAGTTTTAGAAACACTTTTAGATGGAACATTGTTCAAAATGTATAATGCAATCGTTACTGCATAACCCCAAAACGAGTTTGGTAATTGAGCATAACTCATCATAGACCAAACCATGTCTAACAAGGTTCTGTTTCTCCTTTCTGATACACCATTTCGCTGAGGTGTACCAGGTGCTGAAAGTTGGGATGAAATTTCATGTTCTATCATATAGTTCTGAAAATTTAAATCCATATACCCTTCACCTCGATCTGATCGAAATGTTTTAATGGTTCTTCCTAACAAGTTTTCAATTTCAACCTTATAGTTTTTTAATTTAAATCCCTTAAATATCTTGAACAAGCACATGTGTTGGATACTCACAATTAATGAATATTGACTAACATAATTAAAGAGTTTAATTAGTTAATCTTGAATCATTGGAGCTTCTAATATGAAGGTTCATTAGGTTTCCCTACTAGCTCACAACAGGTAAACAAGGACCATTAGTTTTGAAAGAATTTGAATTGTTCGAATTATTTAAGGGAATAACATTAGTTGTATATGATACAATTAATATAATGTATATCGATATATTATAATATAAAGTTAATTTTGAATGAGATTCAAAATTAAACTATACAATAAAAAGGAGACTCAACATATTTGAATATGATTCAAATATTAAATTATTTTGAATAAAGTTCATATTATAACTATAGTTTAACAATTTAATATGAATAAGATTCATATTAAAACTATAGTTTAATAAATTAGTATTATCATACCCCCTCCCATATTAACCTCTTTAAACCCGAAAGAAGGCATGAAAACAGCAAACATCACCCTTTTGGTGATACTTACTGCCCAGTGAGTGCTGATTAACATATAAACATAGAGTTACTCTCGACCCTTTAATAATAAAACAAACTCAACATCAATGCATCATAATGAAGTTATCTACTTAAACCTCGACATCGGTTATCTTTGTATCAACTTCCTACTAGTTCTATTGTACGCAGCACACCATCATTTCTCTCTATGTGCACATAGACCTACCTTTTATGAGCTCAGAAGCTAGACCCATCGATCCTCTGACCATCCCACATGAGGTTCTTTCCACAAGCTCAGAATCTAGATCCTAAAGCCCTTTGACTATCCTGTGAAATTCTGCCACAGGCTCAGACACTAGATTTGAAAATCCCCTGACCATTCTAGGTGTAATACTGTCACAAGCTAAGAAACTAGATCTAGAGATCCTCTAAAAACTAGAACCAGAGATCCTCTAACTATCCTGTGAGACATTCCTTTTCTCCACCATACAAAATCATAACTATGTATGGAAATAACATTAGCTCTTTGATAACGTGTAGAAATACAAGTTATTATAGTCACTATTTGAAATAATTAGAGTAACTTTAGGGCTAAAAGCATGATTTTGGTAGTTGAATTGTGTAAAAAGTATTATCATGCGTTGGCACCATTTACAAAAGAATATACCTGAAAAATATGAGCTTTTATGTTCTTAACGCAAGATTAAGTAAAAAAAGAAGCACAAATAACCTAAGTATCAGAGAGGAAGCTGCTGTGAGAACAAAAGAAGTGGAAACCCAGGCGTCAAGACCATGCGTTGAGAAGAAAAAGCAGATACAGACGCTTGGGCAATAGCTGTCATATCAATGTGCAAAAGGATTACACGTTATCAGATCATGGCAGAACCAATGGGCTGACAATGTAAAAAGTCTGCACAACAGGGCATGGAATTTAATGCAAAGGTGTCAGGTCATCATGAGTTCACCTTTTCGATGCCTATAAATAGCCCAAAGCTTCTCCATTCAAAGAAGGAGAGAAACGAGTTCAAGAAGCGAAAACTTTGCACAAATTCTCCCTCACCATAACCAACCTCCATTTCGAGCTCTTCTATGAGAAGGATTCTGAGAATTTTCAGAGTCATCTCCCAGTGAGTGAGAACCTTCACCCTATGCCATTTATATATCAGATAGCAACCATCTCAAATCTCCATGAAGCAAGACATTGCCAGTGGCGGCTTGACGTCTTCCATTTCTGTTCTATCTTTATTTCCCTTCTTCTTACTTATGTTTTGTTAATGACATTCGAGAGAATGGATTATTTTCTTAATGTAAGTTTGATTGACGATTATTTTCCATTCATTTCCATATTAAATACTTTACACCATGTTGCTTGAATGTTGAATGAGTTAGATGTTAGAAGCTAGTTTTTCTTAAGCAATACTAAGTATGTTACATCTTGATTAATGCATATCATTAGTTTGCATAGCTTTGTTTTGTCTGACAAACAAATTTAACAAGCACGATTGTCTAGCTTGAGAGAGTAGATGGTTAATCTTTAGCATTTAACGAGACTAGATGAGGTTCAGAGATGTAGTTCATCTTTTGCCAACGCAAACTTACCATGCGTCTTAGAGATAAGATTAATGTGGCGTCGAAACATCGAGAGATAGATTCTCAAACCCAAAGTTTGTAGGTATCTAAATATACTTAGATATGCTTGAGTAACAACTAGCTCCTGCGTTAACTCTATTTTTTTATCGCATGGTTCCATCGTCATTCTCAACGCATGCTATCTGACACTAATTGACATTTGACTAACATTCTCCGTTCCCATCTCCCATTGTTAATTGTAGGAAATTTTATTTATTCTTTATGTATAGGTAGGTACATAAAATTCTTGGACATAATACATGTATAGTTCACCGCATAGTCTTTGTATCTAGTCTCAACGCCTAGTTTATTACAAATCCCTGCGTTCGACCTTGGCTAGGAAACCTATAGAAGCTTACACTTAGGCTTTTATAGGAAAACTTGCTTATTAATGATCATACCTGAGTAATTCTCAACGCAACTTTGTACGGAAATTATAACATCTAATCCACTTTATGCGCAACAATTTATGAGCCAACACTCTTTAAAGAAAACTGCTCATAGTTACAGGTAAGGACTTGGTCTCTAAGCCCCTTTAACCTTGTTTCGGGTCCTTTGCTCTTCAAAACCCAGTTTGTTCTTCACTCTTGAGCACACGGTTAGGCTTCTAGTACTAAAGAAACAACAACAGGCCTTTGACCTGCAAACTGGACGCCCAAACCTACTTCTAGACGCATGGAATAGCCTTGTTGGACGCTTGGAAGCTTGGTTAGATGCTTGGACAACTTGATGGACGCCTAGACAACTTCTTGGATGCCTGATAGCTCTTGTTTGGTTGCCTTGTGCCTCGTGCTGGACGCCTAGGTGGTCTATTTCTTCTTCTCTGAGCAAAACTCTTCTTTTCACTCAAACTCTCTTGGTGAAGAATTTGTGTGATCCTTGGCCTCAACATCTATTTATAGGCTTCGAAGTTCATTCTTGTCATCTAACTTTTCCTCTAAGCTCGACACCTTAACACTCAAGTGGCTTCAACATGCATAAGCCAACATACTCCTTCATGCATGATAGCAACTCCTCCTTTAAATGACTAGGTGTCCAACTAAGGTGAAACTTCACAAAACTTCACCTTATAGCTCACCACCTCCTACTTTGACCCTTAGTCAAATTCATACTATGTTGCCACTTCACCTCTTAAGGTGTTCACTGAAAAACGTTTGAAAAGTGCTTTGAATTCTCTTAAATTAAGAGAGTTTATATTATATTTCACTTGTTTTCTAGTGGTTTTCAGGTCAAAATAAAGAAAACTAGAATTGAAAGCAAAAAAGATCCAAACTGAGCCAAAATCTAGCGAAAAAAAGAAGAAAAACACAAAACTGCCAAAAACAAGGCAGCACTGCGGCTTTGGGACGTCGCTGCCGCGACGATTTTTCCCGAGAGCAGTTTCCAACTTCAGCATAGTAGCTCCGACGTGGCGAAGCAACGCCGCGATGCCACCATTGGATGTCAGTCAGTGCCACGATGCCATCTTTCCTACTTTGAAGAATCTATATTTTTGGAAAGAATTTTGGGCGGCCAACTCTATAAATTGGAGAGTTTTCAGCAGCCCTAAACGTCAATCTACACACCAAGAGACACAAGAAGAAGAGAATTAAGAGAGAATTCATTAGAGAGTCCAAAGAGTGAGTTAGCTGCAAGGAAGAGAGAAAAGAGTTCGAAAGAGAGTCGTTGTACCGCGCGAGTTTCTGACGTGAAGACCAAGGACATCTTGATGGTTCCTCCTCAATTAAGAGCTTCTTTTAAGTAGAGTTTTCCTTTTTTTACACTCTTTCGTTGCTTATATTGTTGTGAACATGTTGCTTAAAGCTATGAGTGGCTAAACTCTTTAGTTTTAGGGTTTTGATGAATTGTTTATGAAGTTATGTTGATATTGTAAACTCTTCATGGTTTTGTTATAATGAGTATGTTTTTCCATTGTTATTGTGCTTAATTCTTGTTGATTGGCCATCCTTGAATGTTAGGTTAGATGTATGGTTGAGATAATTGTATGCCTAATTGGATCTATAACGATGAATTGTTGTTAATCTATCATGAAAATAGTTAAGTTAACAATGAAAGTTGCCATCTTGACCTAAGTGTTCAACCTCCTCGTGTGTCCATCTTGACCTAAGTGTCACCTTTCAACTATCATTGTCACACCCCCTCCCTGATTACCTACTTAACCTGAAAGGAGATGTGAAGACAATAAACATCACCCCTCTTGTGACGCATATTGTCCCATCTTACATAACTTCCTATATAAACATTCCATACATATACATTCATAGAATCCAACCATACTACACATGATCATAATATAACAATCCTTCCTGTACAGAGTACACTTTTATAACATACTCTCTCATAACCCACTTGTAAACAACTAAATCTACATGCCACCAGTGTTAAGTTATTTACACGTACAACAACGAGAAAATAAACTGTTTCTGGAAACTCAAAGCTTAAGCAGGGTGAGCTGGAGTAGGCTAAGCACCGGGAACGTCCTTGCTACTTGGGAGGGAAAGAAAACATTGAAAACATAAGCTAACAGCCCAGTGAGTGACTAATTTAACAAACTATTTTAGTTCGAAAATCATCATGAATAAAACTAAGTTCAACGTCATGTTTAAAACATGAAATCACTTCATATACATTAGTTAAAACATACTCAGTTGCCCTTATCAAATCATACATGATTTTCAGCAAATCATAAGAAAACAGTTTAGTTGTAATACTTCTCCTTAGTTGAAGTGGAGCAAAACTCAACACCCCAACGTCGAAAACAAATAAGGCTCGATGCGGAGCAAGACTCGACGCACCAGCATATAACCTCTATGTGCACATAGGAACATGGCGGGTTGCCCAGGTACCTTCTCATGTCCCTGAGTACTGGGTCCCGGGGAAACTCACCTGCCTTCTCAAGTCCATCAGCACTGAGCCTCCTCTTAAACATTTTCTTTTAAGGAAGCAACACTTTATACAAACAAATCGTATGCAAATCATTCTTAAGAACACAGGCAACTATTATATCAATAACATTTCATAAACATACTTTTCAATAACTTTAAGAACATGAAGTATACTTCATAAATCATTTGATCACAAAATCGTATTCCATTGAAAAATCGAACTATTATGTACAACAAAATTGTTTTAAAGTAAGAAAAGTGTCACTCACAACTCTTTCTAGGCCTTGAGTGGATTATACGCCTTTCCTATCTCCTCTTGTCCTAAAATAAATACTTTTCCTTGTTATACTTCTTTTCCATTCACTTTAATATAAACAACAACTCAACATATGCACAATGCCTATAGTTCATCATGCGGTTAGGCTTCCGTTGGTTTATTCTCAAGCCTTAAACACTAAAACTATTACTAGAAGTTGTTTCTTACCCTTCTGTTATACCTTAATTTCAAGAAGAATTGTGTGCACTTCACGCCTTCTGCTACACAAACGTTTTGAGCCTTCTTTTCTTCTTAACAAAGTGGACTGCTGCAGCTTCGCTGTCTCTGATTCATCCCTGCTAAAAACATATTTCCAGTCCAAACTAAGACTTCTTCCCTTCTACAAACTTATAAAGAATTGCGTTCCACAGCTTACCTCAAAATTTCAGGGCTTAACTCTTTTTCGTTCTCCAGTTATTCCAAATCATTTCACGTTGCTCCAGATTTCTTAACAATCCTGTAATTGTTGCTTTTACCTAAAGATTCACATGATTAACTTCAATTTCAGCTTTACCATCCTTCACAAGACTTGTTAAGAATTATGTTAACTTACTGACCTTAAAATTTCAGCCCTAAACTCGGCTTCCTCGATTCGTTCTACTCCAAACATCAACCACTGTTCAGTCTGTGCAACTACAATCAATCTTCTGTTCCAACTCTGATTTCAGCACCAAGGTGAGTAGAATTCCACCCAAAATCTACAAGAACACCTTCCTCTACCTTCTCTTATTGTTTATCTGAAAAATGGAACCGACTTAAGCTCTCGAAAGTGTCTAAAAATGATTAAACATTTAATTAATTTACTTATATATACTGCCGACTTAACCCTCAAAAGCACCTATATACATGTTGCCGACTTACCCCTCACCTGCAGGCTGACGCGGGGTTTTCACTTCGACGCAAGGCATTCATGTCAAAATCCTCCCCAACGCCTTTAGCAACTATCCACACCCAACGCATGACGTCCTCAACGCCTCCTACTTTCGACGCATACAACTCAGTCATTCACACCACTATCTTCATCGCATCGAGACCACTCTGTCTTCGACACAAAGTGACTTCAGCGCAACAAAGTGACTTCAACGCATGGCCTTACCAACGCATGGTGGTTCAAGCACATTTCTTCCCCCGTCAATGATCACTTATCCTCCAACGCGGGTAGCTACTTCAGCTCACAACCCTTCGTGATTCCATCAGCAACGCATGGCCACTCAAAGAGTTCAACTTTCCTCTTCATTCACCAACGCATAGTCTTAGCCAACATTTAGCCAAAATTTTGCTCTCAAAATTTTGCTCTCATTCTCGGCTACTTTTCCTCTAGCAACACATAGCCACAATCTCATTTGCCTCTTCCCAACACTTGGCATTACAAATCAGTGCTTACAATCATGAGTTGTCCAACACTTAGCCAAAATCTCCCCCAAATACATATTATACGTCCAAACACCTTTACTATGCATCCAACCCTAGCTTTTTCCTTCCGAGGCATGCATCCAACTCTTGGTTGTTAGGATGATGAGTTGAACTTCTCATATTTTCCCTCATGCTTCCAACCTTCTCTTCCAACACTTAGTCAAATTTCCAACCCATAACCTATGAGTCCAACATACTAGGCTCCAAGTTCAACTCATAGTGCCAAGTTCACCTCATAGTACCAAGTTAGAGTTTACCTCATAGTTTCCATTTTCAAAGCATGGTTATCTTCCATTCTCAAAGCATAGTCCACAATTTCGAAGGTTCATAACATAGGTTTCTCTCATCCACTTCTATGACTACTCATACCTCAAATTTAGACAAACTCACTTTCTCCCCCTATGAGTTCAACGCCTATTGTTATGCACTCAAAATTTTTCTAACCCCACAAGCTTATCACAACACATAGAAGTTCAACATCCAAACCTACTAACTTTCCTTCTAATTTTTCCAACTCCTTAAGGTACATTTCAACTCTTCTTAAAGAAGTTCTTTTAGGTTTTGGGTGTCACAAATATGACTTAGATTCATATTAAAATTATAGGCTACAATTTAATATGAATATGATTCATATTAAATCTATAGGTTATGGGAGAAATAATCATTTGAATATGGTTCAAATATGCATTTAATTAAATATGAGATACTTAATTCAATATGTTCATTAATTAGTTAATTGAATTATGCATTCAATTAAATATCTAATTATATTAATTATTATTAATTGATTAATTACATTTAATTAATTAAAAGTAAGAGACAGGGTGAAGTGGGTGGTTGTGATCCCACCTCACTTACTATTGGTATTAGTTATGGTAAAGAAGTTTTAACTTCTTATTTTACTCTCTCATCTCCTTCTCCCTTTTGAATACTCTCAAGTTAATTTACAGGAAAATGAGTTTTTTGTGAAATCACTTCATGAAAATTCCTTCTCTCTTTCAAAAATCGATTCCCACAAATGGTTCTTGCCAAGAAAATAGTGGGGAAAACTTTTTGGTGGCGTCTTCATACTGTTCGTGGGAGATTGATTGCTAAAGACTTGGAAAAGTTTTGAAGAAATGTTCTTCAAAGGTAATGTTTTCTTCTTCCCTATTTAATTTAAAGCATGCCTAACCTATTAATTTATGCATTGTGAATGATATATATATATATATATATTTTTAGTTTTGTTTTGTTAATTTCATCTTCCCAAAATCAAAACAAAAGCGTTCTTACGCTTCCGTTGCAGGATCCGATCCCATCAGAAAAAACTATGGATAGCCTATATCTCAAACGTACATGGATTCAACTTTGACAATTAAAATAAGAAGAAATATGGGGATAATGTTCAAGCTAAAATCTATAGAAAACGACGTGGATCGGTGATTTAAGCATCAATCCATTCACAAACACAAATATAACTAAACCAAAGCTTAAATATGCAAGAAATCATAATGTAATTATCTATAAAAATTTAGTTCTCGCAAATATTAATTAGAATTCCTACTCCTAAACTAGAAACTAACCTCAATGACACACCGTGATGATGTAGCCAAGATCGAGCATTACCCAAATTATATTACAACTTAACAAAAAGAGTAAAAGCTAAAAACTAATATTGTAGATGGACAGAGACAAGAAGAAGAAGAAGAAGATGGATAAAGACAGGAGGATGAGGAAGAGAAAACGAGTGGTCATTCGCCTAAAATGACCGCTTGGTTTAAAAGTTATAACCTAATTACGAACTATTGTTTTTATAGCCGCGCCACAGCACCACAGAGCAGTGCCACGATTCTATTCTATGCTATTGATTCTATCTTTTAGCGCCATCATTTAGGGGTGTTTTTTGGTCTTTTTCACGACTTTTTGACCTAATAGTTTCGTTAGGGCTCCAAATTGATCCGTTTTAGTTCCATTTTTCTCTCTAACTCTTGATTCTACCTTCAAATGACTTGATATTTCTAAAACAATTAATTAAACACATTAAATAGCATAATGGTCCCAAATTAAATTGTGCGAGATAACATATGTCAAGTGTTATCATTCACTAATAAATGAGATATATAATTCTATTATTTTATTGATTAATCCATATGTTTTACAATAGTAAAGAATACCTAAAATATTTATATATAGAAAAAAGAACAAATAAAGAAACAACTAAATTTAGCTAATGTACAGCTCATATAAAATATATATGGTAACATTTGGAGCTCAACATTTCCAACTCAAGTCAGTAGTATTTAAGTTTGTTGTGATGACAATTTTGTAAGGTAGGTAGTCCTAATTGAAGACCCTTAGAAACACCTACCTAAGACATTTTATGACACTTCCAAGATTTAGAGAGGTAGTAAGAGGGACATTTTATGACACTTCCAAGATTTAGAGAGGTAGTAAGAGGGACATTAAGCTTTAAACTCAACTCATTTCATCGAGTTGGAATGACCTACAAGATAAATTACCCATAAAAAAGGTTGGGTTGAGGAATGGAAAATTTCTTCATTTCAACCACTAAGTCATTTTAAATCTCATCATCAATCTTCATAAGAATGTGGGTGAAATTTAAGGAACCACTCATGAAACATCCAAATATTCAAATGAGAAGATTTTACAATAATAAGGTTGGATTTGACAAGAGGCTTATGTTATTGATATCCTCTAGATAAGATTGCAAACAACAATTATTAGTGACAATCTAGATATTAAATTACATGAAGTGCTAAGAATATGTATTGGGGTAGGAAAATGATGTAGCACCCAAATTTTATCACTCATACATGGAATCTTGTATTCTTGTTAACAAAGTTATATGCCTACTAGAAATGTTTAATTTCCTTATGCTCTACAGGAGTTCTAAAATTCTTTCTTAACAAAAAGAAAGTTAAATAGGGAGGGATTTGAGAAAGCTACGTTGGGAAACTTAATTTGGCTAAAAGCATGAGTCGTCTCATTAGCACGACGACTGATATGATAAAAACGAACTTAACTTTTTATTTTTTTTTTAAATTTATTTCATCTACAAGTAATTTTGTTGGATGACTATTTTTACTCACGTTTCTTATAATGGACCTTGTTTTCAAAACAAAACCATAAATTTGAAAATTTTGGATTTATTTCTTTGAAATTTAGTTATCTCACAAATGATTCATGAACTAATAGATAACGAGTTTCAATGTCTAACATAATTAAATAATTTATTATCATTCATTGGTACTACCTAAGAAATTTAGGTAGTCACACACACAGACATTCTTATAAACCAAGTTACTTCAATAGACACAATGCGTGTGACTACTTTTTTTTTCTTTTTTTATTTGGATATATATTTTTTTGAAAAATTATTATAAAAAAAAAATCAAATTATTTACAAACATAGGATAATTTTAGCAATGGATCGCAAAAGACTTCTATCACTCTTTCTATCATAGCAATAGAAGTCTATCACGGTCTATCGCTGGAATTTTTCTATCTTTCTAAATATTTTGGCTCATTTTGTTAGGTTTGAAAATAACATTATTTTTTATAATTTGATTAAAAGTTTGTTTTATCTGTATAATTACATTTTATTCCATTTTTTTTAGTGTTACTTTAAGAAATAGCTATAAATTAAGTCTCTCCGAAAAAATATATATATATCAATTTATGCTTCTAAATTTCGAGCCTTGTATCAAAAAAACCTTGAGTTAATAATTGTATTAATTTAAATTTAGAACTTTTGTAATGGTATCAATTTACCCTCTTATTCAAATTTTGTTTAAAAAAGTTATCATGTGAGACATATATTTGTTTCAATTAAATACCTAAATTGTCATATGTGAATCAATTTAGCTCATTTATTAAAATTACTTTTGAAATTTGTCAATGTAACAATTCTTCCACATATGTAAACTTCTTCAAATTATGGATTAACAAAATAGACATTTAGAATTGATGCATGGACGAATTTCAAAGATAATCCTAATCGAGAGTCTAAAGTTGACTCATTTATGAAAATTTATGGGCTTAATTGATAAAATTACAAGTCTCATATGATTTTCATCCAAGTGAAACGTAGTGGAGGATATAAATTGATGCATTTATGTAAGCTTAGGGTTTAAATTGTTACAATTATTAATCTAGAGTTTTAATTGACACAATTCCAAAGTTTAAGCCATAAATTGATGTCTATTTTCAAATTAGTCTAAACAATCATGTGTATAATTGCTAACAGGGGTATAACTCAACTGGTATAACATTTATACTATCGACTTTGAAGACAAAAATTCGATTCTCCTACTCTATATATAGCAAAAAAAAAAAAAAAAAAATCATATGTATAATTAACAACTTCACTCTTGGTGCATATTTAAAGGTGATTTTGAAATTGTTAAAATCACTTTTGTCATGTTTAAAAATCACTCATAAATCAATTTGATGTTTAATTTCACACTTTTAAATGCATTTTTCATATTATTAAAATTGATTTTAAATTATTAAAAATATTTTTGGAGTAATTTTGAAAATAAAAAAAAATAATGGGCAAATTGCAAAAACCACCCCTAAAGTATGAGAGTAGTTGTAATTATACCCTTAAACTTTCAATTTTAAAAGTTGCACTCTCAAACTTAAATGGGTGTTAAAATTAGGTCGAGTTGGACCTTCAAACTTAAATAATTGTATAAATTGTAACATTTATAAGTTTTAGGGTTTTATTTTGATCATTTGCGAGTCCAATTTCTACAATTATTAAAAGTTTAGGGGTCCAATTTTTACAATTAGAAGTTTGAAGGTGTAATTGATTACCATCATACTTTAGGGGCGGGTTATGCAATTTGTCCAAAAATAATTAATTATTTTAGAATCAGTCCCAAACTTATCATTATTCAAGTATAACTAACTAGAATATTAATTTTCCCATTGATTCAAATGTAGAACTAATTTAAAGGGAAAATTTTAAATATAACAAAATAACCTAAAATATTTAAAAATATAGCAAAATGTCACTGTGTAAATATCGATATATGTTTCATTAAAATCAATTCGAGTGATAGTTTGCTATATTTATAAATATTTTTAATAGTTTTGCAAATTACCCCAATTTAAAACCTTAAAGTTATTATTAAAACATCCAACCCAATAAATCAACTTTAATTAAAACAACATCGAACAAATTGGTTGGGGGTAATAAAAAACTAAAAAGGACAACACTTTTGTTCTAACGTGCGTCCAATCATGAGGGCCAGGCGTGGGCTCTCACTCGAATTGATTTCAATGGAACACTGTTGATTTTCAACCCTCCACTTAAAACGTCGTCGTTCCCTTGCAGTTGTCAAATTTCCCCGAGCGGTTTTTTTTTTAAAGTTCTTTTCACGTTGTCCTTCTCACTGGCTCACTTCTTTTTATTATCAGGTTGAAGATGATGGACCTCGTTTTGCTGAAACAGATGATGGGTGGTGGATAGATTGAGTCTACTGAGAGAAATCTTCGACCGAATTGAAATTTTTTGGTGACCCAAATGATTGAATTGAGTTGGGGTTGACTAATTTTGACTGATTGATGGATCAGACGGCTCCTAAGGTATCTTTGCCCTTTCCCCCTCCACTTCCTTCATTGACTTTCTTGCTCTTCAACTTCCTTCCACTTACTATGAGCTGAGTTCTTGCGGGAATTTGTCTTATTTGGACTTTAATTTGCGTGGATCTACTCTCTTTTGGTTACTATGCTGTTTGTGCTGCTTATACTCGGGTTTTAGTCCTATTTTTGTTCGTTTTTAAAAGGGTATTGTTGGTTTTGCTACTTGCATTGCTCGAACATTTTGAAATTTTAAGTTATGTTTTGGGTTTTTTATATCTACTCTGTTGATGTTCGATTGTGGGTTTTGTGTTGTATACTGTGTGATGTTCAATTTAGCTGGTTAAATTATGAAGATGTAAGTTGCATTTGGGGGTTTTACTATGGGTTTGTGTTGTCGAGTTATGAGTGTTCTCAAGGCTACTAGGAGTTTATTTATTTGTTCTGCCTCCTTATAAATGTGCTTTAGAAACAATCCAGGCCTCTATTTTATTCTTTGAAGTTCACCATTGTTGCATGGCTATGAAGTTTGCCATTTATAAGTGTTTTTCTTATGTGTACCTTGTATCCTTACTCTTCATGTTGGACATGCAAATTGGAGGACATAATTTCATGATATGGGAAGTTCTTTTTGTACATGTATTATGTTGTCTGACTGTTGCCCATTTGCATTTAATTCATATTTTGATGAGTTTCTCACTTTCTGTAAGTGAGGTGATCTTATTTGTTTTTCTTGATGTAGGTATATTGTGCTTTTCTCCACTTTTATGTTCCTATGTTGGCAGTTAGCTGGATGTTTGGCAGTTTGAAAATTTTCTCCCCATCTGTAGTGTGGTAGGGATGTTTCTAATGGTGAATTTCATCTTCTGTTCTCTGTAGGTTGCAAGAAATCTGGGAAGTCCAGAATCATGGTGCAACTGAAATGAACTCAATTAACCGCGTGGAAAAGTTATTTGATTTTGTAGTCGAAAGGTGGGTGATACTAAATTGTTGAGGTTAGTGCCTTTTCACATTAACTTCAGATTTGTCTCTTTTTTTTTTTTTTTTTTTTTTTTTTTTTTTTTTTTTTTTCTTTTTTATAAAAAAATTTAAAAATTATTTTTATTTGGTCATTGTCGAGAAGTTCACAGATAGATGTCTATAATATTGAATCTCACGATTGTTCTTCTTCTTGGCTTGCTGCTGTTTCCATTTGTACATTTGGCACAATATCACTTCTTTGATTCAATTCCAGAAATTTGACAATCACAATTCGCTCAATGCACCTTGGCTACATTTTCTAAGTCTTCTTGTTGGTTTTTTTTTTTGAAAAATATCTTTCCTTTTACTGAAATTATTCATTTTTAAACGAACTATTTTTCTTTCTGCAATATTTACTTTCTGGTTTCCTTTCCTGACATGTTCTCTTTGAAACACAGTTTCTAGCTGTTGGTCAGTTCTTAGTCAACACTGTTGAATGCACCATGGGTGTTTCTGGAAAATGGTTCAAAGCGTTAGTTGGTTCAAAAAAGTCAGAAAAATCTCAGTCATCAGAACATGATGAAAATGCGGTATCTATAATTCTATACCCTTCCCATCAATGGTCAACATTAGTTTCTGTCGCATTATTTTTTGATTGACAACCTTGAGAGAGATACTTTTACTTGTAACCTTGAATTTAATAATTCCTTGTGTAAAATGAAGCTAATTGATACCTGAACTTTAGACCTTTAACCTTTGTTAGACACATGGGCAATCACTTTGAAATAACAATTTCCTTTTTAAAGCAAGTTCACTTGCGATTCTTTTAAAAAATTAATATATATATATATAAAAGTTTGCTTGTGATTGGAGCAGCACATCTGCTAAAATTTACCCCTTTTCTTATAACTAATTTCATATTAAGAAACTTTCGGATCGTGTGGAACATACTTATTGGTATATGTATTTGTCACTTAAATCAACAGTTAAAGCTCAGTTGCTTGGTAAAAATAAGATATCATTTGGCTTTCTACTTACCACTTTATCCTTATGTAACCATTCATTTCTTGCAAATTCTGCATCTAGAATCAGCTAGCCAACTTTAGCATTGATTTTGTGATCATTATGAATCCCCCTGGTAAAAGGTGGGAAAATTTAGGTTGAGGCTGTAAGGATTTCAAACATCTGTCATGCTAGTGACTTGGGATTGGGAAGAGTGGGAGTTGAAACTGTTTTTAAACTTCTAGTATTGTAGCCGTCAATTACTACTAGAAACTTCGACGTGTAACTGGATGGTGTTAATTACATTAAGTTTATTATATTGCTATTTGTACACTAGTGTTTTTTTTCCCCTGAAGACACAAATGGATAAATCTTCAATTACTTTCTTGATTTTTTTATTCTTGCCAACTAATTAAAATACTCAGTCTCTTTTCTCTATTTTGGAGCATGAAACCGTGCTATTCATGGTATGTCAACATTTTTATGCCCTCTTTGTGTATTTTCTTTAATCATACAGAGGACAGTCACCAACAAGTTTTGGCATCGGAGAAAGCATTCTGTTGATATTGATGCTGATAAACTTCAGCATGAGTTTAATTCAAATTTTACCCCATTTGTTGAAGAGTCCAATGCTCTTTCAGAACCAGAAGCTGTTTCTATTCCTTCTGATTCACTTCAAACTTATGATGCATTGCATAGTCAACAAAATGATATAGAAGAACAGGCTGCTATACGCATCCAAACAATGTTTCGAGGATTTCTGGTATTGCTAGTAGTAATTTATTTGTGTTTTGCCTAATTTTTGCTGTACTTTTCTTACATTAATTAATTTATTTATTTTGCAATGAAACAATGAAAATTTCCATTCAGTTTCTGAGTGTCAGAGAAATCTAGACCTATTTTGGCAATATTATATTTATATTTCAAACTATAGTTGTTGAGAAGAGAGGTCAAGATGGGTGGTGCCAAATTTTGCCGCTATGATTGGGGTTCATTTCCATTTTGCAAGAAGAGAACATTTTTTCAGGCTATAGGTTACCCATGTCAAGCCCGTAGTCCTCTATAGTGAGGCAACGTGAAGAGAAGAGAAATAGAAGAATCCATTTAAAAATAATCAGTGAGCGTGTTATGGATGCGAACAGGGAACATGTTTGTATGTATATGTTTGTATATTTAATGGGGTTGTTGGGCATAGTGGTTGGTTCTTGATTGATTTCATATTTTAAAAAATACTGTATTTTCCTTGGTATTTGTCCATTTGTCGATTGTAATTAAGTCTAACGGCCGAACAAGTCCCTCACTTTCACTCCCATGGTTTGTAGTGCTACAAAGTGTGAATGTGTGTTATACAGTGATCCTATGAAACATCTACTATCTTGTGGTCCATGTTTTGAGCACCGGACTCCTTACCATTATGAGAACTACATCACTTCCGATGATCAGGAAAAGGAAATGCTTGGGTACTTTAGGATTGCTGCCCTGTACACCTTATAATTTGTAGATCCATGGCTTTTCTTATACTTGATTTTATGGTATATAAATCTTATGTTCTCTCTCTTGCTAATTTGTAACTCTAATTGTAGTATGTGATATGCCTATGAGAAATACCACCGATTAACTCTTTTATGTTAATATTCTTCTCATTATCTTTCAGGCTAGAAGAGCTCTCCGAGCTCTCAAGGGATTAGTTAGACTTCAAGCTCTTGTCAGGGGTCACGCTGTCAGAAAACAAGCTGCAATAACTCTACGCTGTATGCAAGCTTTAGTGAGAGTCCAGGCTCGTGTTCGAGCAAGGCGTGTACGTATTGCATTGGAAAGTGAAACTGCACAACAAAAACTTCAACAAGAACTTGAAAACCAGGCTCGAGTTCGAGAAATTGAAGTAAGAAATAACCAATTTTTTTGTAAGATTACAAGTATACTTGTATGGGTTGCATTTTTAAATTAGACTGGATCATCGTTAAACGGTCAATCCACTCTTGTAATCATAAATTGAGATGAATTGACTTTTACACAATGCAATATTGAGAATATGCATGTCTAGAACCTGCATAAATGAATATAACAGGACGACCACCTTTAGGTGCTTCTACCATGTCTCCCAGTTTGATATTTGATATAAGTATTTATTTATTTTTAAGTTTTATAAAACTGATGCGCTATGTCCAATGCACATAGAATAAATGGTTGCAATTCAGAAACAATTATAGAGAACGATATGTTCGTGATTATGTTGAAATTGACATCAGTACGTTTGTATTGAATTCATAATATCCATATACCATTTAGTCATTTTGAAATATTCTCATGTGTCTGAGAAAAACAAAGTCTGAATTTGACCATGTTGTTGAACAATTGTTGTCAATTAGTTGATTCATTTTATTTGGGAGAGCACGTGAGCAGAAAAATTTGGGGAATACTAATAGAATGCTGTACCTTATCAGAAAAAAGCCTGTATTTACAAGAATTAATATTAATAAATTGCTAGCAGTAAGATTGCTTCCTCATGCTTTGAGATTGCTCGAGTCAAAGCTTCCTCATGGTGCTCTCTTTCCAAACTTTTTACAAACTATTTAATAAATTGGAATACTTTTATTTATTCTTCTTCTACTAGTTAGCTTGTAATCTCTTGCTAAGTGTTTGCGTTGCCCTTGATTCTTATATATTGCTGGATCTTTTGTTTTTGTCTCCTATTATGTATTTGAGCATTAGTCTCATTTCATTATTTCTACGAAAAGACTTGTCCCTGTTAAAGAGAGAGAGAGAGAGAGAGTGCGGTAAGATATAATTCAATCCAGATGCTATAACACTTTATCTACCATTTTCATTAACTGACTTGTGTTGGAACTCCCAATATTCCACTGCAATTGATTGCCGATATTTTCTGTGAGACTCTTAATGATTGTGCTTATGATACAGGAAGGTTGGTGTGACAGTGTTGGATCTGTTGAAGACATTCAAGCAAAATTAATAAAAAGGCAGGAGGCTGCAGCTAAGCGTGAGAGAGCCATGGCATATGCTCTGGCTCATCAGGTAGAACAATTTCATCCCTTGTCTGCCCCATATTTTGATTTCATTTCCTACTTATTGTTATAATGGGAGAAACTCTGTCCTTTTAAATCTTTCATCCCCTTAAGTGAAAGTCTGGTCTCTTTGCAAAAGAATTATGTTACATTGAATGTAAATTTAAACCTCTTACCTTACTGAAGAGAAGGTTAATTCTGCACTTTGCCTTTTGCTATCTTTGTACACATCGACTTTGAGAAAGAGTTTGATTATAGCTAAAGAAACCTAATTATAACAGTACTTAAGTTAATGCCAAAGTATCTCTGTTTTACCTAGATCTATCACCAAAGGTATTTATGTGTGTCATCTCTAGAAAAGTTGATAAAATAAAGAGGTTCCACAAATTAGCCTTTTCCAGGAAAGGGTGGCCGAGAAATACTTAAGAAATTGCAGACATCTTTGGATCTTCACCAAGATAAGTTGAATACTTAAAAGTTTCTATTTCATGTGGAGAGGGAAATGGGGAATTGACTGTAAATATGCCGATTGGTACTCATTGTTCATCTGTGGGGAGAAAGCTGTAAAAAACTGCTGGAAGTCTGCAATCCCTAGGATTTTATCCCTTCTCTGACCTGGAGAAATAAAATGCTAGTCTTCAAAAGCATAACAGTGCTCTTCATCCATCTCTCTATCATCATGGTTTTTCCTATAGAGCAGATGAGGTTAGTTATCTTTTGAGACATTTCCTATATCATAAGACATCTCTCTATCATCATCAAGGTTTTAGCCTGTTAACAACTTCAGCACTAATCTTCTGTTGGGTGGTTGCAAGAACGTATAAATGGTATTTTAACCTTTAAATATTTCCTAGGATGGAGGACCATGTCTCAATTGCCCAAAAAAGTGGTCCCTCAATGTCTTCCACATTTTTTTTTTAATTTTTTTTAATTTTTTATTATATCCATGAGTGTCTGAGCCAGCTTACGTGCATCTCGACTAATCTCACAGGACAACTCGCCTAACCCTACAACATTTGGGTGTCGCCGAAACACGTAGGATATTAATTCATGGGTAAGTGACCACTATGAATTGAATCCATGACCTCTTAGCCATTTATTTAGACTATGTCTCATTTTTCCCACGAGGCCAGCCCATGATGGTTTCTTCCACATGGTTAGTTATCCTTTGTTCACTTCATTTGTTTGCTTGAGTGATTGCCGAAGGCAGAAAAGTGGAACAGAATACGTCGGATACAAAGCTCTCTCTCTCTGCTGGAGGATCCTCTGTACCTCTCTCACATCTTCTATTCTAGCATGCTCTTTAATCTTTTGGTTTCATTCTGCGGAGCGTAGCTGTTAATTGCCTTTCCTTTTCCAAGAAAGTGGAAACAAATTAATGTTTATTTAATGTTTCCAAATGTTCAAAGGAAAGTACTAGACATATTATAAGTTGAAAAATATTTCTTCTTGGAAGTTTGTTGCATCTTGACGATTTGGTGCTTGAATGAGGCAACAGTTCCATCTTCAATTAGGAATCTTGTTGCAGTAGAAATCTAAATTCTCAGGCTCATTGATGGTTTGAATTTGGTTGCTCAATCATAGAAGTTTTATCCCTCCAATTTTTACTTTTACGTGGTTTTTCACAGTTTACTTCAAACTTAATGTTCGATGTTAGCTCTGATTAATTTTCTCTCACCTTCAGTGGCAAGCAGGATCAAGACAGCAGGCTGCCCTCTCTCAGTTCGAACCAGATAAAAGCAGCTGGGGTTGGAACTGGTTGGAAAGGTGGATGGCTGTTCGTCCGTGGGAAAACCGCTTTCTTGACATCAATCTGAGAGATGGAGTGATGATTCGTGAGAATGGATTATCTGAGGGCAAAAGTAACACTAAATCTCATTTAAAGACTACTGCCAAGAAGACAAACTTAGTAACTGATCAATCAAACCTCTCGAGCCAAAAAACTGCTGCCTCGCATTCTGATGGATGTGGTTCGTCATCTCCCACTAAGTCAGCTGGCACTGTAGAAGTATCCAGTGCACAGATTCAGAAGCTCAAGCATAAACATGCACCTGAGAGGCCGTTTGAAGAAGTCAAAGCAAAAGTGGATACTGGTTTAAGATCACATAGCAATCCAAAAGAGAGATCCACACCATTGGTCAAAAATGCAAAGAAGCGATTATCCTTGCCTAATAATGGTGAGTTTGCCAACTCTTTTCCACTCCTAGTCTCGCATTCTATATGCATGTTTGTGTCTGTTTTGTGATATTTGATATTATCATTAGGTCATCCAAAGCGTTTTCAATTGGCTGTCCATTGTGCTAAAATCTTCAAACAATCATACCCAACAGACATTGCATGCATATGGATAGTAGTTCGCGTTAGATAGTTTTTGGGCGGAAAGAGGAATTATAGAGGGAAATACGTAGTAGTTAGCATGTTGTTTATGCTAGGTACTCTGGAACTACAACTCCTCCTAAAAACAAAGAAGAAAAATCATGGAAACGTCGTCGTAACTGAGATTATAGACATAGGAATTGGACCGCTTTCCTTCATGAAGACCACTACAACCACCCTTTGTCCAAAAAGGATGTTGCGGTGGGGTTTATTATTAAAATATAGGTTTGAATCCTGGTTAGTCTCAAAACCTTCACACTTTTTTTTTTTAAAGATTATTATTATTGTTACTAAACTTTCAAATAGTCTGGTTCCAAGATTTTGCACAAAAAGCTATATTATGGTTACCCTTGGCAAATTTCTTCATGGTGTACATGGTCCAATAATGTCTCTTTTCATTCGCATTCCTTACTGACCTCCTACAAGTCTTAAGAGCTCCAACATGACACCCCCATTTGGGCTGTTATGATACTCATTGATAAGTGCTTGTTTGTGAACCAAGCCCCTTTAGACACTGGCAATCATGTCCTTTGTATGTCTGCACATCCCCTCCCAATTTAAAATTTCGATAGGTGCCTGGCTGGTCAGTGAATTTATGGTTGATGATAGATTATTTGCTTCTCATGGGATGTCAAGTTAGAGTCGACTCAAGGTGGGCTTGCTTCAACCATGTTTGCACTTATCTGTTTGTTCACTCGGTTTCCACGAGTAGATCATTTGCTTCCACTTGTTGGTGTAAATCATTAAGAAACTGTAGAAATGGAAGATGTACTTGTGGGCGCAATCTGCAAATAAGACGTGTGGTAATAATACACATACACTACTTGGTTCCTTCACACCAAACTTATAGTACTTCTCAAACCCTTTTCCTAGTAATTTCGTAATCTACTTGAAAATATCCTGCCAGCCATACATTATCGAAGGAGAAATAGTTTGTTTTTACCAAAAGTTTTTCCCCAAAAATATATGGATACCAGTGCTAGCCCCATAGCCATCAATTCTCTTTCATAAATCGGATAAATCCAAGTGCCTTAATGAAGCAATAGGACTTTAATCTTGCATTTGTGCTGCATTAATCCTACACCTAGCTAGGACCAAATTTGTTTAGAAACTTGTTACGAAATTTACTACAAATAGCTTCAAATACTCTGACTATACCGACATCTATTGATCAATAAATAAACAAAAAGGATGTTCACTTTAGGTTTCTGTTGGATAATCTATTAAAAGAGAATAATGGGTATGACTAAGATGATTTTTCATGCTAAGTTGGTAGACTAGAAGAGAAGGATTAAAATAAGGATGGCGAGCAATGTGGAGTAAGCATGAAAGTTTATAGATTAGAGTAGGATTTGTAATTTAAATCATTATAAAAACATGAAACATTTGTTCTTTGGATAAATATTTATCTGACAAGTATCTATGATATACTAATACAGAACATTTTTCATCCTCCCAAGCAAGCTTATCCCTTTTTGTCTATAGACTTGTTTTTTTTATGTGTTTGTTTTCTTTCATTCTTCTCAATCAAAGTACGGTTTCCTACCGAGAAAGGAAAACGAAAAGAAAATTAAAGATTATCAAAAGCAGTTCAATCGAACCCTGTATGACTTAAGCAACCTATTGCTACATTTGATTTGAACAATTGCAGATCCTGGTAGTCAAAATCAAACGGTGAGAAATTCCACTGGTAAAGCAACCATGGCGAAGTCAATCAACGATAAACCGAAGTCAATTTCCAGATCAGGTGACTCAAAATCTGCAAAACCTAGATCGCTGAATTGATATGTGAACTATTCCAAATGGTGAGGAAAACACTACGCGTCGTATAGTCTCCAGGGACGTGCTGCAGGATCGTGTGTAAATATGGCAACGCCATGTTGTGATCGAGTCGGTCACTAGAAAATTTGTCTTCCCTTTGAATTTCTGAGTTTATTTGATAGTGAGTTGTTGCAATGGTTGGCAAATATCTGAGGGAATAAGGTTGGTGAGTTTCCTAGGGTGAGTCTGTAATTATTCATCTTTATTTATGGTCTTCAACCATGTGGCTCTTTGGCACTTGTTCATTTTTTTTTGCTCCCTTGTATTTTTGTTGTTCAATGTTTGATTTCAAAGAAGAATCTGGTATAGATTGGTTTTGTAATCATGAATCTCTTATGATCTTATCTACCCTTTTTAGGAAATATCCCATTCCCAACCATGAAGAAGTTAATTCCTACCTCCATTGAAGTCTTATGTTTCTCTCCTTTAAGACCAAACAACTATGGATGAAACCATTCTTGATGTAGAAAACAATTACTATACTGACCCTTTTACTTTCTCTTATTAACGCTAAAACGATTGAGAAAAATTAGTCATTCACATTCGAATTGATTTGTTGGAAGAAAGAAAAGAAAAGAAATAAGACGAAGAAAATCCTACCAACAATGAAGATGAAAGCCAAAAATATTTTTGGTGAATGTGACCTTTTGTAGACTAATATTATTCGATTGGAGTTTCAAAGTCAAACCATCTAACTTAATAATGTAAATGCCTTTTAGTCTGAGCTAATTGATGACTACATAGGTGTAAGTGGGGCTGTTTTTGGCCTAGACAAATGTTAAATTGATAAATATTTTGAAAAGAAAGAAAGAAAGGAAAAAAAAAAAAAAAAAAAAGCAATGCCAAATTTAATTTAATTTGTTTCCCCTAAATTGCTTTGAATTTAATAGATAGATGGAGACAAGTGGTTAGAAAACCACTAAACCAGTCAAAATTGAATCAAATTGATTGAAATCAACAGAATTTTATCCAACCAATCGACAAATGTAATTCAAGTTGGTTCCATCTACTAGGTTTCTTTAGTGTTGGATTTTTTTTTTCTTTTTTCAAATCCATCTTTTATATAATTTTTTAATATCATGATTGATTAACAAATGGTTAGTAAAGTAAAAAAATGTTTGACGAGGTAAACAAAGTAAAAAATCGTCTAACTTGAACAAAATAAATGACTCAATTATACCTAATACTTTTGAATTTTGGAGTTAAGTTTCAATTATGTGATTAGACTTCCAAAGTTTTTTCTTTCACGTTAAAATTTGTTCTAAAAAGTATTGTTGTAGTTTGGGTTTTTGGTTACAATAGAATTGAAATTGATGCACTTGCCAATGTTTAAAATTTGAAAGACATACATGAAATTATTTATAATATCATCCAAATAAGTTATCATAGCAATTGATGTGTAAAGATTGATTATATAAATTGTTGAGGGAGTGGACCTAATAAGAAGTCTCATGGGTTGAGATAAACTCAAGCCAAAGAGGCCCAAAGCTGAAAAAGACATCTAAGGGGATTTCTCATCGAGCCAAGTATGTAAGCTAAGTAAAAGGTCATACCAGTGAAGTAGGATATAACTTACCTAGCTAGGCATAGGTCGAGCTGAGGTATGTGTCCTGCCTCCCCTTAATCCTAGTTGATACATGGCACAACCCTAACACAAGTACATGTAAGATAAGAAATGTATAAATACCTTATTATCTCACTACTGAGGTACGATGACTTCGATTCGTGACTGACTTGAAAATTAGATTGAGCTAAACGTAATACCATACTAATGCGATTAATCTGACTTGTAGGTACCAAGGAGACGACTCGACTCGTCCAACCAACCCAACCCATGCTCAATAGGTCAAATTCCTCCATCAACAATATCTTTTGAGATGAAATATATGACTATCTTTGTCACACCCCAACCCAGATTTACTCTATACCTAGGAAGGAGCATGATACTATTGCCCAACATAAGATTCTATAATATATACATCATAAACGAAAAGCAAATCCTACAACAAACTCTTTATAGGATCAGAAGAACGTGTAAACTTTTAACTAACATATCTGGAAAAAAAAATACTCATAGTAGGTACAACACATCCCTCTTTCATTACACTCTCAGTAAAGATGTTTATTACATGTCATATGAGCAAACTAAGTATTTACAACTATCCCAGAGGTTCGCTTCCAGATAGGCCCAGACGAGATTCTTCAGTAGGCTAGGCGTCCCGGACACGCTCGCTACCTGAAACGGCAAACAACAACAAACTGGATGAGCAAAAGGCTCAGTGAGTGACTAAATCTACTAAGACAAATCATATTAGTTTAATTCAGTTTGTAAGGTAGTAACCATCGCATGTATATCTATCAATTCTCATGTTTCACAAGTTTCCTATCTATTTAGTGCCTTCACTTCCCGTCCCTCAGCACTTGTTCATGTTTAACTACAACACCATGTGCCTTCACATGAAATTCCTCAGCACAGGTAACAAACTCTATCTACACTCAAGTGCCTTCACACAGAATCCCTCGGCACGAGCTAGTTGTGATAGGATACTACATGCCTTCACTTACAGTCCCTGAGCATTGTAGTCCATTCTCTACTGTTATTCAAGTGCCTTCTCAAATCCCTCGGCACTTAATATCACGCTTACTCACAAGTAGCTTTCACCATAAGGTCCCTCAGCCACTTATATGTTTAGACATTTGTAATAGTATTCTTTTAAATCACTAACACATCACATACTTAAAGCAAACTACCATGCATTACGTTTCCTCATCACTATGCGTACTAAGTTTAACACAAGATATAACAAACAGTCACTCACAATCGGTCCCAGCTTTAAATGGGTTATAAGCCTCCCCGAGCTCTTCTTGGCCTGAAAATACACAATCCTCAACTTTAGTTTTCATAAACTCCCCTTTTCTTTAACATACAGTAGCATCGTTACTCTATGGGAATTAATAAGCTACCAGCGTTACTCAAAAGATATTCAAACTGTACTAGCAACACTGTGTTGATTAAAACCAGCGAAACTACCTTGAGGAGCGATACCCAGCGATACTCTAGCGAGAATTGTGAGACGCAAGCCTATCTTTGCGTTGCAGCGTTACTTCCTCTGCTGCTCAATCTCTCGCTCACTCAGCGATACTCCCGCTGTGACAGAACCGTTTCCTTCTTCCTTTCTTCTTCCTTCTTCAACCTGTTAAACATTTCGTTTCAACAAATTCCAGTACTTTCTTCCTTCTATAAACTTGTTAAAATACAGGTCCTACATCTCACCTCCAAATTTCATGAAGAACCTCCTCACCGTTTAGGACATAACCTTCGACAACTCCAAGTTGCCTCTAATCATCCGACAGTTCAACTTCCGTCTCTTTTTCCTGAGTTTGACACACTATTAGACAATTTCAGCTCAAATATCCTTCATGAATTCTGCTAGAATTCGAGTTAACTTACTAACCTCAAAGTTTCAGCCCTAACCTTCGTCTCTTCAATTTGTTCTTCCTCCAAAACCGAGCATCACTCTGAAGAGACCACAGCCGCCGAAATCTCTGTCAAACCCAAGTTTCTCCCACGAATTCAATGAGATTTCTACTTCAGATCGACATGAACATCTTCTTCTACCTCCCTTCGATGTTTCGCCTTAATATAAACCCAACTCGAGCTCTGAAATGCAAGCAGAACAATTGAATTCTCAGTCCACTTATATATATACCACCGACTTGTACTCCATTTCAACTCTATACTATAATCCGTTCAACGCATACCTCCTATGCTCAGCTTCAGCAACGCACACGGCCTCTGATGATATTCCATTTCAAACTCTCCCGCCAAATAGTTAACATACACATTACCTTCTCTCAGCCAACACTCCTTGTCCAACGCATACTCGCCTTCTACGCATGGTAGCGTTCACCGCATAACAGCCTCACCGCAGATCAGCTCCCAAACTCCCTGTGGCCTTTACTTCCAACGGCACATTGCCTTCAATGCGTTTGACGCATAATGATCCTCGATACCAAGTGATCCTCCACACCTTATGTCCTCAACGCGTCTCAACTTCAGCGCATGATCAGCTTCCCTCACCTTTGCGTTTACACCAAAATTATTTCCTCCACAACAGGTTGCCATCAACGCATAGCTTACACTTAAGCCATTTTCCCACTCCAAACGCAAGCCAGCCAACTACTTTTACACATTCACCCATCTCTCGGCCCCTTCTTACTTTGCGTTCTCATAAAAATAGATGCAGGGCTTACAATCTTAATCTTTTATATAGTTGTAAACTATATAATGCATGTCTTCTAACTTCTACATATTGGGATTGGTATGTCCTAAATATCTTGGGGACTCGTAGTTTTGTAAACTTGTAAATACAATTATTTTATTTCTCTTTTGCATTAACTCAATCCAATAAACTAAGATCCATGGTTATTTTATGTAAACTTAAACATGTATGTGGTTGACATACGAAGATGGATCATGTTTAAGTAATAACCAAAAGATCTGTAGTATAAGGATAAGGTTAGGTGCCTTATTTTGGTAATACTACGGATACAACCTACTTTGTAATTGTTACAAAAAGTTGTAAAGTGTTACAAACGATTTGATCATAATCGTTCATGTGGAGACATAAGAGTGAGGGTATCCTGTGCAAAGAGTTTGTATAAGACCGGACCGTGAAATGTTTAATTTCTTTTTGTAACACCGTTAATTGAAGAAATTAACATTTCATAGGATGACTATAGGTGACTCAACCTTAACCCTGAGTGAGTTATGAACTCCTATCTATAAGGACAATCCTTTGATCTATATAGGTGAAAGTGGCTAGATCGTCGACTCAATATGCCTACCATTTTGAGGATTTGTCTAAATAAGGAGCTATGAACATATCTTCACATGATGGAATTTACTTCTTCCTATGTTTAGGGTAAATAAATAAATTACTCCCGTAAGGGCTGATTTCGGGTCTTGAACAATGAGGTCTCACCCTCTCACTGGCCCGAGAGGAGTTAATTTATAGTTGGACTAGAAACAGTTTGTTCATGAGAGGGATCAGTGGTACTTAAGGAGTTAAATGTAACTATAGGGGTAAAATGATAATTTGACCCAATTTTAGTTATGAGTAATTTTTGAAAGGTTGACTTACTGTTGATTAGTTGCTCCTTGGACACAGAAATATATGTATAGTGCGAAGAGTGCAGCTATAGGTTTTTAGTGGAGTGATCTACAGTTAATGAATATTGATTAATCTAATTAAAGAGTTTAATTGATTAATCTCATATCATTGGAGCTTCTAATCTATAAGTCCATAAAGTCTATTTGTTAGCTCATTAAGACTTACTATAATAATCAAATATTTTGGTTTAATTTGAAATGTTCAAATTAATAAGGAGTTAATTGTATATGATATAATTAGTATAATGTATATAGATACATTATAATATAAAGTTATTTTGAATGAGATTCAAAATTTATATTTTATGTTATAGGAGCGATAAATATTTAAATAAGATTTAAATATTAATTATATGAATGAGATTCAAATAAAAACTATAGGTTAAAACTTAATAAATTCATATTAAAACCTATAGGTTATGTGGTTAGGTGAGAGAAGGTTATTTGAATATGATTCAAATTAAATTAAATATGCGATATTTAATTTATTGATTTTTAATTAATTAATTTTATTAAATATAATTTAATATAGTATAATTAAATTAAGGGCTCTTTTCAAATATAGCAAAAGTAACCAAAATATTTACAAATATAGCAAAATTTTACTGTCTATCTGTGGTAGACAGCGATAAACTGCTTATTTTGCTATTAGTTGTAGATATTTTGAGTAATTTTGTCATTTTAAGATAATTTTCCTTAAATTAATATTAATTTTAATTTAATATTATTATATTATTAATAAATCTGACTACGCGCAGAACATCATTTAAAGAAACAAGAGACTTAAATTTATTTTCCTACGATCCCGACTAGAGCCCTACCATAAACGAGCACACATTCGCATCAACTCATTACAAAGCTTGAGATATCCTGAGCCACACTTTTAATAATAATTTCTCTACCTCCACTCAAGAAAAACCAACCTTTTCAACCTAGTAAAACTCTCCATACACATTCTTTGATGACCAAAAGTATCCCAATTTTTGTTACGTGAAATGGAGGAAGGCATCCTGAGATACAAACCAAAAGAAACTACCTCCTAAACATTCAAAGCTCCTTGCATAAACAAGCTCTGATCACTAAGTATTAACGTCGAGAGAAAAAAATCATACTAGACTTTTGCAAGTGTCAACTCTGCCTAGAAGCCAATTCATATACTTCTCCAAAATGTTTTTCAAAGTAACAAACTCTTCCAAAGAAGCTTTAAGAAAAATCAAACTATCATTTGAAGGAAAAAAAAAATGATAGAGGAGCCATACCCAATAATGTTCCTCAACCTAATGCCAATTGTAATAACAACGATAAACCTTCCATGAAAAATAAAAACAAGAACAGAAACAATGGATTTCCTTGGCAAATACCCCTTGTAGGGGTGAAGACCTGTGATGGAACCCCATTAAGGAGAATGGACAATGAAGATGTAGTAATACACTCCATAATCAAGTCAACCCAAAACGACTGAAAGCCCAAAACAAACATGATCCCTTGTAGGAAGGTCCATTCTACTCAATCGTATGCCTTACTCATATCAAGCTTAATTGTCACAAACAACTTCAAACCTTTCTGCTTCTTCAACAAAAAAATATAAACACTTATGGCTAATGATCACAGATCAACTAACCAAAAACGCCAATTGAGGATCTGAAATAATATCATTCAAAAATAGTTTCATACAATTGACCAACACCTTAGTCACCAACTTTTAAATAACATTGCATAAGCTGATCAGGCAAAAATCAAAGACTTTGTGCGGCTAAGGAACTTTAGGAATCAGAAAAATATTTGTTTGATTCTCGTTCCTAATGAACTAACATCTATTCAAAACATTAAGGCAACCTTCAATAGTTTTACCCCCCACAATATCTTAGTATTTTTTTTAAAGAAATCACTAGGAAATCATTTGGACCCAACACCCTTGTCAAATGGAAATTCTTGATGGCACTTATGATTTCCTCTCTCATAAAAGGATGACTAATCTTTACATTCATCTCATTCGTAACCACTTTAATAAGCATCAAGATATGTTTTGGGCAGGGTAAGAGTACGAAAACACTTGATTGAAGTAATTACAAAAAAAATATTTTGAACCAGTGTCTCATCATCCTGCCAAACCCCATTTTGATCGAAGATGTCGGAGATCTCATTTTGCTTTCTTTGTTGGGATGCCTGCTGATGGAACCAAGTAGTATTCCCATTTCAACCAAATAACTCATGTTCGTTGATGCCAATAAACCTCTTCCTCAAGAAGAAGGTGGTGGAGCTCGGACTCTATCTTTGCTATGAACTTAAAATCTAGCATATGGGGTCTTGCATACACCTCCTTCAACGGCGCCTTGATCTTTGTTATTTGAGAGCACATTTGGCTACTAACCTACTAACCCCACTGTGTCAAATCTTAAGCACAGCTCCTCAAACTTCTTTGCAAGGGCACCAAGCCACAGTGAGCCCTCCACACCTCATTTCTAGTAACAATATCCCTACATTCAAAATGGTAAAAAACGATATCTAAATTGAAGACCTAAACTACGTTGATTGCCATCCAATAGTAATTGAATTGGCTGGTGATCAGACTTAGTTGACGATAAGTTATTTACCTAGAACTTGGGAAAATGGTGGAAAACTAGAATTTCCAAGAAAACGATCAATACGTAGACTAACCTGACCATCGCCATGCCTATGATTACACCACATGAGAGTGTCGTTTTGGTAACCAAGAACATAAAGGCCACAATCATTGAGGGTACTCCAAAAGTTATTCATCATCCAATCAACATGTTGTCTACCACCCTATTTTCTTATGATCCCCAAAAAATCATTTAAATCTTCTTCAATAATCCAGGTAGAGTCATCATTATTATATAATCTTCATAATAACTCCCATGTCTGATACCGAAGAAGAGGGACTAGTGAAGGGAATTGAATCCCCGCAGAAGCATGTGATCAAGTTCTTTGATTTCTTGAAAGAATTAAAAATACAAAAGGTAAAGAAAATGTTAAGAATCATACCTTTGCCGATCTATAATTTCAATTTTCTTCTCGAACCGATAATCTTCTCTTTGTTGTTTTCTTTTTCCAAGAGATCTTCCTTGCTATGACTCTGGCAAGGATCCGGTTTGTGGGAACCAGTTCTTGAAAGAATAGAGGGAACGGGAAGAAGAATTTTCTTAAAACTTTTCTAAGAAAATTGGGATAATTTTTAGAGTAATCGTAGAGATTATTCTTCTAGTGAGATGTGTTCTATGAGGGCTCCCAATGCCCTATTTATAGAACTCTGTGGGTTACTTCTAATCCTATTAGGATAATCCTTCTAATCCTATTAGGATAATCCCTCTGCAGATTTTAAATTAAATATTTAATAATATCCAATATTAATAAATATTTATCTAAATAATATCTCATATTAAATGGTTTAAAATATTTAAATCTTATTTAAATATTTATTTTCTATAGAATCTTTAATTTGAATCTCATCCAAATTAAATAATTAATTATTTGAATCCAATTCAAATTAATTAATTAATTAATTTTCCCTCTATTTATTTATATGGATTTCATCCAAATAAATAATTAAATTATTTGAATCATATTCAAATAAATTAATTCTTCATATTATAAAGTTATAGTTTGAATTTTATTCAAATAAACTTTATAATAAATCATGTAATTAATTGTATCTAATACAATTAATATTTTCCCTCATAAATTTGAACATTTCAAATTTTTCTTTCAACATAGTTGATCCTTGTTGGTCCGTGGTGAGTTAGCAAGGAGACCTTATGGACCTACAGATTATAAGCTCCAATGATCCAAGATTAATTAATTAAACTCTTTAATTAAATTAACCTTTATTCATTAACTACAGGGGAAACCACTATAGACTTGTAGTTGAACTCTTATGCACTGTAGGACAAGTTGTGTCCATGGATATAATCAGTATAAGCAAGTCGATCCTTCACGAGTTGTTCATAATTATAACTAGGTCAAATGTCCGTTCTACCCCCGTAATTACCTCTTATCCTTAAGTACCACTGATTTCTCTAATGAACAATTTGTTTATGGTCTAGCCATAAACTAAGTCCCTCTCAAGCCAATGAGAGGGTGGGACCCCTTGTTCAAGACTCGAAATCAACACGTAAGGGAACTACTCATCTACTTACCTTATCTAGGAAGAAGTGAATTCCATCTCATGAAGTTATATTCCCAGCTCCCCATTCAGTCAAACCCCCAAAATGGTAGGCTTATTGAGTCGGCAACTCGAGCAACTCTCACCCATGCAAATCAAAAGACCGACCTCAGAGATATGAGTTTATAAGTCACTCGGATTAAGATTGAATCACACATGATCATCCTATGAAATATTAATCTCATCAATTAACGGATTTACAAAAAGAGATTAAATATTTCGCGGTCCGGTCTTATACAAACTGTTTGTATAGGATACCCTCACTCACATGTCTCCACATGAACGGTTTGGATCAAAGTAGGTCGTATCATAGTATCACTAGGATAAGGCACCCAACCTTATCCATATAGTATAGACCTTTAGGTTATTTCTTGAACATGATCCACCCATATATCAACTACATACATGTTCAAGACTTCATGCAATAACCTTGGCTTTTTCTGTTAATGGATAAATTAATATTGCATAATTAATAATTAAATTAATTAACTAATCAATTACGAGATTTTATGGCACAAATCCCAACAACTAGTTGAATGTAGACACCCAAAAATTTCCAAGAAAGGTTTCGCCAAGAGATATTAGCATCAAAATGATGAATGGAGAAAGATCTAATGTCCATAGAAAACTCATCCTTCCACAATAGACACAAACCCCCTCTAGACCCCACATTGTTCGTTGTGGAACACCTATAAAAATTCAAACAGTACTTCAATTTATTTAACGTAGAAGCATTACATTTCGTTTTAGATAAAAAGCATAATTGAGGATTAATACGATTTATTTCATCGCCCACTTCATGGAATGCCAAGGAGGTCCCCAATCTCTTGACATTCCAACTTAAAATTTTCATAATTCCTGGTGGGACTTCTTAGTAGTCTTCACCAAAGCACCAAAATCATTCAATAAACTTTCTACCACCTTTGGTTTTTTTTAAGGTGATGGAAGAGACAAAAGGAGGGCCCTCACCTCTTTTAATCACAAGCATAGAATTTGAGGAATGGGTCACTCGAGCCCACTTTTTTCAAGATAGTTTGTGACTTATTTTCCTTTAATCTCATTGCACCGAATTGGAGGGGGAGAAGTCACATTCCCAACCACAAATTGCACCTATGGGAAATTAAAAGTCGAACCTACGAGAGCTTCCATCAGCCCCAATCAATTCAATAGGACCTGAACCATCCCCTTTCACAATTGACGAACTGAACCAGACTTTTGGGCTGTTGGAACCTTCCAAAAATCTCGGCCCATTTGCTTCATGATTAGCCTGACCCATCTATACCTTAGAGCCCACAAAAGACTATGAAGAATAAGCCACCTATTGGGTTAAAAAGGGCCCACTTAGGAGATCATGCCCAACACAAACGAGAGCATTGCAACTGTCGAACATCACCTCATCTAGCTCAGTAAACAATTTGTTGTTGCTAATAATACATTGAAAATATTCTTCAAATGTGGCATCAAGTAACACGAGATTAAATTCGTAACTAAAGCAGATAATGAACGGTCAAGCATCGAGATTGACAACATGGAATTGGCCAAAGGAAAAACTTACATTAAATCATTTGATCGCATGATTGTTGACAATGCCTGAATCTTAACTAACGTCATCTTCTCGAAGCTCTAATATGGAATTGATAGAGAGTTCGATAGAGAACTAATGCTTGAGGAAAATTTTATAAACACCTTGTCGTAACTGGAGGAGAGTGATACAAACTCTTTCCTTGACCCAAAGAGACTGTTTATAGGACTGAAATCTCCTCATATAGCTCAGCCATGTTTCATACTAATTGGGGCGACCTTTGGAATGTTCAACTTTATAAAATACATTACACTCTTTGAAGGAGTGACCAATAGTACCATAACAAGAATACAATTTTGGAAGTTTCTCATATTGAGCTGAAATCCACCCCTCCCCCCGTCTCATCAAGATTCAATTTGATTCCTCGGCGTCTAGGTCTAGTAATGTCACTGTTGATCCGAACTTGCAAATTTTCACTGCAACACAAGTAGTCAAGGATGATTCAAACTCCTCGAATTCTCCAATCTCGTTGCCAAGGCGTTCAACCACGATCCTAAAGAAAGTGGTAGGAAATAATTTGTGCAATTTTAATACATCCATAGATGTTAAGTAAATATAATATGTAAAGTTATATCTCTACATAAATTATTATGAATGAAATATGAAAGCAACATATACCTCTATATAATATTCTAACATCATTTTTTAATTATATTTTAATTATAGAATATAAAAATTTTGAAATCTCAAAAGTTTTCTAATTTTTTCATTCCCTTACTAAATTTGTTAATTCCATTTAGTTTCATAAGTAAGAAAGTTTTTTTAAAAAAATTTAAACATAATGCTAATAAAAATTAATAAAAATAATTAAGACTCTTTAATGATAGAGTATATTATGGGTGATATTGGACCAAAAGGATAAATCCAATTAATAAAGGAAAAGAAAATTGAATCAGAACCAAGATGGGGTCATGATAGACCAAGTGAAAGGAGTTAGACCTTTTGGCCTAACTTCCCGTTGTCCTCGACCTTGGTGGCCGAGGGCGAGGAGCCTATTTGGCCATTGGCTTATGATGGGCCCTCGACCCAACCTTCCTTTGGGTCGATGTTGAGGAGCCCAACTTTCGTATAGGCACGCCTCGAGCCCAAGAATCCCACATAGCATTTGATTAGATAGTTAGTGTTGAGATTGGTGTGTCCTAAATCTCTTGGGTCTTTTAGTTTTGTAAATTGTATATACATTTTATTTATTGAATAAAATAAGAAGTTATTTTATCTATTTTATGTATTAACTCATTCTAATAAATTAAGATATCATGGTTATTTTATGTAAACTTAAACATGTATGTGGTCGACATACAAGTTTGGATCATGTTTAAGTAATAAACAAAAAGGTCTGTAGTATAGGAATAAGGTTGGGTGTCTTATTCTAGTAACATTATGAATACAACCCACTTTGTAATTGTTACAAGGAGTTGTAAAGTACTGTCACAAACGGTTTCATCCTAATCGTTCATGTGGAGACATGTGAGCGGGGGTAACCTATGCAAAGAGTTTGTATAAGACTGGACCATGAAATGTTTAGTTTCTCTTTGTAATGCCGTTAATTGTAGAAATTAATATTTCATAAAATAGAGGTAACTCGACCTGAATCCTGTGAGTTATGAACTCCTGTCTATCAAGGCAATCCTTTGATTTGTAAGGGTGAGAGTGGCCAAATCGCCAACTCAATAAGCCTACCATTTTGGGGATTTGTCTAATTAGGGAGTTGGGAACATCTCTTCACAAGATGGAATTCACTAATTTCCCTGTTTAGGTAAGTAGATAAATTACTCCCTTAAGAGCTGATTCCGAGTCTTGAACAATGAGGTCTCATCCTCTCACTGGCCTAAGAGAGGTTAGTTTATAGTTGAACTATAAACAGTTTGTTCCTTAGAGGGATCAGTGGTACTTAAGGAGTTAAATATCACTATAGGGGTAAAACGATAATTTGACCCAACTGTAGTTATGAGTAATTTATGAATGGTCGATTTACTGTTGATTAGTGAATCTCGTAGACACAGAAATATATCTGTAGTGCGAAGAGTGCAGCCGTAAGTCTTTAGTAGAGTGACCTACAGTTAATTGATTAATCTCATATCATTAGAGCTTCTAACTATAAGTTCATAAGGTCCCTTGCTAGCTCATAAAGAATTAGTATTAGAGTCAAACATTTTGGTTTAATTTGAAAAGTTCAAATTTATAAGGGAATTAATTGTATGTGATACAATTAGTATAATGTATATACATACATTATAATATAAAGTTTGTTTTGAATGAGATTCAAAATTTATACTTGATACTATAGAAGGGATAAATATTTAAATGAGATTCATATAAAAGCTATTGGTTGAAATTAATATGAATGAGATTCATATTAAAACTATAGGTTATGTGAGAGAAGATTATTTGAATATGATTCAAATTTAAATTAAATATGAGATATTTAATCAATTAATTAATTAATTTTTAATTTATTTATTTTATTTTATAATATTTATTAAATATGATTTAATATAATATAATTAAATTAATAAATAATATTATTATATTAATAATAACTCCCCACATTTAAGGGAAGTTATTTTCGTCTCTCTCACAACACTTTACATAAAGTGGGAAGAAGGAATAGGAGGATGTTATAGTTTTTACAAAAGTGTTCTGTGAAAAAAAAAAAAAAAAAATAGAATCTCCTCCTTCTCCAACTCTCTTCTTCCTCCTCCATAACAATTCCCTTGCCAAAAGATAGAGAGCCCACACCTCCTCTGTTTGTTTCTACTTAGGGAATAATAAGGTAACGTTGTGGTGGTGTTAAGAGTTCTTCTTGTGAATTCGTTGGAGAAATTTTCACCAGTTCGTGGTTTAGAGAAAAAGATTCCCACATCGAAGAAGATCTTCGAAGGTAGGAAATCTCCTATCCCCTAATTCTTAAAAAGCATGCTAATTAATATAGATGTTTATCCTGTATGTTTTATTCTCCATATTTTGATTTTCTAAAACAAATTTAATGGCACAAGGCGATCATTCTCTTCTGCTGGGAATTTGATTCCTTCAATCAGATAATTGGATTTCAAAAGGAAATAGGAGAAGACATAAGTCAACCTCCTATATAAATACATCATTATAGCTCCATATGATGTATCTTGAATCCTACTCTCAAACTCCCTAGCTTCAACTAGGGGTGTAAAATGGGTTGGGTTGGATCGGGTTTTTCCGAATCGAACCTAATTTCGGTTTGTACGGACATGATCTGACCTAACCTGGTTTGATTTAGGTCGGGTATTTTTTTTCCTAATGCCTATTCAAAATAAAAAAGATGGAGAAATGATGGAATCAAATCTCTGAAAATTATTCTTCAATCATCATCTTTTTCTTCTTCTTTTGTGTGAGAGAGAGACAGAACCCCTCATTTTTTTGTGAATCTCAAATTGTTGGGTCAATTCTTATCAAACTATAGAAGGTACCTTCTTCTCAAATCTCCAATTTTCCAGATCTTCTTCTTGTTCTTAAGATTTTCATGTTCTTCTTGTTCAGATCTTCTTCTTCTTCGGAAACAAAGAGATAATAAGGGGATGTGTGAGAGAGAGAGACGGTGAAAGGATGTGAGAGAAAGGGGGGATGAGAGAGAGGGAAAGAGAGAGAGAGAGGGATGGATATGGGTGTTTGAAGTAGAATGGGAAGGAAGGAAAGTTAAGCCCTAAATTTGATTTAAGTGGTTGTTCGATTCGATTCTTTCGAAAACCTTATAAAAATTGACCCAATCCAAATTAAACCAAATCGGTTCGATTAAGCTCTTTACACTACTAACTTCAACACTCTTTTATTCTCTAACTTAAGCATCAAGGTGGGTGTGTCAAGCACCACACCATGCATATTTTCTCTTTTCCAAGTCACGTTCTTCTCCCTTTCAAACAAATTCACTGTTGGTGTCACATGAAGGTCACATGCGTTTCTCTTGTTTAAATTTTTCCATCAACAGAGTAAATGATAAAATATTAACAAATTGGAAATACATAAATTAATTTAGATATCATTTCCATCTTTATAAAAAAATGGATACTATTTATATAAAAACCAAAACTAATTTGAAATATTTATACATTTTAAATTTGTAACTTATTTTTTTTATTGATAGTAATTAGTTCTACCATTATGATGTTATTACAATTGCACTTTTTTTTATTGGTTTATAAATTTTCATTATAATTTTTTTAATTATTAGTTTATAAGTTTTAATTTTTTATCTTTTCTTCTTCCATCATCAAACTTTATGGATTTTAATTTATCTAAATTATTTAAACTCCCTTTAAATAATGTAAATAATTTAAGAAAACCTTATGTATGCTCTTTCTCAATTACATTGTTTATGATTTTTCCGCTTTCACTCATTTCTTTATAAGCATAAAGCTTATTTTAGTTTGTTTATTAATAAAAGGTTGAGTGGTGACTTATATTACACTTTTATATTTTTAACTTATTTGACTACTAAAATTTCATTGCTAATTATAATGAAAGGTAAGATAACATGAAAAGCTTTGATAGTCAAAGTTTTCTTGATTAATTTCTAATATATAATTATAAAGTTTATGATTTTACATTTAATTATACCTAATATTGAAATTCCAATATTTTTTTTATCAAACTTTTTAAGTACATTGTATACATCCATATGTCAATTGAGTTATTTGGCAAAAAGTTTAGAGTTACTTGCATGTTAGTACAACTAAGTAGAAATATATAGGTTAAATTGTAAAATTTGATCCCTATGGTTGGGAAAAAGTTAGAATTTAACCTCTAATAGTTTGATAAGATCCCATAAATAGGTCCTATGGTTTGAAAAAATATTCATAAATAGTCCACATCATATGAACTATTTATAAAACTTTTATAAAATAATTGAGACTAAATTCTAATTATAAATTATAAGAACTGAATTCTAACTTTCTATAAGCCATAAGGTCAAATTTATAATTTATTTAAATATATATTGGTTTATTACATTCTTGAAAATTAATTGTGATTGAGAGAGAATCATAAATTCTTTTACTAATGGAATATTTCATAACTGTTGCATTCAAAGTAAATTAAATCATGGATTCATTTGGTGAAATCAACTCCCTGAAGCTAATTTTCCTAATAATTTTCTGATTATGGAAAATTGCATGGATTTCGTTGCATTCAAGTTAATTAGGGGTGTGTTTGCGCCAAACTATTTATAAATATAAAAAAAAAATTCATTGTCTATCAATGATAAACTACAATAGACTTCTATTTAGATCGTGATAGACTTTTATCGCTTCACCGTCTATCGCTGATAGATAGTGAAATTTTTCAATATTCGTAAATAGTTTGATATTTTTTTCCTTCGTTTGAAAATGGATTAATTTAATAAATAAATCATTTTGGAATAAATTTAAGTATTTGTCGACTACTTAAAATAGATGTTAGAAAAAATAAGTTGGTTTGGGTTAAACACTTGAAACCAACTTTTAAAAAAATGAATTTTAGTGTTTAATGCTTAATCTCTCCTTAATTTGTATAAGAAACTTCAACCACTATTGTCGACAAACTTCGGCCAACAATTTTGGTTGTTATTTTCTCGGTCAAAGCTGTTATTCAACACCTAAAATGCTGAAAAACATTCAAACCATGATTTTAGGTCATTCCTTATCCACCTTGGCGTATATAAAGGAGTAGAACCCTTCCATTTCAAGCATCAATTCACCATCGACCCAAGCTAGCTCCTCCACCACGAAATACAGTCATCTCTAAAAGATTTCTCACTCAAAATCTCAGACATACTCCAAGAAACGGGAGTTCTCTTAGAGAAGTTAGAGTTAGGACTCTCTACCCCACAAAAGTGTGTGTAGAGAGTAAGGATTGGACCTTGGGAAAGGTCAATCCATTCCTAGGGAGTTAAAAAGAGTGAGAAACACATTCTAAGATAGTGTTTTCTGTATGTCCAGCATCTACTTTCATTTCTTTTCTTGTTAAAATCTATTCCATTCATATTCATCTTGTAATTATGACTTTGGAAGTAATGAAAGTATTTCATTTATTCTTTAATATGAGCTAAATTCACTAAGGGGTTCAGCTATGTGGATGCCCTAGGGATTGATGGTTTGATCATTGTTTAAGTGTCATACCATGCTTACTTGCTATTTTCTCTTGTTGATTTTATGACTTAATAATGTTAAGTTAAACTGGCCACTTAATTTAGCTTTCTAGCAGAGTTCTAATGCTGAGAAGGTTAGGATGTAAGCAGAGTTCACAAGAGAATATGAGTAATAGCCTAGGTATAGGAATACCACATCACCTTAGGTATAAGGGACACCATAGGATAAAAAATAAGAGTAAGAATTAATCTAAGTAACAACTAACTATAGGCATATAGTCCTAGCTCCTTAGGCACCTAAAATGACTTGATACAAAACTGAATAGGTGAAGATTCTTTCCATGAGTTAGGCAATGCGTTGGTATGATGCGGTCGTATCACTTGAGTCAAAATGAACTTACACAAAAGCATAGTTGAAACCCTACTTCCATCACTGATTACCTTTATCTTTTTACGTTTTATTCACATCAACTCATAGTAGAAGGAGAGAGCAAAGACGAAAGCATCATGAGGAGAAAGAGTTGAATGCAGAAGTTGATTTAGAGGAAGTTACGTTTGTGCAACAAATGTCAATGAATCTACTTGGAGACAATCCTTTTATTCCTCCCAGGAATAATGTCCAACAAAATGGAGATCAACAACCACAACCTCAACCTCAACTTGTTGTTCAACCCCAAAATCTCATCCATATTGCTAAAGATAGGGATGGAGTGATTAGTGATTATGCAGTACCCATGTTCCAAATGCTTGACACATGGATTCTTAATCCCCTTATCGAAGCAACAACGTTTGAAATGAAACCTTTGAAGTTTCAAATGTTGAATTCTTTTGGACAGTTTGTTGGATTACCCCATGAAGACCCCCATAAACATGTCAAACTTTTTATGAGAATTTGTCGTTTTTTCAAAACAAATGGAGTTTCTGAGGAGGCCCTTAAGCTAAAATTGTTTCCTTATTCTTTGCAGGGCGATGCTCAAGCAGTGTTTGACTCGCTCCCACCAAATTCAATTACTAGATGGTATAACCTTGTAGAGAAATCCTTGGGAAAGTATTTTATACCTGATAGGAATACTAAATTCAGAGGAGAGATTGTAGCATTCACGCAAGCACTCACAGAATCAGTAGACGAAGCCTAGTTATGTTATAAGAAGTTGGTGAGGAAGTGTTCACACCATGGACTCTTAACGAGCATTATTATAGAGCAGTTTTACAATGGTCTCAACCAAGCTTCAAAAATGTTGGTTAATGCATCAGCAGAAGAGATTACAGATATAATAGCCAATAACAATCAGAATTGGGGTGATGTAGAGCCACCGATGGTTAAGACAATAGCAACAACAGGAATCCAAGAAAGGCCCACGATGGCAACAATGAACCAGCAACTAACTACCATTTAGAGCATGTTGCACAATTTCGTGCTAGGACCTCAATCATTGGCCGCTATGCAAATAGAGCCTACGTCACTTACTTCTAAATTTTGTACTGCAAATCACTTAACCGATAATTGTATGTATAACCCATAATTGGTTTGTTAGTAGGCTACCAGAAGGCACATGAGCATTGAAACCACTATTCAAACACATACAACCCAGGTTAAAGAGCGCACTCTAATTTTGCATGGACAAAAAATGGTGGTAGCACATCTCAGCAGAATGCTAAAGCAATGATGCCCACACCTCAAATATTACCAAGGGCGCAACCACCAGTACCGCCACTAGCCCAAATTACAAGTATGGAAAACCTATTGAAAGAGTATATAATACGAAATGACGCCGCATTGAGAAATCTTGAAGTTTAGGTAGGGCAACTAGCAAAAGAGATCAAGAATAGACCTATAGGAACTTTACCAAGTGCAACAGAAAGTCCCTAGAGAAGTTGGAAAGAGCAGTGTCAAGCGGTCACATTAAGAAACGGATTAGAATATGAGGGTCCTAGGGTGCCAATTGAGTAGAAGCAACAGAAAGTTGAAAGAAACAACACAAAGAAGGAGTCAACATCTGACAGTCAGAAGACTGGTAGAAAGGAAAGACAAAAACAAAGAAAAAAATGAAACACCATAAAAACTGAAGGAGAAAGAAGTAGTCCCACCTTATCGTCCACCGATCCCATTTCCACAAAGGTTTAAGAAGGCTAGTTAGGATACACAGTTCAGGAAATTCTTTGGCATGTTAAAGCAACTCCACATTAATATCCTGTTAGTAGAAGCTCTCGAAGAGATGCCGAACTATGTCAAATTCTTAAAAGACATCCTATCCAGGAAGAGAAAGCTCCCAGAGTTCAAAACAGTTGCATTAATTGAACGTTGTAGTGCATTGTTCAGTAATAAGATTCCCCCAAAACTAAAGGATCCAGGAAGTTTCACACTACCATGTTCTATTAAAGGGAAGAGTTTTGGAAGAGCTCTATGTGACTGGAGCTAGTATCAATTTGATGTCGTATTCAACTTTTGAACAACTTGGAATCGGAGAAGTGAAGCCAACTACGTCACATTACAACTTGTGGATCGTTCTATCACTCAACCGATAGGAAAAATCAAAGATGTTCTCGTTAAAGTGGACAAGTTCGTGTTCCAAGCCGATTTCATTATTTTAGACTACAAGCCGATTTCATTTCGTTAAAGTAGACCATTTCTTGCAACAGGGAGAACATTGATAGACATCCAGAAGGGTGAATTGACTATGAGAGTAAATGATCAACAAATAATATTCAACGTTTTGAATGCATTGAAGTTTCCTGGAGAGATGGAGGAATGTTCTTTAATCGAAGAATCTTACAATCTAACTCCATGTGAGATATATGAGTTCGTAAAAAAAGGAAGCTGAAGCGATGAGTTGGACGAAGAAACAAAGGATGAGGTTGAAGAAGTCAATTACTTGCAGAATGTAGCCAACATTGCACTAGAAACAATCCTTAAGGAAGGCAACACCAAATCATCTAAGCTTCCAAAGGAAGACATCCAACAATTGAAACAAGATGTGATTGAGCCTATCAATATGCAATTTCAATCGATAATGCTCTCTTTTGAAAAAATTTGAGTATTCCCATCAAAAAGCTGAAAAGCGCTTGAAAAGTGCTTTTTATTCTCTTAAATTAAGGGAGTTTATATTAGATTTCACTTGTTTTCTAGTAGTTTATACTAGGTAAAAATAAAGAAAACTAGAATTGAAAGCCAAAAGATCCAAACTGAGCCAAAATCCAGCGAAAAAGAGAAGAAAATTACAAAACTGCCAAAAACAGGGTAGCGCCGCGGCGCTTTTTCTCGAAAGCAGCCTCCGACTTTAGCACAGCAGCTCCAACGCAACGTTGCGGCATGGCGCCAAGGGGTAGGTTTTTATGACGCACAGTGTCACGGTGCCACTTTTCGATGTCGGTCAGCGTCGCAGCGCCATCTTTCTATATTTGATAAATCTACATTTTTTTAAAGAATTTTGGGTGGCCAACTCTATAAATTAAAGGGTTTCTAGCAGCCCTAATTAGATCAATCAATACATCAAGAGAGTTCCAAAGAGTGAGTTAGTTGCAAGGAAGAGACAAGAGAGTTTGGTGCCCTTCAAGTTCCCAACGTGAAGACTAAAAGACATCTTGGCGGTTCCTCCTCAATCAAGGGCTTATTCCTAGTAGGGTTTTTCTTTCTTTACACTCTTTCTATGCTCATTTTTTTAATGAACATGTTGCTTAAAGCTATGAGTGGTTAAACTTTTTAATTTTAGGGTATTGAAGAATTGTTTATGAAGTTATGTTGATATTGTAGCCTCTTCATGGTTTTGTTGTAATGAGTATACTTTTCATTGTTATTGTGCCTAATTCTTGTTGATTGGTCATCCTTGAATGTTAGATTAGATGTATGGTTGAGAAATTTGTATATCTAATTGGATCTAATAACAATGAATTGTTGTTAATCTATCATGAAAATAGTTAGGCTAACAATGAAAGTTGCTAAAGACTACTCTTAATGCCATGTAATTTGTATTGGTTTCAAGAAATTAGTAATCAATTGAGTTGCATGAGAAAATGTTGTTTTTGAAAGAAAATAACTTGGATTTATGATTCTAGACTTAGGCATATGAATTGCAATAAAATCCATAAACCCTAGAATGTTGCATAATGAAGTAAACAATAATTCATTACCCTAGAACTCTCTTTGACTCTTGTGTTTCTTATTTACTTGCTTTCCTTTTTAGTTTTTCTTTAAATCACAACTTGAATTCGAATCCTCAAATAAAATTGATTCAATTCTAGAATAGCTAAGTAACTTAAACCTTCACAATTGGATCCTCAGTGGAACGATATTCAGAATTTAACCATCTTATATTATAACTTGACCCGTACACTTGCGGTAAACACGGAAAGTGCGCATCAAAAGCCAAGATGCAAAAATAGGGTATGTAGGACAAGAAAAAGAAAAGAACCACAAGAGAATGAGAGAGTTTGTATTGAAAGTCTGAAGGATGGAAGACAAAAGCTGCTATTTAGTTCACGTAATGAAACATTCAATCTTCAAGGCTGTGAAAGAAATGCTGCCAAAATGAACAGATAGGGAATGAAGGCATATTGGAAAGAAAAATTGAGCCGAGAAAAAACCTCTGTCTCTTTAGTTAAGTTGGCCTAAAAAGAGGTAAGTTCATTTGTATAGGTATGTTAATTTGATTTTATCTAATTTTCCTTTAAAAAAAAGCAAAAAATAAAAATAAATAAAAATAAAATAAAATAAAATAAAATAAAATAAAAAACGATGATAACTCAAATTTTTGAATATCAACTAATGGTCTAAGTGCAAGGGAACTCTATCTAGGATGGTTCTGACTAAGGAAGAGGTACTTAAGCCGACCATTTGGAACATCTTGACCTAGGGACCCACCTGGGAGTTGAAGCAACTAAATTTCTAAGTTGATATTCAAAAGCAGAGGAAAACTTTCTTATGAAATTTCCTACACTTTTTAACCATCTACCTTGAGTGTTTCAGGTAGAAAAGGGAGTCTAGAAGGAACTAGCTTGAAAGGAATAAAAGTTAAAACATTAAAAGGGCAATGTGTTTGCATCATGGCAACGATGCAACTGCATCAATCTAAATTTTCATATTCAAATATTGTCAGAAAAATCATGGAGGGCCTCTAAAAGCCTAATTGACCACCTCCACCCCTAAAGCAACACAAAAGTCATGCTTGAAGCAATGATGGAGCATGATAAGGAATATAGGGCATAGAATTCGAGCATTGGAAAATGAGTTTCTGTGAGAAAGACCACTTCTCCTCCACCATTTGATGAGCTACTAGTCCCTAAGGATTTTACCTCCCCTCAAGCACATGAAGATGAAGCCTCCAACCCTTGAATTACTTCCACCAGCCCAACTAGTAGAAAGTGATGCGACCGCATCACAGTCAGATTAGACATGTGGACTTTATCACATTACGGTCATGCCACAACTATGGTTGAATGCATGACTAACCAATTGGAGCACTTCATGGCTTAGTCCAAAGGTTATTGGGCCAATGTTAAGGCCTGTGATGAGGCATTCTAAAGGTTTCTACGCTTGAAAAATTGTTGTTGCCACCGATAAATGGTTTTATATTAATTTTGTTGGGTTTTATGGCCTAAAACTCGTAGATTGTAAATGTAATAATTTGATCATAATTAAATCATTAATAAAGAGTTATTGATGTGTTATTTTAATAAGCATTATCGATTGTTTTTGTTTGTTTTGTCTTAATAACCCTAAATTCAATAAACTAACATCCTAGGCTATTTTATGAGTCTTGAAATGTATATGGGGACATACGGAGATCAATGTTCAAGATACAGTCTAAAAGAGTCTATATTACAAGGATAAGGTTGGGTACCTTATCCTGGTAACACTATGGATATTGTAAGCCCCCTACCTGACATTGGGAGATGGCAAGTTAAGAGAAGACTATAAGACGGACATTGAATAGAGAAAATTAGCCGAGTTTTGTGGGAGCAAAAGTGGCTAAATGTTGGCCATGCGTTGGTGAGGCTATGCGTTGAGAGTATGTCTAAGGCTTGACGAGACCACTGGTAGCTATGCGTTGTAGAAGGTAGTTTGGCATGGACGCAAATGTGAAGGAAGGCCACTAGGCGTTGAAGGCCACGAGGCGATGAAGGCCACTATGCGTTGAACGCTACTATGCGTTGAAGGTTCGTGCATAGAAGAGTGGCCAAGAAGGGTTGTGTTGAAGGTTGGTAGGCATTGGTGCATAGAAGAGTGGCCAAGAGGACCATGCGTTAGTCGACTATCCGGCGATGGGGCGTTGAGCAATTGTAACACAGTAAGTTGAGGCTATGCGTTGCTGAAGCCATGCGTGGACGGTTTGCGTTGGCCAACCTAAGTAGGAAGGTGATGGCTGTGCTGGTGAGTCAGTGGTCTAAATTTATATATAAGTGAGTGCATCGAATAATTAAACACTTTAGACATGTTTTCGAACTCAGATTGATCCCATTTCGCAGACGAACAACGAGGAGAGTGGAAGAAGGTGTTTATATTGAATTTAAGTAGAATTCAAATCATTTTCATGGTGAAATTGAAGCTGGAACCAGAAGCTTGATTGTTGTTGATAAATCTGGACATCAATCGGTATTTGAAGAAGAGTGAGCTGAGGAAGTTGAAGCTAGGGCTAAAATTTTAAGGTTAGTAAGTTAACCCAATTCTTAGCAACTTCTATGAAGGATGTTTAAGCTGAATTTGAACAAAAATTGTTAAATTCTAGGAGGAAGTAATCGGAGTTGAACTGGTAGATGATTCAAAGCAGCCGGAGATATTTGAGGATAGTTCTCAAACGAAGAAGAGTTATGGTTTGAAATTTTGAGGTAAGTTAGAAAGCTCACTTCTTTACAAGTTTGCAGAAGAGAGGAAGTTCTGAATTTGGCTGGAATTCAATGTTTAGCAGGTTAAAGAACAAGTTACAAGGGAAAGAAGGAAGCAGTGGCCGACAAGGGTCGCTAAGACAGTAGTATCGCTAAAGAGCTAGAGACTGAGCAGCGAAACGAGTGTCGCTGGTAACGCAAAGGGCTTTGCATCTCACAACTCTCGCTGAAGTATCACTGGGTTTCGCTCCTTAAGGTAATCTTGCTAATCTCGCTAAGCCTGGTCTCGTTAGTGTCGCATGGTTATAAGTAGGTCTCACTAATAGTCTCGCTGATAGTTGTGGATCTCGCTCATTATGAAAAGTTGTAAACAAGAGAGGGATTCGTGATGAAACACATGTTTGAGATGTTTAAGCAAATGTAGTGAATATAAAGAGGAATATTAGAAATGTCTAACACGAAAAATGTGTGTTTACAGGCCAAGAGGAGCTAGAGAAAGCGTATAACCCGCTCGGAGCTCGGAATAAGTTGTGAGTGACATTATAGTTTGAGATAAGCCTATTTGATTATCATTTTCTATATGCTTAGTAATATGAGTGAAGCATGATTTGGAATAGGTATGAACTAGTACATATCTTATATATAAGATTGAGCTTGAAAATGTATTAGTTGAGGTTCCTAACTCTTACCAAGCTAGTTGCTAGATGAATGCTCTGAGAACTCTGCGGTATCATGATTTATGTTATTTTATGATTAATGTGATGTGCATGTCAATACCCTAGAAAGATGGAATTGGGATCCAATGCTAAAGAACATGAGAAGGCATATGGGCAGCCCTAGTATTTCTATGAAGCTCTCACCAAAGGACATAGAGAAGGTGATTGAGTATTCATTGGGACCCTAGGACATGAGAAGGTATATGGGCAGCCCGAGATCAGACAGACATATATGCATAATAGGAAGCAGTTGACGCTGATGTGTTGAGATTACTCCACACTGCTAAGGTTTATTGACGTTGGGTGCATTGAGTTCACTCCGCCTCAACTAAGGTTTAATGCAAAGAAACTCTGTTGTGTGATTATAATTAGTTGCAAGTTTACAGTGCATGACTAAGCAAATTATACTAGTGTTTGTAGTTATGCATTATTGAGTTATATTTTAGATAGTCACTCACTGAGCGTTGTAGCTCATAAATTCTTGTTTCTTTGATGTTTTCTTTCTAGGTAGCGAGCATGGTTGGGGTGCTTAGCCTACCATCAAGACTCGTCTGGGCTTAATCAGGATTTTGTACTTGGGAACTTGTAAACCCCATCCCTATGTAGATATTGTACTTATTTTGAGTGATATAGTGAGAATCATTAGGCATATTGTAAAAATTATACATAGCCTCTTAAATCTTACTCATGTTGTTATCCTATCTGTAGACCTTTGCATAACTATTATAAAACTAAGTCTAATGTCAGCAGGTTATGATATATAAATACGTATATAACAGTGTTAGCAGGTTGAAGAATAGTTTTAACCCTCACTCCTAGGTTTTATATATATATATATATATATATATAGGCTAACATGTTCGTGTAGGTGACATGCAAGTGGGGGTATCCTATGCAATGAGTTTGCATAAGACCGGACCACGAAATAGTAATCACTAGATGTAATTCCGTTGACTAGTTAGGTTTATATTTCAATAAGATGACCTAGGCAACTTAGTCTTAATCTTAAGTATCTTATGAACTCTTATTCACTAGGAATTGTCCTTTAATTTGTATGGGTGAGAGTGGCCGTTTGCCGACTCCAATGCCTATCATCTTGGGGATAAGACCGAATGGGGAGCTGAGAACATAATTATATAAGATGAAGTTCACTCATTCCCATCTTTAAGGTAAGTAGATGAGTGTTCCCTTAAATGGTGTCTCCAGGACTCGAACAAAGGGCTCTCCCCTCTCACTGGCCTGAGAGGGGTTTCTGTTTAATGATTGGACCATAAATAGGTTGTTCATTAGAGAAGCACTGGTACTTAAGAATTTAGAAGTAACCTAGGGGTAAAACGGTAATATGACCCAACTAGTGTTACGAATACTTGTGGAAGACTGATTTGCTGTTATTGATCTATATTTATGGACATAGAAATATATCAATAGTGAGAATAGTGCAGTTGTGGGTCTTTAGTGGAGTGTACCCACAGTTAACGAATATTGATTAATGTGGTTAATGAGCTTAGCCGATTAATCTCATATCATTGGAGTTTTTTATCTGTAGGTCCATTAGGTCTCCTTCCTAGTTCGTAAAGAGTGTTGAGGTATTTATGTTTTGAATGAAATTTGAAATGTTCAAATTTACTTAGAGAAATAATATAATGTATGATGATACATTATAATATAAAGTTTATTTATTTTATTGAACTTTATAATATAAATTTAATTTTGGATATGATACAAAATTAATTTTATAGAGAATTAAATATTTCAAGGGGTTCAAATATTAATATGAATTAGATTCATATTAAAATTATAGGTTAAAATTAGTGTGTATTATATGCACATTAAAACTATAAGTTATGAGAGAATAACAATTAAATATGATTCAAATGTAGGTTAAATTAAATATTAGATATTTAATTTGACATTTAATTAATTAAAGAACTATTTTTTTATTTAATTTAGTTTAATTAAATTAATTGAATTAAAACTATAGGTTATATGGAAGATGTTCATTTAAATATGATTTAAATGAAATAGTTAATTAAATTAAATTATTTATTATTTATTTATTTAATTGTTAAATTAAATAATTAATTAATTAAAAAAAGCAACTCCCAAATGTGGGAGTTACTCTTTACGTGATTTACTCCACGTCTCCTTACCTCTCTCTCCATATATGCCTACAAAAGAAAAGGAGAAAGAGAGGTTATCTTAGGGAGTTCCAGAAAAAATCACAAGAAGAGTTATGTGATAAATTTTTTTCTCCTTTTTTTCTCTGATATTCTCTCTAACAAAAAGTATTTTTCCCATATCAAGAAGAGGATCCACAATCCTTTATCTAAAATCACTTAGAGAATAGGAGAGGTTCATGAATCTTTTATCTCAAGATCACTCAGAGAATATGAGAGATTCGTGATGATGGTGTTTGTGATCCAGAAACCAAAAGGAGATTCATAGATTCCGAGTCGACAACGAACATAATTCTTCTAAATTCTAAAAGCATGCTTAACCCTATAATTAATACGGTAGGTTTTCTGTATTTTATTTTTTACAGTGTATGGGTATTTCAAAATCCCAATTAATTTCGAGTCTGGTTCTATACTGCTTCTCGCTGCATTAGGGATTTCAACCCTACAAATTTGACATTAACAAAAACATTTTTAGTAAATTAAAACCAAATAAATTTATATACAAAAATACTTTTAAATAAGAGTTGTCAAACATGTGTGTTTTATAAAAAAAAAAATATGTTTAAATAAAAATAAATTTTTAAAAACCATTTTTCTTTAAGTTATTCAAAACGGGTCCTAATTTTGAATTCAATCAGTGAAACCAACTTCCCTAAGTCAACGTTTTCATTAATTTTCTCATTACTATAGTTTCTTGAGTTCAAATTCAAGTTCACACTATTTCTTTCGCTAAATAAAATTGAACATGTAACATTTAGGTTAACGAACTAAAAATCTAATCTTGAGAACCATATTCCTAATTCACTTATAAACTACATTAAACCTTAACTCGTACAGTAAAGGATCAATATCTATTATTATTATTATTATTTTGTTTTATTTATCAAGAAGAAGATACCACCTCTTTCTTTTTTCATTTAACGTATTTTTGTTTTCATTTTTTCACTTTTTCATTTAATGTTTTTTTTTTTAATATGTTTGTAGTTTTTTTTATACACCGTCACATATTGAAGATGGTGGATAAGAAGACCTTACTTTTAAGGTTCAAAAAATTTAGAAGCCGATAAAGGGATAAAGAAGAGAGTGATTGACTATTTATACTTTAGGTTTTTTTCAGTTTTTAATTTTTGCAAATGTACACTAATGAGTTTAGAGATTTATAATATTTTTTTTATATAATTTTATACTTTTTTTCTCTTACTTTCTCAAAAAAATTTGAAATAAAGTTTAAAATCAAGAAAAATATGTTTGCAAATCAAAATAGATTAAGTTGTTGGGGTTTCTACTTGCATAGAGAAAAATAATATTTTTGTTTAGAATTTAAAAAAAAAAAGAAATTAGAAGAAAATCAAATAATAAGAAACAATTATTATGAAGTTTTATACAAATAGAAAAATAATATTTTAGTTTAAATTAAAGTTTGAAATTAAAAAGATAATCATATTATCCAAATCAATTTTAAAAAAATATATAATCTACTTAGTTTAAATTAAAGTTTAAAATGAAGTAATTAGAGTTTAAAATTGAGAGAATAATCAAATTATCCCATTCAATTTTTTTTTTAAATTAGAAAAATATTTTAGTTTAAATTTAATCTTTAAAATTGAGAAGCTAATTAAAGCATCCAATTTTTTTAAATAATAAATAATTATTAAGTTTCATTTCTAAACTTTACATAACACGTGCAACGCCCGTAGTGTTAGACTGGTCTTACTAAATGTTCGAACAATTACATTATAAAAGAAAATATATATATATAGTCAAAACCACGTTGTTGACAAATGAGAATGGTGTAGGTATTAACTTCTCTCAATTTATTCCTTTGAGATGCCGACAAAACTTTGCTTCCGTTTCCTTCTTTTCAATTATTTCCTGTTTTTCTTTTCATTTCCCCACCAACTCATTTCACCTTTTTTTTTTTTATATACACAAAAATTTCATCACTTTTATGATTTTTTTAATGTTATTTTGCTTTTAGACTTGCCCCCATTATTTTATTATATCAAACAATAAAACATAATTACAATTTTAAGGTTAAAGATATTGTTGGAAAAGAAAAAAGATACCTTTTCTTTTTAATTGAATCTCAAGCTTTCTAAATTTGGTCTTTTTGAGTGTTATATCATATAACTTGACTTTTCATCTTAAAAAGTTTTTACTTTTGTCCTACTTTCAAAGATCTATGGAAGATTTACAAGTGTAATTGAGGGTATTTATATTAAACCTTTTTTCTGTTTAATAATAAAAATTGTTTAAAGTGATTCTAAAATATCTCCTCACTTGAGCATTGCTATGGCCACTCTTTTGAGGTGGGTAGAGTGACTTTACATGTGCGAAAAAATGAAGATTTGTTTTCAAATCTAAGAAAATGAACCAAAATATTTATACATATAGCAAAAATTTTATTGTCTATTTGCGATAGACCACGATAAACTACTATTTGTGTCTATCTATATCATGATAAACATAGATAATATTCTATCGTGACCTATCTTAGTTAGACTATGATATTTTGCTATTATTTGTAAATATTTTCAGATTTAAAATAATTTCCCAAAAATAAACTTTTACTACTTTTATTTATGGGTAATTGCTTTAAAATGGTAAAACTGCTGAAAAATTTATAAATATAGCAAAATGTCACTGTCTATCAGTGATAGACAACGATAATCACTAATATACATCTATCAATATGGATAATAGTAATTTATCAGTGTCTATCAGTAATAGACATGACATTTTGCTATTTTATTTTGGCTCATTGTGCTATAATTGAAAACGACCTTTTATTTATTATTGAGCCAAAAATTGATAAAATGTTTTCTTATTCTAAGGATGATAGACAATGCAAGTGTAATTTTAGAGTAAGCATTATGCTTTTACTGATTTCTATAAGTGATTGAATAATTATTTATGAAAAGAGCATGTATAATTTATAGAAATCACTTAACAATTTTAGATGCAACCCTAGCGCCGCGACGCCAGTTTTTCTTAAATAAAAATTTGGTACTTTAGGTAAGTTTTTGGGCGGCCAACTCTATAAATTTGGGGGTTTCCAACAGCCCTAATCATAAAGAACGAATCAACCATCAATTTACAGACCTAAAGAAGCACAAGAAGGAGAGAATTGAGTGAGAGTTGATAAAAGAGTTCAAAGAGTGAGTTAGTTGCAAGGAAGAGGAAAAGAGTTCGAGATAGTCGTGGTGCCATTCGAATTCCGACGTGAGAGCCAAGGAGATCGTGACAGTGCTACCTCAATCAAGAGCCTCTTTTCAGTAGAGTTTCCCTTTCTTTACACTCTTTCTTTGTTTATTTTGCCTAACCATGTTGCTTCAAGCCAACTCGATTGATGTTCACTAAGGAAAGTTCAATGTTTTACTACTTATCCTAATGTAGGTTCTTCATTGAGAAATACTGAACGATTTCTTGTTCCTTTTCTCTAAAAGTGTCAACTTATCATTTATGGGGGGATTGTTGGAATAAATGGGATGTGACTCTTCATTTAGAGTTGCATTATTTCATGAATGAAGATGTCTTTTCATAATTAACCAACTTGAAGAAGAGACATGACTATTCATATGACTACGACTATAAATGTCTCTTCTTCAAATTGCATTTTTTTCTATACAACTCTTCTCCCTTTTATAAATTTGTTGAAGTTCAGCTTGTTGCACAAAGTAGAGTTTGTTGGATCTTGTGAATGAGGTGCTACTTCTATATATATAAAATTTATTCTATCATAGGTCAATTACGCTTGAAACTCATACACTTTGAGTAAAAGAATTTTAAGTAGACAACATGAATTCGTTAGACTCAGATTATGTCTCGTAAAAACGATGATGTATTTTTTCATATTATGCAAAACTATTTATATCACAAAAATATACAAATGATGTTTTCACGTTAAATTCAAAATGATCGACCATAAAGATTTGAGTGGGTATTTGATGAATTTATTATTGAAAGTTGGGAATACCGAGTTTGAACAAACAAGTTTATATCAATTAGTTTTGGCTCAGGTCATCAATGACAATGTCAAAACTTCAATTTTTTTCTATCACATTTGTGGTTGAACTCAAATATATATTATATATATTTATTTTTCCGCATGAAGAACTAATTTCTCGTTGAGAGTAATAGAATGGTTAGTATATCTAAATTTGAGGACTACACCTTTGTGTAAAAAAAATAATAATAATAAAATAAAATAAAAAATCTTGTTAATTTTAAATTTCTTATCTTTCTAACTCCATTAAATTATAAATTAACTTATTGTATAGGGCTATTTTCAAATATAGAAAAGTAAACTAAAATATTTACAAATATAACAAAATTTTATTATCTGTCACGGTCTATCGCAATCTGCTGCAGATATGATATTTTGCTATTATTTGTAAATATTTTCAACAGTTTTGTCATTTAAAATAATTTCCTATTGTATATGAAGATTGAACGTATGATCTCAAGTGAATTAGTATATGTCAATTGTTGTGTTGAGTGATGTTCACTTTGGCAATGAGATCACTTTTCTTAGTTTGAGAGTGATTTTAAAATGGTTAAAATCATTTTAACTATTTTTAAAAAGGTAATTGTTTTAAATAACAAAATGGCTAGAAATATTTTCATATTTAGCAAAATGTCTCTATATATCACTGATAAATCTATTACTGTCTATCTATCAATGATAGACATAAAGATCTAATATCACTGATAGACAGTGGCATTTTACTATATTTGTAAGTAACTTGGCTCATTTTGCTACATTAAAAACAACCCTTTTTAAAATCACCAAAATATGCATAGTCAAAATCAACCTTGACATTATGAAAACCACATTTAAAAGTGTAAATTCAAATATTAGATTGATTTTAAACGATTAAAGGCATGGTTTAGAATAATTTTACACTTGACAAAGATGGTTTTGACTATTTTAAAATCACTCTCAATCATATTTTATATCAATCAACGGTCAATTTGAACATTCACAGCCAAACAATATATATCTGAAAATATGTTAAACGTGAGAGACTAATTCTAATTTGAGATTATTGTAGCTTTTAAAATAATTGCGGCTAGCTATGCTTTGTAACTTTCAATTTTAAACTTAAAAAAAAAACATATTATGTTGTTTGGTAAATTAATATTAAATTATTGTGATTTAGTTATAATGACCAAAATAGACCTATTATTTCAATTATTTTTTAAAAATAGACTGCGATAGACTTTCAAACTAGATAATAATATGTGACTATATTTATAAATAAGTTGGCACATTTGCTATATTTAAAAACATTTTTAATCTAAAATATTTGATCAAAGTTAAACAAAAAAAAAATTTATAAAAAAATTGAATTAATCCAAATTTTGTTGATATTAGAGAACATATGTGACCAAAAGAAAATGACACATTTGAAAACTTCTAAATTTAGTTATAGAAGGAGATTTTTAGGGAGTTTAATTCAAAAGTAAGTGTTATATATTTTAAATGAGAATAAAGTGAGAAGTGATTTTATATAAATTCATAAAATTCATCCGACAACTTAAAATATCATGGATTTGTTTGGTAAGCAACACAGATTGTGTTTTATATTTTCAGATTTATTGACTCAATCAAATATGTATTTGGTAGATAATCTAAATTTTGTTTTTGTATCTTTGGTGTTATCCAGATTTTGAGTTTGATATTTTAAAATGTAAAATTTTACTAAAAAAGATTAAAACATAAGCAAATATAATATTTCAGGTTATAAACTCAATTATTTTTGTTAAATAAAATTGTGTAATAGTATATAATATATGATAAAATAATGATTATATCTTTTTTTAACATAAAACAAGTTCATAAATGAATTAGTAATAGTTATATTTAACTTAATATTTAGTGGGTAACTATAATCAGTTACTAATCTATCTATAATAGATCATGATAGACTATTATCTATGTCACCATAGACACAGATAGTAGTCTATCACTGTCTATCGCAGATAGACTATGTATTTTGCTATTAGTTGTAAATATTCTCAGCAGTTTTGTCATTTAAAACAATTTTCCTTATAAATATATTATCAAACACATTTTGAAAAAGAATTTAAATTCAAATTTAAATTTTGAATCTGCTATCAAACACATATCTGAAAACATGAAATACGACTCTATTTTCATTGAATAGTTTGTTTTCAAATTTCTATTCTCAGATTGTCTACCAGACACCATAAGATTCTCCAAAATAGATTTTTGTTCCAACAAACGCAATCCAACCTAAATTGTTAATGCTCATATTTTTATGGATGTTTTTAAAAATAGACAAACTGTCGAAAATAATTACAAATATAGCAAAATTTTATTTTTTATCTGTGATAGACTGCAATAGACTCAGATAGGCATAGATAGATGTTTATCACGGCCTATCATAGATAGTAAAATTGTACTATATTTGTAAATAGTTTGATACTTTTTCTATTTATAATAATTTTCTATTTTTATTCTTAGGAAAAAAAAATTAAAGAAATCATTTAATTACTCAACAAAATCGAGCTTTGGAACTAATAAAATGAACAATTATTAAAAATTAAAAAAAAAAACCCTCATAAAATGAACCTATTTAATTGTAGGAAAAATAACAATTTATACTCAAAACTTAGATGGTTGTATAATTAAAACTTTGAACTAATAACTATATTGTATAAATTTAAATCTGGAGGGTCTATTTAGCCCACCAACTACATAAGTTGATGTTGAAAAATACTTTTGAAATTTGCACATTTATCGTGAGACACTATCTTACAACTTTGCACCCTAAACATAGACTTACTAACTTCAACGTGCTAAATCCATACTTCATAACTCAACTCAGTACCACAAACACCTCTTGAATGTAACAATTTACATTCTCCATTATGTTCTGTTTGGAAGATTGTGTGGGACTTATATGTATATCAATTAAACCCTAAATTTCATAAGTAAATCAATTTAGACTTCCAATTAGAATCCCATTTGATAATCACCCATGTATTAACACTAACCGTTTATTTTGTAAAATTGACATTTGAAGAAGTCTTAACACCCGTGACCGATGCATGGATTTTCAAAGGTAGTGGTAATGAATGATCTAAATTGATTTGTTTATGAAAATTTATGACCTTAATTGATACGAGTTATAATTTCTACACGATATTTTTTGAACGAAATTTGGAGAATGATGTAGATTGAAACGTTTACAAAAAATTTAGAGTTTAAATTAATATAATTATTAGTTTAAAATTTTAATGGATATAACCACTAAAATTGTGAGATACAAATTGATATTTTCTATAATTCTAACTTAGAAAAAAAAAAAAAAAAAGAGCTAGATCTATATTAAAGAAATAATAATAATAATAATAATAATAATAATAATAAAAAATAAAAATAAAAAAAAGAGTTAAGCCCCAACATGAATTTCTTTTTTTTTAATTTTTCCTCGTAGAAGTCAGAATTTCACATGGATTGAAGCATTTAATTTAACCTAATAAAATTAGGAAAATCAAAGATCGCGCTGTTGTATAGATAGGCATCAAGCATATTATTAAATCATAAATTATATATTTTTTTTGCAAAGAAAATTATAAATTATATAATATTACCAAAATATATTAAATATATAAATAGAAACAGCCTTGACCGTACAACTGTTTTCTTACAAAACCCCCGCGAAACCCTGCCCTTTTTCCTCCTTGGGCAGCCGGGCAGCTCTCTCCCTCTGCCCGCTCCAGGGTAATTACGCTCTCAGGCCCCTCCCACGCCGTTACTTTTAACGGTTGAAAATTATAATAATAAAACAAAAAACAGAAATCTTTGTTTTTATAAACTATAATTGCAAATAGACGATTTCTAAAACATGTCTCTGCTAATTAAAAGGGATTATAAATCAATGAATGTGACTTCTCTAATTTTTAGTTTATGATAAAAATTTATATATAAAAAAATTAAGTCTTAAATGAAATTGATGTGGAAGGGACGCGACTCCTTGAAATAGGATACAATAAATGTCAATTCGGGGTGTAAGTGGTTAAACACATCGAATTGGTGCATTGATTCTTCCAATATATGTCAGATGCACGTGTAAAAAAATCCGAAATACATACTTGCATTTACATTCTTTAAAAAATAATTTTATGAGATTCAAAGTTTAAAGAAAATACAAAAGAAAAGAAAAAAAATAGAAAATTTAATTGAATGAATGTAGTAATTAATACATGCTTTTATGTGATTTCACATTAAAAATGTTATGGAGGGAGAATCTTTACCTACTCTTTTTGCTCACATTTTTTCATAAATTTCCATACTGCCATTTGTCAAATGGTTATGACTTTTCGAGTATAAAATCACTATTTTTTAAAAAATAATTAGAACTACAAGATTTTACATACATTACACATGTTTCTCGACTAGTTTTCCTAAATGAAACAATCGCTTATTTTTTAAAAAAATTAAGTTAAAGAATGGTTGATAGTTATTAATCAAACTCTATTCTTAATATATTGTCTAACCTATCAGCAATGTCTTTGGTATAATTGGTTAGTTGATTTATATATTGATTGACTACAATTTTGGTGAATCATCAATTAACTATGAATATTGGCATCATGTGTATTATCCATTTTTTTTATATTCACAATATTTTTTATATGAGACTTTTGCAACAATTTTAGGGATGTTTTAAAAAAAATAGAAAAATTATTGAAAATTATTGCAAATATAGCAAAATTTTACTTTCTATCTGTGATAAACCGCGATAAAGTTAAATAGACATAAAGGACCGAGAAAAACTATTTCAACAAGTTTAAAAAAAGTGTACTAGTTGTGAAAAGAGTAAAACATTTGAAGGTTATTTATGACAATTTCCCAAGGTATCTATAAAATTGTACATTTGAAAATTGAACATGTTGGCTTTTTGGCCCTTAATCTCAAATTAATTAATTTTAATTGATTGATTAATTAGTGTTTTGATGATAACAAACCTGATTTTATTTATTAACCATTTGAGTGTTTTGAAGTATCTATTGTACAGAGTTTGGAACAACGGTTCCAATACAATTTGAATCACTCAAATCGAAATTCAAACGAAGAAGATATGACCAAAACAAGCTTAATGGGAAAATCCTGAGTTGATGATGTAGCAGATTTTTTTAATCAAAGTGGACTAATTGAAAGGTGCCACTTGGAGCAATGGAGAAGTGAGGGTTTTTTTTTTTTTGGATTGATGTTAAAAAGAAAATGATTTAAAAAAGAAAATAAATTTAAAAAGAAGACGAATTTAATATTATTATATATGTTTGTGTCTAACGGCTAGTTGAGTTTAAACCTCCACCATTCAATTTTTTTTTTTACAAAGATCTAAAGGTCCAAATTAATTTGGTTTTCATTTCTTTTCATTCCATTCAATTTTCACCCACTTTCATTTCTTTTTAAACACTTCATCTTCTCCAAAATTCTATAACAACTCTTATTATTTTCAATCCTTCATAATTCACCAAGCCACCATTGTTGCTCTCTCTCCAAGCTTCAATTTTCTTCTTTTCATCTTATTCTTGAGAGAGATATATTGTATTGTAAGGATTTATTTGTGAAGTGCTTAAACTTGTAAATCCACTCTATTTAGAGAGCTTGTCAAGTGTGCTCTTTGTTTTTCCAACTTTTTGTATGGGTTGGCTCTTGATCTCGAGAAAAGAGTTGTTGTAACGGTTTGATCCTTAACCGTGGAAAGGATCGGGTTTGTTCTTGCGCCCGGAAAAAGAACGTTGTAGCGGTTCGACTCTAAGCCGTGGAAAAAGTCAAAGACTTCTAGTGAAGTACCCAAGAGGAGCTTGGGAAGTGGCCGTAGGCCGGTTTTGCCGAACCACTATAAAATTCACGGTGTTATTTTCTCTATCCCTCTCTTAATTTATTTTTGCAATTAATTTTTGTTACTATATTTTATTGCATGAAATTAATTGCAATTTTTTATTCTTGAAATTAATTGCTCATATTGGTTGTTATTAAATTTCTATATTCATTATCAATCTTTTTATTAGAATTAAACATGGTGTTTTAAAATGTGATTGTTAATTTCTTATTTAATTCAAAGTGAATTTGTTTGCATAAAAAATATTGTTTAAACTACTTATTTACAAATAGTTTATTAATTCGCTTAATTGGGCCCACATTAGTAAAAAGTTTAAATTAATTTTAATAAACCCTATTCACCCCTTCTAGGGTTGCCATACCGATTTTACAGAACAAATTTGGAAACGTAAACACAAAAATAGGGGTCTATTGGATTTTGGGGTACTTTTAGAAAAAATTTAGGTGAAAAGGGTACTTTGAAAAAGAATTAGGGAAATAGGGTACTTTTTTTGTCTTTATTAGAATGGATCTCTTTAAGAGATGCACTTTGTTTATTTTATAATTTTTTTTAATCGGTGTTAACCGTGGCGTTAAAGCCACGTTAGATGCGTCTTTGTACAACTTCACTCATACTTTTCTCGTAAAGTTTTAATTATTTTAAAATTTTAATCCGTTATTCCCATATTCATTATTCTCTTAGTAGAACTTTACGGGAAAAAGACAAAGAGTTTCCTTTTTGGTAACAACTTATCGGGAAGGAATTGAGCTCTTTGTCTTTTTCCAGTAGAGTTTTGGTGAAAAACTTTACCAGAAAAAAAAAATAGAGAGCTCCATTTCTGGTAAGTTTCAACTTATCGGGAATTAATCAACTCTTTGTGACTTTTTCCATAAAGTGCTGATCACCACTTTATGGGAAAAGTCACAGAGAGCTAATTTCTTCCTGGTAAGTTCAAACTTATCGAGAAGGAATTAACTCTCTATGACTTTTCTCATAAAATGGAGATTAGAACTTTACAGGAAAAGTCACAAAAAGCTCCCTTCTTGATAAGTTTGAACTTACCAAGAAGGAATTAGCTCTCTGTCCTTCTTCCAGTGAAGTTCTTCACTAGAACTTTATGGAAAAAGTGACACAGAGCTTCTATTACTTTCTTTCATGTGACTTTTCCTTCCTGGTAAGTTCTCCTCCTCGTTCCTTTCTTTCCTACTACCTTCCTATTTTTTCGTAAATTTATTTTTATTTTTTCTTGATTTTGTGATTTGTGCAATACTTTTTCTTAACTTTGTGATTTGGTTGAAATTAATTCTTAATTATTATAAAAGTCTAAAACTAAATTAAAATATAAAATAAAAAAAGTTTATTTGGTCCATTTTTCCCGTAGACTACATTTTTCCTAAACTTACTAGGAAAATTGACATAATAAAGTTTTTTTTATTATTTTTTTATTTTTTAGAAACAATTTTTTTAAAAACAAATTTCTGTCAATTTTTCTAGAAAATGGACAGAATGCCATTTTTTAATTAATAATTCAAATTGACATTAAAAAATATATATACTTTTTAAAAACAACATTTTGTCCATCAAAACTAAACGTCGATGTCAGAATGTGTCAAAATTAAACGTAACTTTTTATTTCGTTTGGCTTGACAATGTTCAACCGTGTTTTTCTTTTTAACCGAGTTTGAATTCAATTAAAGATAAAAAACCTACCCTCATTTCCTAATTTTTTAAAAATCTATCCCTTTTACTTTTTTTTAGTACATTTTTTTTTCAAATTAACTCCAAAATAGTATTTTTACTTTTTTTTTATTATTTATTTTCTAATTAAAAAAAAAAAACATAAACACGCCGTTAGTTCACAGAAGGTTCTGGGAGTCAAGCTTGGGTTCTCCTCCTTCGTCCTCCCCAATCTGAGTCTTCTCTCGCCATTGGAATCGCTCTCTTTCTGTCTCTCCATTTTCTTTACCCAGAGCTCACAGTGGCTGAGTTTCATGAATCAAAGCTTTCCCAGAAACCCAAATTCTCCATTTCTTCTTCTTCTTCTTCTTCTTCTTCTTCACTTTCTGTCACAATTCCAGACCATAATCACCATTTTTCCCATTCTGGGACTCCTTTCACCAGATTTTCCTTCAATTCCTCCCATTTTCCCGCCTTGAGACTTGTAATTCCTCTCCCTCTTCCCTCCATGTTCTCTACCCCCTTCGTCCTCTCCTTCTCTCTTCTCCTTTCTCTTCCAATCCTCTTCCTTCTCGCCCCTCATTTCATCCCTTCACGCCCTCAATCCATTCCAATCCCTCCACCCGACGACCACGACGATCTCTTCCTCTTCAATCGCGCCACCGCCGGATCTAATCCCAACAACCCATCTACTTTCTCTCATCTCTCTTCCACCAACCCTAAATTGAAGATTGCTTTCCTCTTTCTCACTAATTCCGACCTCCATTTTGCTCCTCTTTGGATTCGTTTCTTCCCCAATACCTCAGATCTTTACAATGTTTATGTTCATGCCGATCCCTCCATCAACATTACTCGCCCTGGCGGCCCTTTTCTGGGTCGTTTTATTGTTTCCAAGCGGACTTATCGTGGCTCTCCCACTCTCATCTCTGCCACGCGCCGCCTCATCGCCACCGCCATGATTGATGATCCTGCTAATGCTTATTTCGCTCTCTTGTCTCAGTATTGTATCCCTCTTCATTCCTTCTCTTATGTTTATAACTCTTTGTTTTCTTCCACGACTTTTGATTCCACCTCCACTCCCTCCGAGCTGACTCGGTTGGGTGTGCGGATCCGATTCAAGAGTTTTATTGAGATTGTTTCCAAAGAACGGCATCTATGGAAGAGGTATAATGCCAGGGGCCGATTCACGATGATGCCTGAAGTTCCCTTTGAGAAATTTCGGGTTGGATCCCAGTTCTTCGTGTTGACTAGAAAACACGCGTTGGTGGTTGTTAATGATCGGACGTTGTGGAGGAAATTTAAGATTCCTTGCCAAAGTTCTGATGATTGTTACCCTGAAGAACACTATTTTCCAACTCTTCTTTCCATGAGGGATCTGAGTGGTTGTACCCAATACACGCTTACTCGGGTTAATTGGACTGGAACTGCTAATGGGCATCCTTATACTTATCGCAGTTCAGAGGTTTCTCCTAAGCTTATTCACCAGCTCCGGGAATCGAATTATTCAGAATCTTATTTGTTTGCCCGGAAATTCACTCCGGATTGCTTGAGACCTCTGATGAGTATTGCTAAGTCTGTGATTTTCCGGGACTGAAATTTGATACTGGTAAGTTGGATGTGTGTTAAGAACTTAAGAATTTGTTTGTTTACTTGATTTGTGACCTGCATTCTTCCTTGTTCCCTTTGGTTTTAGAATTCTAGTTGTGAGTTTGTATCTTTGCTGATGAGTCACATAGTTTTTCGGGACTTTTGAATGGGTTGAGAAGAAAGGAGATTTCTTGTCTATTTTTTTGGTAATAGTAGATAGACCCTCATAACCATTGGGAAATTTTGGTGGCCTTTATCCTACTGACTTGATTGTGTCTCGCCCCTTCCTCGGTAACAGTGAAGCTTCATAGGGTCTTTCTGTCCAGGGTTTTTTTTTTTTTTTTTTTTTTTTTTTTTTTTTTTTCAATAGAAAAAGAAAGGAAAGTTTGTTGGGTGGTGTTCGAAATTGACCTCCATTGCCATACTAGAACGACCCTTATAGTCCTTTGGATAATTTGAAGTTTTGGATGCTCTTCTTTTCTAGTGATTGAGACTTGAAGAACATGAGCCATGTGCTTTTAGCAATCTTGATTTATATAATTTATCTGAAAAATCTTGCCTTCTTTTGGTTAGATTAGATAGAAATCAAAATAATCCATAAATCTAGATTTTGTACTCTTTTGGCTAACTAGTGAACAGGTTACCTTATGTCCTGTGTGTTTGCATTATTACAGGTTAAAGACAAAAAAAAGAAAAAGAAAAAAGGATGTCAGGCCAGTGCTGTAGCCTTACTTCTTGATAAGGAAGAAGAAAAAGAAAAAGTTTTGCGTGGGAATATGGTTATGAAGAGGCGCCAAAGTGCCCACAGCCTGTAACCCCACTTTCATCCAGACTGCAGAAGTGCCAGTCCAGACAAAGCTTTGGACAAAACATTTTTTTTTCAAAGGAAAAGAATAGTTCGGGTAAGAGATACAAGTGAAGCAGAATGCAAGGTACTCTTGTCGAAAGTTGTATTTTATTTTTAATTTCTTCCACTTTTTGTTCCTTGTATTTTGATAATGTAACAGTAGAAATACTGGCGGAAGAACTGAAAGAAAAAAAAATAGAATCATTCTCCTGTCATTTCTATGGTTTCTTTTTCTGTAAATATGTAATATCATGGAAGGAATTGAAGAATAGAATGGATCATTGGTTACTGGGAAATATGAAGGTTGTCATGCTTCTATGCTCTTTCATTTTTGGCCTCTTTTCGCGCTTGAAATGGGTGCTTAGTTTTTCTTTACTCTTCCTAATCATTGTGATCTTTAGCGCTTTTTTTTTTTTTTTTTTTTTTTTTTTTTTTTTTTTTGTTTTTTAAATTATGAGGATGGAGTTACAAGGAAAATGTTTCAATCACTGTTTTAAATAAGTTTAGGGTCGGGATAGCCAAAGTTTGTATAATCTAAATTGTACGAAGGAATATGTTATAGAAACTTGAGTTTGTGTAACATGTATTTCGTTTGTAATTTTATGATATATATTATTATTTTGTATAAAATGTGAATTTCATTGACTTAAGTTTGTTTAACAATGTTTGTCTAGTATGATTAACATTTAAAAAGCTTGAAACTTGTAATTTGAGATAAACAAACCACCACCTAGATATAGTTAAGTGTCTTAATTATGACTTGCACAAATGTAATTCATGAGACTATCCTATAATGTTACTGGGACTAACAGGCAAAGGCTTCAAATGAGAAGTCACTGGTCTGGATGGCCTTGGGATAATTTTTACTGTGTTGATTTGCATAGCTAATGTATTTCATCTTCTTGCTTTTGTTTTCAACTAAATGTCATTTCTTTATGCCCATAGCTGAATCACCAAGTTGAAGTCTATGGAGAATGTATGATTACACTCATAAAGTTGCAATAAAATTTTCAAACAATTTAGGACCTGTTTGGAATATTTTTCTTAATGCTTAAAGCACTATTTTTTCCTTAAAAATATTTTTTAAGCACTTAGAAAGTCATTCCGAATAGGCATTGATCTTCGTATAGGTGGCTGTGGCAGCCACCATTCCTGTACTATCTTTTTCAACCATTTAATTTTATTCTTTTGAATCTTGTTGATTCAAGGAAGAATGCCTCCTCTGTCCTGGGAATCAAAAGTCGGGTGGGTTCTTAATAAGAATATAAGTCAGTAGAAAGATTTGAACTCGTGAAAATTTTGCACTCGATTAGATTTGAAATCTTGAACAATATTCTTTCAAAACCTTTTATCTGCTAGTTAGATAGTAAGCTTGACGGATGGTGAAACTGATCTGTTCTTATTTCTTACTCCTTAATTTTGACTAATTGCGTCAGACTTTCTTATAGATCTATTTTGTCGACAAGAAAAGGATATTCTTCTGATATTAGGTTCCACCAAACACGTTGTGTTTTTCAATGTTGTTAGAATTTACTGCTAGATAAAGTCTGGATTTCTGAATTGAAGATTTAGCTTCCAAACTCTGCTAATGCTACCAAATGATTATTACATTTTAATTTAATCTATTGTTCAAATGTGCTAGTGTCTGTAGATTCTTGGAAGCTGTACCATCATTTTGGGTTATAGTGGGTAAATTAGTTGAACCATCATTAGTTAGTGAATTTTTAGTTGAACTGTCATTAATGCCTAAATAACTATTTGTTTCGTGCAAAAAGAAGTGATGGAAAATACTGTTGATGTTTTATTATCCATAGTCTGATTTATGGATACAAAGGTAAACTTTTATAAAGGCTTAGGTTCTCAGTTGGCAACCCAGTAAGTCCCAACCAAGTTAAACAGTAAATACACTATGGTTAATAGTAAGTACATGCATAGAAAATGTAAATACAAGAAGAGTGATTACATCAATCCTCCTACTAACTTGTCTCGAGTCGAGTGGAGTTTTACGTAGCTTAGGAGAGCTTTTGTCCTCCTAACTAGTCTTGAGTCGTGTTTAAAGTAGCTTATAAGAACTTTTGAGAAGGATATTCCTCTGTTAATCCTCCTATCTAATCTCGACTTGAGTCTAGTTTTAAGTAGCTTATGAGATTCTTTGAGGAAGATACTTAATTTTATATTTAGATTTTGGCAAAAATACAGCATATGCCTGACCTTTTCTGCTGTTCAAACTCATCATAATGTATACACATTAGAAGTATGAAAGATAACTAAATCATTAATGTCCAAAGACTTGCCTTTTTCTTTCTAGTTGTCTTCTACTTTTCTGTCTCATTTGGTATTGGACCAAAACCGATCTCTGAACAGTAAGAGCATTTGGATCAAATCTGGGGTTAATTCAGGGACCTGACTGTAGTGAAAGGAGACTTCTCTGTAGATTCTTTTGGCATATTCCATCAACCTAGGTCTTCACAAACAAGAAAACTGATGGAATTTACCCAAGGTTCAAGGTTCTATTGAACTTTAGTTTGGGGATGGAGATTGGTGTCAAATTTCTCCCTTGAGTTTTCCAAAAACTACCCAGAAATTTACTCACTGTCAACGTAAATTGATTGGAGGATCCCTTGTAAATGAATAATTTCTCTGCTGAAAGATAATAAAACTCTTTTTGTATGTCAAGAAGTTTGTCATTGTGCTTAGGTGAACCACAAGGATGAACGCTGTATCCCCGATCCCGACCCCTTTGCATTTCTGGAAGATCAGGAATTTCTCTCAGGACCCCGTTTGGAATTAACAATGGTGAAAATCCTTGCAAGTTTGTAGTACACACAGCTGAGTTCTTTGAACAAATATGCATTATGGATGGACAAATATATATTGACTGTCTTCATGTCATGTCTCTAGAACTTCCATGATCAACTCAAAACATGGTATTATTCCAGTTTGCAAGGTTGCCAAACTGAGAGTTAATCCAATAAGACATCTTAGCATGTGGATTAGTTTGAAGGTTTAGAAGCTTGATCGGTGTTGTTGAGATAATGTTCTCGCAACTTTCATCGATGTTAATGATGTTGTAGGCCTTGCCTCGTTCGAGAACTACCTTAGAAACCGAGAAATCTTCCATCCTTTGGGGTTAATAATATCTGAAATCTACTTGTCAAGTGTTCTATCACGTTCGAGGTATTAGAATTCTTCCTCTTCTTCAACCTCGGTAACGACTTTGACTTCATGTTTGTCATTGGATTCTTGTCTTCCACTATGGAGAAGCATTAGAATCATTGACCCACATGATCTTAAATTCAATTAGTCAGTTTGCTAGGATTTTTGTACTGTGCCAATTATTTTAGCTTAAGCATGCATGTTTCTTACATGTTACTAATAAACATGAACTAAATTTCCTTTATACTAAGATCCTCAAATAAATTATCAAGTTTTAAGATAATAAAATAGATATTTCCCCCATAATTTTATTGTTCTCCCACGTGAAGAACAATTAAAATTTAATTCATTTTCTTGTTTGTTCTTTACTTACCCCAACAAATCTAAATCATTAATCCCTATTTTAAGGACATATCACTGTCTTGTTCTATGTTTGCCTTCAATCTCCCTCCATCCTAACAAATAAAAATCCAATAATTTATTATTTTATTATTATTATTTTAATATATATCATACACTTCTGTCCAAAATAATAATAATAATAATAATAATAATAATAATAATAATAAAAAATTGTCAGACTCTTGTTTTATGTTTATTTTGATTTCCCTCCGTCCTAACAAACCCAAATCAACCATTTCCATTTTCTAATATATCATTGTCTTATTCTATGCTTATTTTCAATTTCTCTCCATCTTCCCAAACCTAATTCAATTATCCCTATTTTCATTTAATATATCTTCCATCTTCTTATTTTGTTCCCACCTCACCTCTCTCCCTTAGAAAAAGGGTTTTACATAAAAGAAAAGTCATAAAAGTGTGTACATATATATATATATATATATATATATATATATTTGGGTTTAAATATTGTTTTGGTCTTGAACATGTTTGATATGCAATTTTGATTTTAGATTTACTTAATCAAATAAATTCATTTTGAAAACAACATTTGGATGTTGTATTGTTTTCAACATATCTAGATTTTGAATCTTAAAATTTAAGATGCGCAATTACATTAGAAAAATAGGACTTTTACAAATATAGTACTTCATGTTATAAGTTTTTTTTTAAATTTTTTTAAAATTAAAATATGTATAATATAATATAATATAATATAATATATTTTTCTTAAAAAATATGATATATTATAAATTATATTATATTTGGAAACAATAGTTCTATAGAACTTATAATATAAAACGGCACATTTCATAAATTTATTAATTAATTAAGATTTGTCCTCAAAGTTGCTTGTTTTTGAGATATGATTTTGTAGGGAATTCATAAATATTGGTATTATACAAGTATTAATACCTTCAATATTATATTTTCTAGATAGAAATAAAAAGATATGTTTTACTAATTTTGTGTTAGATTTTAAGTTGTGTCATTGTCTGTCTATTTTGGATGGACAAATTCCATTAAAAATCTACAAAATATATGAGATTAGAAGTAAAATTTATATAATTGATTGGATAAGAAAACTTTATATTTGAAAATGTACAATAACAACCAATTAAATCTCTAAGTCCATAATATTGCACAAAAACATATATCTAAAAATGATAGTTCCAAGTATAGGTCACCATTGTTAGATACATGATTAAAAAAATGAATGTAGATTATCATTTGAAAATCAACTCAAGAAAATTTGTAAATCAATCGTGTTTTTTCTAAGGAAAATAAGTTATTACATTTATATCAATTAAATTAAAATGTAGAAATTGTTGTAAAAGATTCCATGGAATTTTTTAAAAATATTATTAATTCTCTAGTTTAATTTGAAGGAGCTAGTCACCAAAGTTAGGGGTAGGAGATGGTCTTCGTTGGAGTTGATCACTAGAGGTGATTGTTGATGTATAGAGTCATTGGAAACATTTGAGAGAGAGAGTTATATTTTAAATTTTAACCACTTGGTTTGTAAATAATTTTATTGTAGCAAAATGAACGGTACTTCTCATTCTTTTACATTTTATTGTTCGATTTTGTTGAGTAAACAAATTCTATAATTTGGTGTTTAGAAAACACTATGTATTTTTCAATAAGTAAAGAGATTTGTTGATTTAATGACTAATGGTTACTTTAAAACAATAATATTTTCTATACAAGTTTTGAAATTTAAATATATTAATAATAATTTGGTCAAAAGATAAAAAAAAAAAGTTATAAAGCCAAAAAAATGTACAAAAGATGATAAAATATAAAATAAAAAATTGATCAAATATAAAAAAGAAAATTAAAATAACAAAGATGGAAAAAATAAAATAAAAAACAATAAATTAGTTTTAGAAAAAAGATGCAGCCTTGAATGGTCTAAACAAAGTCAAAGAAATAAAATAGATAAAATAATTAAAAAAAAAAAAAAGGAAAATTAGAGTATTCAGTCTGTTGAAAAGACTAAATTGAATAAGACAAAAAAGACTCATATTTTGTAAATAGTTTACAAATATTTTCTAAAACAACCCTAAATCACACTTAATCCTATGGATAATCCCATTAAAGTTGTAGTACACATCACATTCTTTGAGGCAGTCGGATTCATTGACCAAATACCAAAGGCAATGAACTCAAAATAAATAAATAAATAAATAAATAATAGTTTGACTGAACGCTTTCGCTTTGATCACAATAATATAAACAATAATTTTAAACGATTAAAAAAAGGTCCTATCGTTTAGATATATACTCTCGATTAAATGATTAAATGTCTAACATTTTTAATAAAAACGATAGAACTCCATTTATCTCCATAATAGTAGATATTGTCAATTTGTTGAGTTTATTTTATTTATAAAAGGTCTAATTAAAGACCTACATGAGCAAAGTAGGCTTTTTTTTTAAACCAACTTGCAGCCGTCGGTCGTATGTATGCACCCAAACTGAAAAACCATTTCGACCAGCAACATTTTTCACCCATTTGAGGATCGATCCGTGGCCCGATCGAGCTGAAATTTTGACAGCATATTCTTCATACGAGGGTCTTCAATCTAGTCGGTGGAGATTTAATTTGGAGCTACCTATAGTGAGATATTGTGGGTAATTAGTTACCACGTCAAGTAAGATTTTTCCAAATCTATTTCTTCTTTATTGTTGCTGTTTGTTGCTAAGATTCTTAATCTTGATATATATATTGTGTATGCCTCTAGTTGTGACTAGGGAGAAGTCGTTTGTACCAATTATTGATTATAGTGGAGTTTTGGCTCCGGTCTGTGGTTTTTACTTCTCACATCAAGGTGGTTTTCCACATTAAAATCACTTATGTCAATTGCTTGATAATTATTGTTATTTCTAGTTGATTAATATCCTATTAGCACACAAGAGAGGATAATTGATCCAAATTAAATAGTGATTATCCCAACAAAGTGGTATCAGAGTGTTGGTTAAATTAATTGGGTTTGCCTTGAGTTGAATATGGATACTAGTTCAGCTAAGATGGTTACCCTTAATGGGTTAAATTATCAAGTTTGGAAAAGAAAAATGGAAGATATTTTATATGTGAATGATTTGCATCTTCCAATTTTTTCAAATGGTCTACTGATAAAACTGATAAGGAATGAGACTTATCCATAAGAAAGTGTGTGGGATTATGAGACTTTGGGAAGAAGATAATTTTCTAAACCATATCGGTGAAGAAACTCATGCACGGACTATGTGGAAGAAGCTTGAGTCGTTATGTGCCCCTAAAACTGGTAATAATAAAATGTTTCTGATTAAACAAATGATGGCGTTGAAGTATCAGAATGGAACACCCATGTTAGATCACTTGAATACATTCCAATGTATTATTAATTAGTTATATAGGATGAATATCAAGTTTGAGGATGTCCTTGGTACATTGCCAAACTCATGGGAGACATTTAGAACTTCATTGAACTCAACCCCAAATGGAGTATTGAGTATGGACTTAGTAAAAAGCAGTGTATTGAATGAGGAGATGAGAAGAAAGTCACAAGGCTCTTCTTCAGAGTCAGATGTTCTTGTCACTGAAAGAAGGGGGAGGAGTAAAAGTAAAGGTCCAACGGATAAAGACAGAAGCAAAAGTAAGAGTGGTTGTTTTGCAAATGTTAAGTGTCATTATTGTCATATGAAATGGCATGTAAAGAAGCACTATCGGAAATTTAAAAGGGACAATAAAAATGATAAAGGTAAAGAAAAGAAGAATGATGATGACAGTGATGCAGACACAATTACTGTAGCCACCTAAGATTTTTACATTTTATTCGATGGTGATGTTATAAATCTTGCTACACAACAGAGTAGTTGGGTGATTGACATTGGGGCCTCAGTTCATGCTACATCAAAGAGGGATTTTTTTTTAAACCCTAAACACCTGATGATTTTGGCAGTGTCAGGATGGGTAATGATGGATCAACAAAAGCAGTTGGCATCGAAGATGTACACTTCGGAGAACAAGAATGGTTCTAAGCTGATTTTGAAGAATGTAAAACACATTCTTGATATTCGCATGAATTTGATTTCCACGGGTAAGCTTGATGATGAAGGTTTTCACAATACCTTTTATAATGGTAAATGGAAGCTTACTAAAGGCTCTATGGTGGTAGCCAAGGGAGAAAAGTATTCCTCATTGTATTACATGGAGGCTAAGATCATTGATTGTGATATAAATACATTGGATGATGAAGCGAGTGTTGAACTTTGACATAAATGACTTAATCACATGAGTGAGAATGGTTTGAAGATATTAGCCAAGAAAAAATCTTCTTCATGATACAAAGAGTACACCCCTAAAAAGGTGTTTTCATTGTTTGGCAGGAAAGTAGACAATAGTTACTTTTAAGTCATCTCAGCATTCAAGAAAACCAAATGTACTAGACTTGGTACATTCTGATGTATACAGTCCTATGAAAACAAAAACACTTGGAGGTGTGTCATATTTTGTGACGTTTATCGATGACCATTCAAGGAAAACATGAGTTTATATCTTAAAGACTAAAGATCAGGTGTTATAAGTGTTTAAACAGTTTCATGCCCTTGTTGAGAAAGAAACTGGTAAAAAGTTGAAGTGTATTAGGATTGATAATGGAAGTGAGTATTGTAGACCTTTTGATGAGTATTGCATAAATCATGGTATTCAACATCAAAAGACACCTCCTAAGACCCCTCAGTTAAATAAGATAGCTGAGAGAATGAACAAGACACTAGTTGAGAGAATGAGATGCTTGCTTTCTAAGTCACAATTATTGCAATCGTTCTGGGGTGAAGCATTGAATACAGTTGTACATGTTTTGAATCTCACACCATGTGCTCCTTTTGGATCTAAAGTTCTGAACAAAATATGGTCAAATAAGGATATATCTTATGACCACTTGCATGTTTTGGGTGGTAAAACTTTTGTTCATGTTCCTAAAAGATGAGAGATCGAAGCTTGATGCAAAGACTAGACCATGTGTGTTTCTCGGCTATGGCCAAGATGATTTCGGTTATTGACTGTATGATCCAGTACAGAAGAAGCTCATAAGAAGTCGAGATGTTGTGTTTGTAGAAGACCAAACAATACTAGACATTGAGAAGAAAAATAAAATAAAGTCTAAGCATAGTGATGATCTGATTGACTTAAGTTCAGTTTCTTTGACACAACCTTCTACACAGATAGAAAATGAGGTTCAGGATGATCAATTTGTTGATACAAATGATGGTTCTGAGCAGGTTGAGGTAGATGACAGTGTTCATGAATAGTTGTTAGAAACAAAAGTTCCTACAGATGTTTCACTCAGGAGATCTAACAGAGATCGTCGTCCGTCAACAAGATATTCAACTAATGAATAAATTATTGACTGACGAAGAGAACCTGAGAGTTATGGAGAGGTCATAGAAGATGAGCACAAAAGAGAGTGGACTGATGCAATGAAAGATGAGATGAAGTCTTTACATGAAAACCACAATTTTGAGCTTGTGAAATTGCCTAAAGGAAAAACTACACTGAAAAATAAGTGGGTTTATAGAGTGAAACAGGAAGAACATACCTCAAAGCCATGTTACAAAGCGAGATTGGTTGTCAAAGGGTTTAGTCAAAAAAAAGGTGTCGAATTTAATGAAATTTTTGCTCCAGTTTTCAAGATGTCTTCTGTACATGTAGTTTTGAGTTTGACAGCTAGTTTTGACTTAGAAGTTGAGTAGATAAAGAAATCTATATGGAACAACCAGAGGGTTTTGAACCGAAAGGAAAAGAGCATTTGGTGTGTAAATTGAAGAAAAGTCTTTATAGGTTGAAACATGCACCGAGGCAGTGGTACAAGAAGTTTGAGTCAGTTATGGGGGAGCAAGACTACAAAAAGACTACTTATGATCACTATGTTTTTGTTCAAAAATTTTATGATGATGATTTTGTTATATTATTAATTTATGTTGATGACATTTTGATTGTTGGCAAGAATGTTTCAAGAATTGACAGGTTGAAAAAATAGTTGAGTAAATCCTTTGCCATGAAGGATTAGGGCCCAACAAAGAAAATTCTTGGAATTCGAATAGTTCAAGATAGAGTATCCAAGTAGTTGTATTTGTCACAAGAGCAATATATGGAGAAGGTGCTTGAGTGTTTCAATATGAGTAAAGCACAATCAGTTCTTCTTTATCTAATCACTTCAAACTGAGTAGCAAACAAAGTCCTTCTACAGATAAAGAGAAGGAAGATATGAGCAAGATCTCATATGCTTCAGCAGTTGGGAGCTTGATATATGCTATGGTATGTACTAGACCTGGTATTGCTCATGTTGTTGGTGTTATTAGTCATTTTATGCCCAATCTAGAAAAACAATATCGGGAGGTAGTCAAGTGCATCATGAGATATTTATGAGGCACTTCTAGTTTGAAGCTTACATTTGGCATTGGAAAGCCAGTGCTTGCAGATTACACGGATTTAGATATGGCAGGAGATCTAGATAATCAAAAGTTTACTTCAACTTTATTAATTAATTCTACTAACTTGCTACGAATGATGGACTTCTATAAGTGGCTATTAACTGTGGAAGAAAATCATCAAAGATTAAACAATCAATGTTAAAAAATATTTGTGGTTATTTCTGATAGACTTTATTAGTACCTATTAATTTTGAAATATTAACACTCAAAGCTATCAATGACTATTATTGAGAAAATTTTATCATGATTATCAATAAACTTTTATCACTGATATCTACCTAAGTTCAATATCACCGATACATAAACATGATTGATATCTATCTAAATTCTATCACTAGTATCACTAATAATTGATATTACCGACATACAAACATTTAGTGAATTATTTTCTAACATTTAAAAATATAAGTGATAGCCAATGAATTCTTCAATCAATGATAGAATTCTTTGAATGACTAAGTTATAAGTATATTAGTTGCTATCACTAATAGATTTATATTATTATGAGGAGATTGGGGAGATGGAGTAAAAATAGGAAAAAGAAAAGGAAAAAAAAGAAGAAAATATGAGAAAATTGGGGAGATGGAAGAAAATTGGAAAAAGAAAAGAAAAAAAAAGAAAGGGCAGAAGAAAATATGAGAAGATTGGGGAGATGAAAGAAAAATTGGGAAAAAAAAAAAAGAAGAAAATATAAGGAGATTGGGGAGATGGAAGAAAAAATGGAAAAAAAAAAGGAAAAAAAAAAAAGAAAGGGCAGAAAAAAAAAATATGAGAAGATGGGGGAGATGGAAGAAAAATTGGGGAAAAACGGAAAAAAAAAGGGAAAAAAAAAGGAAGAAGAAAATATAAGGAGATTGGGGGGATGGAAGAAAAATTGGAAAAAGAAAAGAAAAAAAAGGAAAAAGAAAATATGAGAAGATCGGGGAAGAAAAATTGGAAAAACTTTAATGTGTACCTAAGTTAATATCATTGATACACAAATATCGCCAACATCTTCCTAAATTGAATATATCACTAGTATCATTGATAATTGATATTATTGATATCTACCTAAGCCATATCGTCAATATTACTAATATTATTCATTTAATTGATATATACCTAAGTCATATCACTGATATATGGATATCACTAATATTTACCTAAATTATATTACTGATATCATCGATTATACACGCTAGAATTACCAAATCTAGATTTTCTCATTTAAATAGGGCTTTAGTGAATTCTTTTCTAAAATTTAAAGGCATGAGTAATAGTCCGTAAATTCTTCAATCAATGATAGAATTCTTTGAGTTATGTTTAAGTTTTATATCATTGTTGATATTAGTCTTTGGATAAATGTAAAATGTTTAAGTTTGTATTTTGTAGGCAGCTCGAAGGACTAGCTTCAAGATGGATTTCTCGGAAAACAAAGCTTAGGTTGTAGATATAATTTGTAGATCTGTAATGTTATTTGGTTTTAATATTTATAGATACTATGTAACGTTTAAGATGAAGATAATATGTAATATTGAAGATAATCTTAAATGTCATTTTAGTGTTTATGTTTTAATTATGTAATTTTTAAGATACTAGGTATTGTTATTTCAGTGTTAATGTTATGGAAGAAAATTAATTAGATGTTAAATTTAAACACGTTTGATATTTAATAAATTATAAACAGGTTTGATATTTAATAAAATATAAAAATTTAATATAAAAAAATACATCTCCTAACGCCAAATTTAAAGGTGGCGACGGGAAAAATAACATTCATAATATTTGGTAGAACTTTTCCCGACAACACAGTCACATTTCATCGGGAAAGATAACCTCTCCCAACGCCCAAACACATTTTAGTGTTGAGAGAAGTCATTTCTCCTGACGTCCAATACAATGGCGTCGGGATAAATTTCTCCCAACGCAAACCAATACATTTAGCGTCGGGAGAAGTTATTTCTCCCAATGCTCATAAGTTGGCGTTTGGAGAAATAACTTCTCCTAATGCTAAAATGTATTTTAGCTTGCGTCCAAACATTTATTTTTCTCGACGCCCATAAGGTGGTGTCGGGAGAAGCCATTTTTCCTGACGCTCTAAATCGATCTTTTGGCATCGGGAGAAGTGACTTCTCCCCACATTACCCTACGGGCATTGGGAGAAAATCGCTCGAAGTTTTCCGTCAGAAAATCATTTATTCCCAATGGAATTAATTTTGTGCTTTAGGAAAAGGCTTTCCCGATGAGGCTATCTCGACGATGATCCCGATGGTATGAAATCATCCGCAAAGGCTTTCCCGATGATTTTTTAGTTTTTCCTGACGATTTTAGTCATCGGGAAAGGGCAAATTTCTTGTAGTAAATTAAGGATACCTACTAAATAAACTATAATTGAATATAAAATAATTAAACAAAAAAAAAATAACAAATACAAAAATATATAAAATTTCTAACATTCATAATGTATCCACAATTTTAGAGTCATGTATATACATAAAGATACATGTGAATGTGGTGCGTTTAATGTGCTTAATAATATACATTACTAATCTGTCAAATTTTCTTATTCTTCACCCAAGTATAAGCAAAGAATGAGGTTTTCTCAGTGAGTCCGAGGTCGAACACAGGGACTATGCAGATTCTATAATTAGTTGGATTATTTGAGTCATGCATTTAAAGAAGGTGGTGAGAGGTGATGCGTCTAAGAAAATATAAAGCAGTAAAACTAAGCTAAAGTGGTTGGATGGAGAGGTATGCGACACAGCAAAGTCAGTTGATTGAATTATATGAGTGGTAAATGTAGGGCTGGGGTTGGTCATCATCTAAATTCAGAAACGCACTGTGAGATCTATTTCATACTAGCGACTCTTCTCTCAGTTGTCAACCGCTATGCGTTATATGTCTATAACGCATAGGAGAGTGTTAAGTGCCAAGGTTATTTCTATGTCTAAATAACACTTCTTAGCCTTGTCAATTGAGTTCCACAATCACTTACTCTCTTGAACAGTCTGATTATTACTACTTATATCGATTAGCTAGATGGTCATAAGCATTAGATTAAAAGCACAATTGACAAGATGGAATAGTCTTCTAAGGTTCTTATTTAGATGATAACGCAACCCGTTAACTTTAAGAGAGTTAGTTACTCATGGATGATAAACAACAAATGGAAAGTGATAAGAAATGAATAACCATGGAAGATGTATAGATTGATGAACAGAATAAATGTTTTAGAAAATACAATGTCTTGCTAATAAACTAAAACATAAGTAAGAAAAAGATAGAAAGCATGAAATGACTTCTCAATGTCTTGAGCTCGCCAGGATGGTAGCGTGAGTTCTGCTATGAAGTGGTCAGGCGGAGGGAAGACTCTTCTCTTTCAAGCTATTTGTCTCTCGTTGTCGTCTGGAGAGAACTTTGCTGTCACTTAGGAATTCTTCCGAGAGGTTTAACAACCTTTTAGCCTTCAGGTCTGCCCTTTTATAGATATTGCGTTGTAATCGCAGGCAAATCTGCATGATTGGAGGCTAAATTTCTGCCTTGCGTCCATCTCGCCTAATCACGTGATTTCGGTTTAATTTAGATCCATCACTCCCGCCATAGATTAAGAATATCAATCTCCCGACAATCTCTCACGATTCTTTTCTGATTCTCCGCTGCCTTGCATTTTTGGTTGATATGCGTCCATGGATAACTTGGGTTCCTGCGTTCAATGTTGGCTTTTTGGCCCTTAATCTACAATTAATTAATTTTAATTAATTGATTAATTAGTGTTTTGATGATAACAAACTTGATTTTATTTATTAACCATTTGAGTGTTTTGAGGTGTCTATCGTGTGGAGTTTGGAACAACGGTTCCAATGCAATTTGAATCACTCAAATCGGAGTTCAAATGAAGAAGATATGACCGAAACAAGCTTAATGGAAAAATCCCAAGCTGATGATGTGGCAGATTCTTTTTAATCAAAGTAGACAAATTGAAAGGTGCCACTTGGAGCAATGGAGAAGTGGCAATTGGTGGGTTTTTTATTTTTGGATTGATGTTAAAAAGAAAATGATTTTAAAAAGAAAATGAATTTAAGAAGAATATGAATTTAATATTATTATATATGTTTGTGTCTAACGGCTAGTTGAGTTTAAATCTCCACCATTCAATTTTCTTTTACAAAGATCTAATGGTCCAAATTAATTTGGTTTTCACCCACTTTCATTTCATTTCTTTTTAAACACTTCATCTTCTCCAAAATTAACAACAACTCTTATTATTTTCAATCCTCCATAATTCACCAAGCCACCATTGTTGCTCTCTTTCCAAGCTTCAATTTTCTTCTTTTCATCTTATTCCTGAGAGAGATATATTGTATTGTGAGGATTTATTTGTGAAGTGCTTAAACTTGTAAATCCACTCTATTTAGAGAGTTTGTCAAGTGTGCTCTTTGTTTTTCCAAATTTTTGTTGGGTTGGCTCTTGATCCCGAGAAAAAGAATTGTTGTAACGATTTGATCCTTAACCGTCGAAAGGATCGGGTTTGTTCTTGCACCCGAAAAAAGAACGTTGTAGCGGTTCGACTCTAAGCCGTGGAAAGAGTCAAAGACTTCTAGTGAAGTACCCAAGAGGAGCTTGGGAAGTGGACATAGGCCAGTTTTGCCGAACTACTATAAAATTCACGGTGTCATTTTCTCTATCCCTCTCCTGATTTATTTTTGTAATTAATTTGTTACTATATTTTATTGCATGAAATTAATTGCAATTTTTATTCTTGAAATTAATTGCTCATATTGGTTTAAATTTCTATATTCATTACCAATCTTTTTATTAGAATTAAACAGGGTGCGTTAAAGTTTGATTATTAATTTCTTATTTAATTCAAATTGAATTTGTTTGCCTAAAAATATTGTTTAAACTAATTATTTGCAAAGAGTTTATTAATTTGCTTAATTTGGCCCACATTAGTAAAAAGTTTAAACTAATTTTAATAAACCCTATTCACCCCCCTCTAGGGTTGCCATATCGATCCTACATTCAAGTATGCCAACGCATCCATAGGTTGCTTGCGTTAGAGCATGTGTTTTAGGCTCAAAAAGCTTCAAAACAATTATTTTCATCAATTTACAAGAGTAAAACGCATAGGAAGATTTATCAATAGAATTTAACTCAAACTACCGCATGATTCTCTATTTAGACTCTATTTTTCTAAGAGAAAGACAATAATAACTTGTATTTCTACAAGTTATCAGTGAACAACCTATTAATGTCATAAATGTTGGTGTTTCAATGTATATATAACAACCCTAACTAACATAGAATGTAGCATATGTGTGGGGAAGTACTGAATGACTTAAATCTATTTTACATTTAAATCTCTCTTGTGCAGTATATAAGTCTCAAAAGAAAAAGTAGTTAATATAATTATCTACGTGGTATATAAGCAATCGAAAAATATAAAGTAAACAAATATACCCAAATTTTTCAATGAATTTGGCCTTAAAAGTGGAAATAAGTGTACAAGATTGTTCAGATGAGCCCCTATAACTAGGTACATTGCTAAAGATACCATACAATGTAAGTATAAGTATATAGCCTAACTGTCGCCCCTATGAAATGTTAAATATACATATAACTAAGTACACTGAAGGATCCATATAATGTATTTGCGAGTATATACCCTAACCTCCACCCCTGTGGAACGTTAGACATTTAACATTGAGGAAAAATTGTAAAAAGTTGGAACCCTCAAATTCAAAATAATCAAACCCAACCTCTACATGCTAAGTGTATCCAAGAAAAAATAGCACATCAATAGAAATTACCTACAACCATAAATGAAAATTTTTTAAAATCTTTCTTTGTCTAAGACATATAGATTGAAAAAAGTATAGGATGTCTTCTTCTTCTTCATCTTTTTGTGCCTTTATGTGTCTCCCTCAACTTTTTTTCTTCTTACTCTACATCCTACCTAAAGTCTATCTTTATCTTCATCTACATCTTCAACTGTAATCATAAAATGAAAGTACATAATCATCTTCGTGATACTTTGATTGATGGGTGTGGTTTATCAATGATATGAAAGTTGAGATCCGTTAAGTTTTGGATGAACTTTGAATTCTGAAAATTGGGGCTTAAAGACAAAATTTTGTTTTTTGTTTAATTTAAAAAGTAAATGTTTTTGTATTTAAATTCTTTAATCCCCACAAAGATTTTAGGGATTTTGTTGAAGGTTGGAAAACTAAAATTAAAAATGTGGAAAAATCATATAATGCAACTAAAATATAGAAAAAAAATAACTTTTAGATTTAAAAATCATTAAATATATTTACAAGTAAATATAAGTGATGTATTAAAAAAAAACAATAATCTAAACTTTATTAAAATTTGTTAAAAAGCAACTAAAATGTAGAAGGTAAAATTTTAATTTAAAATTCATTAACTGTATTTGCAAGTAAATCTAAGTGATATTTGCAAAAATCAGAATCTTATGGTTATCTTATAAAATCAGTAAATGCAACTAAAATATAGAAAAATGATAGAAAATATAAAACATATACTTGTTTGTAAAAGAAAAAAGAAAAATCTTCAACTCCCCTAGATATACTAGGAATGACTTGGTTGTAATTTTCAATATATACCAAGGTATAAACTACCAAAAAAAAAAAAAATTCTCCCTCCTACCCAAAAATTGGTAAGTCATATTTGCAATATGCCCAACAAATTGGGCATTTTTCAACCATGGGTATTTAAGGTAGGCATTTGTTATAATTCCTCAGTTGAGGGTGATCCATTGTGTGGCAGCCACCCATGCCTTGCTACTATTTCTTCTTGCCATTAGTCCTAGGAAAGAAGTTGATTGAGCCTTTGCATACAAGTTAATGAAATCTCTCTTATTTAAAAAAAAAAATATAGATTATTATGATCATCTTATTTATTTAATTTTAAGTTTTTTTAAGATAATTTTAATTTTTAGTTTTCTTTAGAAAAAATAATTTGAATTTTAAGTCTAAACATGGTCTTTAGCTTTCGGTTTTTAAAAAGGTTGTTTTCAAATATAGCAAAATGAGTCAAACTATTTATAAATATAGAAAAAAATCACTGTTTATCAGTGACAGACTGTGATAGACTTTTATCGCTTGAGCGATAGGCCACGATAGAAATCTAGTGCCCAAGCGATAGAAGTCAATCATTGTCTATTACTAATAGACAATGAAATATTTATATATTTGTAAATAATTTGATATTTTTTCTATTTATAATAATTTCCCTTTTAAAATTTCTACTTTCAAATATTTTATATTAGTTTCAAAACTTTATATAAAAAGAATGTTTTTATTCTCGTTGTTATTTAAATGTTTTTATTCTTGTTGTTATTTATTTATTTATTTTGATACCAAGAAAATCAAGACAATTTTTTTTACTATTTCCTATTTTATTGTTAGTTTTTAGGTTAAAAAATAATATTTTAGTTAATTTTAGATTTATTTTTATTTAGTGGGTACAATTTCAAATGTCCACATTTAGTCTTTGTACTTTAAATAATTCTTAAAATTAATTTTTAGTGTGATTTTATAGTTAATTTTTGCTAGGATAAATTTTAGAAACATGCTCTACTTTTTCTTGAATGAAAGTTATTTGACTTTGTTTCAAGTTAGATAAAATTTGACGTCAATTTGAATTAAAAAAAAGTTTAAATTAAATTAAATTAAAACATTTCAAATTTTATATGAACTAAAATTCAACGAATAATCTCAAAATACAAGATGAAAATGGTATTTTAAATTTGTTACATCTTGGCAATATTTGTTTAAGACAAGCAGATGTTGTTTTATTTGTCTCTACTTTTGGTTTATATGCTTTAGGAATGTTTTAGGAAATAATGATATTCCTGCAAAATATTTTCCTTTCATGGAAAATCCAGGTGCAGTATTTTCGCGGATCTTTTTCATTCTTCGTGCGCTCATTTATGGGAGTTAGGGTTGTCCTTTTGTGTGTCCACTATGCTTATTTAAAGACTCTTTGGCTTTTTTTTTTAGGGTTGGTTATTTTTTACGAATAATATAAAGCGTTGTTGTGTTCGATCACGAGTGGTTTTTAAGGCATTCAAAGTTTTGTTGTTGTATGCTTAGAGACTTACACCAAGCTATTTGTTGTGCTTCATCTAAAGTCTTTTGAAGTAGTCCTCAAGCTTAGGGAGAGCCTAAACAAATCGAGTAAAGTGATCTTTACTCAAGAGGGAAAAGGATAAAGTTTGTACCGAAAGGGAGTCTCGTTCTTATGGGGAACCTAAGACATTTTTCACTAATATCACTGTTGTTGAATGAAGAATTTTGACTAATCACAAGTTGTTATGTCATCACAATGAAAGCTCAAGCCCACTATGGAAATTATAAATTTGATCATAAGGAAATTTTTGGCTAATCACAAGTTGCCATATCATCACAAGGAATTTTGGTTAATCACAAGTTGGCTAATTAAAGTCGCTCGGGTCCAACCCAATTCAAGCCCATGGTGAAAAGTTTGCGCCAAATTAAAGATTGGACTCAAGCCCAATATTTGGGCCCAACAACAACTGCAAGGCCCATGAGAATCCTCTATAAATAGAGGGTTTTCCTCTTCATTTTGGGAGGAGGTAAGAAGCATTGACAACGGGGTGCTAAAACTCTGAAGACGAAACTCTAAAGATTTCAAGATTCTTATGTTCTAATCGACCTCAAGATTACAACTTCCTGACTATGGGAAGAACTGAAACTCTAAAGACTGAAGCTCCAAAGTTTTGAAGATCCAAAGGCCGAATTTCAATAAATTTGAAGAATACAACTCCCTCAAACTCTAAAGATCTGAGGAATACAAACGTTGAAGAATACAAACCTCTTTAAGCTTTAAAGATCAAAAGACTAAAGCTCTAAAGAGTGTAACTCTCTTGAAGATTTAGAGACTAAAGCTCAAAGAATTTCTAAAAGATCAGAAGACTTTCTCTGAAGCTCTTGAAACCAGAAACTTCAAAGGTCGATTAACAAGATCAACAAACTAGAGGTCGATCCAAGTCAATCAATAAGCCAGAGGCCGATCCAAATTGATCAACAAGCCAGACACCGATCAAAGAAGATCATTAAGCCCAAAAGTTGATCATCCAAGAAGATCATCAAGCCCGAAGGTCGATCATCCCAGAAGATCATCAAGCCCAAAGACCAATCACCCAAGAAAATCAACAAGCCTAAAGGCTATAACAAAGAAGATTAACAAGCCTAAGGATTAAAGTTTACTTTTTGAGAGAAAGAATCAAAGGATCAAATATTAGAGATTCTACTCACAATAATGGAATTAATACAAATACAAAGTTCAAATTCAACGAATTAAATTTCTCTGGAAATCTCATCAAACAAATTGGCACGCCTGGTAGGACCTCTCTACCTTTCATATAAGATCAAATGACATCTAAAGACAATGCTTTTGAAACTTCAAGCGACGTTTATGCTAGACCAATTACTCGTCGCTCCACGAAAATTCAACAATCTAAAGAGCTAACACCCTTCGAGATCGTGATGAATAACTGTGAACAATTGTTGAAGCAACCAAATGGTGGGGTTGTTATCAAGGAAAGTCCCTTACACAATAGATCCACTTCATCTTCTGAATAATCAAGCAAAGAAGCATCAGAACCCAATATAAGGTCAGTCATAATGGCCGATGTGGATACAGGTGAAGAAAGAATGGTTGAACTAGAAAAGAAGGTGAGCATACTGTGAAGGAAATCGAAGAGAGAGATTATGAAATCGCCTATTCAAAGAATCACATTGAAAGTCGTAATGCTGCAAAGCCAAGCCAAACACTTGTTGACAAGAATAATGACAAAGGGAAGATAATCTTGCAAGAAAGCCAAGGACAAGATTCAACTTCAATTACTTCATTGTCTATCCAACAATTATAGGATATGAACACAAACTCCATTAGAGCTCAATACGGTGGTCCTTCTCAAAATTCTCTCTTGTATTCTAAACCATATACAAAGAGAATTAATAATTTAAGAATGTCAATCGAATACCAGCCACCCAAGTTTCAACAATTCGATGGAAAGGGTAATCCAAAGCAATATGTCGCTCATTTCATTGAAACATGTGAAAATGCTTGTACGCGAGGGGACTTATTGGTTAAACAATTTGTTTGAATGTTGAAAGGAAATGCCTTGAGTCTGAATTGATTGACAACTCAAAACAACTCAAAATAGAGTTTCTAAATCACTTCTACAGCACAAGTCGAATAGTCAATATGTTCGAGCTTACCAACACTAAGCAACGAAAAGGCGAACCCGTCATCGACTATATAAATTGCTGGAGAACTACAAGTCTATATTGCAAAAATCATCTCACTAAACTGTCTGACGTTGAGATGTGCATTTAAGGCATGCGTTAAGGACTTCTTTACATTCCTCAAGGTATAAAGTCTTGCACCTTTGAAGAACTAGCGACTCGTGCTCATCATATGAAGCCAAGCATAGTTAATCGAGGAGACAAAAACATGTTAGTCTCTAACGTAAAGAATAAAGAAAAGCATGCTAATGTGAACCCTTTTTAAGTCGTCCTTCAAAGAAAATGATAAAAAGACTAAAAAGTGACAATAATATAAAAGACGTTGACTAACTTTGAAAGAAATTCAAGAAAAAGTGATTTTGACATTTCTAATATGTTAGAACAACTACTGAAAGCTCAGCTGATTCAACTTCTTGAGTCCAAATGACCAAAAGAGATGCAAAAAGTCAGTGGTCCAAACTATTGTAAGTATCATCGAGTCATCAATCATCCAGTGGAAAAAGTGCTTCGTTCTAGCTAACTCTAAAATTAGCTCAACAAGGAAAATTTGAGTTATATTTTAATGAAGCGGCTCAATCAAATCATATTGCAGTAACAACAAGTAGATGCAGTCAAATATGTTCTAGCCAACTCTATCATAAAAAAGTGTGCTTACTCCAATTTGGAACCTTGGAACCTATATATGTTCAATTGCAGTAACAACGAGGGGCTAGGAAATAAATCCAAAGATGTGATCAAATATATATATATATATATATATATATATATATATATATATATATAACTCTTGAAGATAATGATTTGACTTTTAAAACTCTTCAAGAAGAACAAGGGCGACATCTTGTTCAAAAGAAATATTGCTCATTGAAGCCAAAACATATAAGGAGGAAGAATGCAAATTTTTCTCAACCACGCCAACCAATAACATCAAAGGAGCTCTTCTCTAGAAAATTTCTTCTTATAAAGGAGAATGAAAACTCTACAAGTTCATATTATATTAGCGTCGAAGAAGTTGACAATTCAAAAGAAATCAAACAAAGAACTTTTGTCTTCGATCATATTAAGCCTTTAACTATTCGATCTTCAGTCTTCCAAAGATTAGGTATGGCCACGATAGAAGAAAAAAACCAATGTTTAACGTCCACTTCCACTCAAACTTCAATTTTAAAAAGGTTAAGTATCTCCACAGCAAAGAAAAACTAACCTTCAACATCTACTTTTGATCGATCCAAACTGACAAACGATCAACATGAAAAAAGATGAAAGTCTTGAAGGCAAAATCATTTTATGAAGCAAACAATGACGAGAAAATTCACAGTCTTATCCCTTCACGCATAAAGAGAAAGCTATCTGTTGTCATAAATACAGAAAGTTTCTTGACAATGAAACCAAAATTCATCATATTGACAAATCCTACAACTAAAGATTAGGATCAAGTCATGATAAAATAAAAGCTTATGAAATATGAATGTAAAAGCTCCTTATCACATGAGCTTAAAAGGTGAATGGCAAAAAAAGAAAAAAAAAAAAAAAAAAAAAACTACTTTATGACTTAATTCCCTTACTTTAAGGGTACATAGACAACTTAAAAAAATTTACGTTCAGTCCATGAAATATTATCACAAGAGTTGGGGTGTCACAACCACCTACATTTGACTCTACAAAATTGATCATCTCAATAAATAATGAAACTCCAAATTGAAGATGTATCTCTACTGGGGGCAACACAACAAATTGGGGGTTGAACAACAAATTCAAGATGTTCATCCCTATTAAGAAGGTGATATGGTAAATTGAAGATAGGCGCTACTTTGCATGAGACTATACAAGTTGGATGCATACCAAAAAAAGTGTTCGCTAAAAAAAAAATCAATCTTCCTCAAAAGTTTGAAGGCTTCTTTGATGCTTCTACAAAATCAAGTTATGAGGCTTCTCTAAAATCAAGTTCAGTGGCTCTTCGATGCTTCTTCAGAATATCATGGTGGCATATCGATGACGCTTCATCCCCAAAATAACATGGTGGCGTATCAGTGACGCTTCATCTCCAAAATAACATGGTGGTGTATTGGCGACACTTCATCTCCAAAATATCGTGGTGGCATATCGTATCGGCGACGCTTCATCTCCACAATATCATAGTGGTGCAACTCTGTTTCATGTCCAAAATATCATGGTGGCGTAGCTCTGCTTCATGTAAGTTCAAGCTTGGTGTGCTCCATCTAAGCTTGGTGCAGTTCATCTCCAAGCTCAACCTCGATTCGCTCCGTTTAATTTTTATGGAAAAAAGAAAAAATGTAAATCTCTCTTCTTTCTTCTCATATCACCGCCACTCGAGAAAAGATAGATTCTGCATCACTTTCTCCTCCTCCCCTCTGATCGTGAGCACAGGTGAACAAATTTTGACAGCGAGCACAGGTTAACATAAGGCAAAAATTGTTGGCTTTTTGGCCCTTAATCTCAAATTAATTAATTTTAATTGATTGATTAATTAGTGCTTTGATGATAACAAACTTGAATTTATTTATTAACCATTTGATTGTTTTGAAGTATCTATTATGTGGAGTTCGGAACAACGATTCCAATGCAATTTGAATCACTCAAATCAGAGTTCAAACAAAGAAGATATGGCCAAAACAAGCTTAATGGGAAAATCCTAAGCTGATGACGTGGCAGATTTTTTTAATCAAAGTGGACTAATTGAAAGCTGCCACTTGGAGCAATGGAGAAGTGACAATTGGTGGGTTTTTTAATTTTTGGATTGATGTTAAAAAGAAAATGATTTTAAAAAAGAAAATGAATTTAAAAAGAATATGAATTTAATATTATTATATATGTTTGTGTCTAACGACTAGTTGCTTTTTAAAAAGATTAATTTAATATTATTATATATGTTTGTGTCTAACGGCTAGTTACTTTTTAAAAAGATTAATTTAATATTATTATTTGTTTGTGTCTAACGGCTAGTTGAGTTTTAGATCTCCACCATTCAATTTTCTTGTACAAAGATTTAACGGTCCAAATTAATTTGATTTTCACCCACTTTCATTTCTTTTTAAACACTTCATCTTCTACAAAATTCTACAACTCTTATTATTTTCAATCCTCCATAATTCACCAAGCCACCATTGTTGCTCTCTCTCCAAGCTTCAATTTTCTTCTTTTCATCTTATTCTTGAGAGAGATATATTGTATTGTGAGGATTAAGTGCTTAAATTTGTAAATTCACTCTATTTAGAGAGTTTGTCAAGTGTGCTCTTTGTTTTTCCAAATTTTTGTTGGGTTGGCTCTTGATCCTGAGAAAAAGAGTTGTAACGGTTTGATCCTTAATCGTGGAAAGGATTGGGTTTGTTCTTGCGCCCGGAGAAAGAACGTTGTAGCGGTTCGACTCTAAGGCGTGTAAAGAGTCAAAGACTTCTAGTGAAGTACCCAAGAGGAGCTTAGGAAGTGGACGTTAGCCGGTTTTGCCGTACCACTATAAAATTCATGGTGTCATTTTCTCTATCCCTCTCCTAATTTATTTTTGCAATTAATTTTTGTTACTATATTTTATTGCATGAAATTAATTGCAATTTTTAATTCTTGAAATTAATTGCTCATATTGGTTGTTCTTAAATTTCTATATTCATTACCAATCTTTTTATTAGAATTAAACAGGGTGCTTTAAAGTGTGATTGTTAATTTATTGTTTAATTCAAAGTGAATTTTTTTTGCATAAAAAATATTGTTTAAACTACTTATTTGCAAAGTTTATTAATTCGCTTAATTGGGCCCACATTAGTAAAAAGTTTAAATTAATTTTAATAAACCCTATTCACCCCCTCTAAGGTTGCCTATACCAATCCTACAAAAATAAAATCTCCAACAAACCCACATCACATCTCCCCTTATCCAAGATTCGACGGCGTGGACCTAGTCATTGACCCATGGTAGCGGGCTCCTACGGTGGTTTTGTGCCAATGCATGCAAGTGTGAATCAACGATTTTTCCGACAATAAAGTTTCAAGCGGCTGAATCTACTATCGGACCAATGGCAACTCACAGGCAAAAGAACAAAAGCAAATTTTTCGAGCCAGTATCTTGCTGCTTAGCATAAACCAAACGACTATCTCCTTAACGATCAATTATCTGGCCAACAAGGTTCTAATCCAGCAGCCATGGAACACCTCGCCTAAACTGGAGAACGACTTCAAAAGTCTGATGAATACCCTCGTTTTGCTGGTATATATAGAAGATAAAATTGGAATCCCCCCTAATTGGATACCACGAATTTAGATCAACGTTTAAATCGATTCTGAAATTAAGTTTAGATTTATCTTCCGTGATTATGTCAAGATTCAAAATTTCTTTGGTAATCCAAACAAAATTTGATCTCTTCAGACTCTTCATTTTAGGTGGAGGTTGGAAGCATTGAAAACGAGGTGCTAAAGCTCTAAAGACGAAACTCTGAAGATTTCAAGACTCTTAAGTTCTAATCTACCTCAAGATTACAACTTTCTAAATATGGGAAAAACTGAAGCTATGAAGACTAAAGCTCCAAAGCTTTGAAAATCCAAAGGTCAAAACTTTAAAGATCTGAAGAATACAAACTCTAAAGAATATAAATTTGTTGAAACTTTGAAAATCAAAAGACTAAAGCTCTAAATAGTGTAACTCTCTTGAAGATCTAAAGACTAAAGCTCAAATAATTCTAGAAGATTAGAAGATTTTTTGAAGTTCTTGAAGTCAGAAACTTCAAAGGTCGATCAACAAGATCAACAAGTTAGAGGTTGGTCCAAGCCGATCAATAAGCCAGAGGCCGATCCAAATCGATTAACAAGCCAGAAGCCGATCCAAATCGATTAACAAGCCAGAAGCCAATCCAAGAAGATCGTCAAGCCCAAAAGTCGATCATCCAAGAAGATCATCAAGCCTAAAGGCCGATAATCCTAGAAGATTATCAACTCTAAAGGTCGATCACCCAAGAAGATCAACAAGCCTAAAGGCCGATCAGCCAAGAAGATCAACAAGCCTAAAGATTAAAGTTTACTTTTCGAGAGAAAGAATCAAAGGATCAAATATTAGAGATTGTACTCACAATACTGGAATTAATGCAAATACAAATTTCAAATTCAACGAAATAAATTTTTCTGGAAATCTTGTCGAACAGCTTCTTAGGGGAACTTAAGTTATCAAGAGAAGGAATCTCACGTCTAGGAGGAGCGTAGGTGAAAGGTTGAGTGTTAAGCTCCACGAGAGTCATTGTAATTAGGGTGTAATTGCAAATAAGTACTTCAATGTAATTACTTAACATTATTAATAGTGAAGTTATCTTTCCTATGTTGTTTGCCCCCTAAATGTAGGTGATATTGCACCCAACTGGGTTACCATTCTTACATGTTCTTGGTGTGTTTTTTATTGTTGATTTAATGTTTTGAGTTATGTTGAGACATTGTTGGTAACAGTGTCATTTGTGGCGTAGGTCTTCTTTATATTTTTCAAAATTTAACCCGTTCTTTTAAGTAATAGTTTCTTTTTAATACAATAGAGGTGGAGAAGATTTTAACCACAAACCTCTTGATAGTTAATACATACTATATGAGAGTTGCGTTATACTAGCTTTAATTTTTTTTTTTTTCAATATTAGTCGAATTAGAATCTATGTATATTTTGAAAGTTGACATCCAAATTAATTACTATATATGGTTACAATTAATACTTATCTATTCTTAAATTTGGATTGGCCAGAAGCTTAAGCTAATGGATGAAGGTAAAAGGACAACTCAGATATAAACCCTAATAGGCACACAAGTGGAAGGGATAAGAGGGAAGATAAAAGACAAAATAAAATAGAAAAATGAATCAAGGAAGATGATATTATCTGTGTAGATACATACCGTAGAAAAACAGGAAATAAATGGTTTCATATGTATAAGAGGGTAGTTTCATAGAGTTTAATTTATGAGAAAAAAAAATATAACAAAATTCATTTAAACTTGTACCAAACAGCAAGTAGGTGTGCATACTAGTACAAAGCATGCATCCAACAATTTATTAGGAGCAACCACCATTATAGTGACAACATTTAATGAATTTTTTTTTATTTTGTCTAATTTAATTTTTTTTATTAAATAACTTACTAAATATATTAATTAATAGAATGATTAAGTTACTTTTTACCGTTTATGGTCATTTGATTTAGGGTATTTTGTAACTGATAGTTTGGTATTGAGTTAGTTATTATAGTTTGTAGATTATAATAATATGTGTTTGGAGTACAAATTAAAATAGTTTATGTTATAATAGTTTGTATTCTGTGCAAACTATTTCCATCTAGATTATAATATTGTGTGTTTGGGTTGCAGATTATTGTAATCACTCTCTAATTTTTTTTTTACTTGTTCAAGTTTTTCTTTTCTTTATCATTATTATTTTTTCTACTCATTTTTTATAACTTTGCTAAAGCTAAAAACATGGTCGAAGTTGAAACCTTTTCAACTTTTTTTTAATTACATTTGTCTACTTTAGTTTAAAAAAGGAGTTTGATTACATTTTTTTGTGCTTTAAATTTTTATAACTATACTAAAACAAAAAAGAAAGTCAAAGTTGAACTTTTTCACTATTTTTTGTAATTACATCTTTTTATACTTTAATGTAAGTAACTATACTAGAGCTGTAAAAAAAAATTAATTATTTCATATTTTCTCAATTTTTGTAACTACATTTTTTGTACTTTAATTTAAGAAATGAAATTTGTAAAAATAAATAATTCAAATTTTATTGAGAAATTGGAACCTCAAGTTTAGGAGCTATATACCATGGAAATGGTCAAAGCTGAATGTCAAATCCTCATCTTCATCCTGAAATCTGGAGGAATCATCTTCATAAATATGAAACGTAAGTCCATGAAGAATATCAGACAAAATCCCACAGCAGAACATATATAGCAACAGTAGTTTGAATTTCCAAATTTCAATAGGGGTAATTTCTTTATGTGAAGAGAGAAAGATGGAGAGGAAGACGAAGATTAAGATGTAGAGGGAAGGTGGAGGGAGATAACAGAGAACTTTTGTTTTTATTATTATTTTTTTCTCAATTTTAAAATGTCAACTCAGTAATTAAATGGCTAAATGGTAAAAGAAAAAAAAAAAATTTAACTTTCTACTTTGCGTCAAAAATACCCTTAGAGTCCGTTTGGACCAAGGTACATATATTAAATATCTCGGATTTGAATGTATGGGTTTTAAATGTCTTAGAAAATTAATATCTATGTTTGGATATACAAGATAATTAATGTCTTGAAGTTAAATATATGTATTTGATTTACCAACTTTGTATTTAAAAACCAAAATTAAATAAGGGGTGTTTGCAAGAATAGCAAAAAAACATTCTTTTACAAATTTAGCAATGGTTTTTCAAAATTTACGAATATAGCAAAAAACATAAAAGTATTTTTTCTTTTTTATTCCAAATTTACCCTTATTGGTGATAGAACCAAATGAAAACCGTTGTTGTGTCGTGGAAGTCCCACTATTTTGAAAGAAAATTTGGCGCGGTCACGGTGCTAATCACGTATGTTGGTTGCTCACCAAGGTTAACACAACATTCAAACACAGGCAGGCACTCGCCAAAGTTAGGATTGGAATTGTCAGAAGAGAAATTACAAAGAGGGGAGATGATGAGAGAGATAGTTTTTTGAAATTGCCCACCATGTTTAAGAAGAAGATGTAGGGGAAAATGGCAAGGGCCTTCCAACAGGCAAAAGAAAACGGGAAAAAATATTTTTTAGAACGTTTTTAATTAGGCAACCAAATATCTAATATTGCATTTTTAGCTTCTTATGATATACCATTGATATACTAATGATCTACTTGCAATTTATTTTTAATTAGGATTAATATACAATTGAAAGTCCAATTTTAAATGTTAAGTATCATTCTAAATGATATAGTTCATATTTGGTATATCGACAATATCACTGATATATATATTTTTTTTTCTTTTCAGAGTGAGGCACACCAATCAATTAATATACAAAGTATGAAATGCTTGTTACACAATTGATATATCAAATTAAATATAACTTATATACCATTAAAATCATATCAAAAAATTGGAAATAAAACAAATTAACTAATTTAATTACATTTGGTATATCACTCAACAAAATTAGTGCATTTAACATATATCATCAACATCAAAATCGAATTAATAAAATGAAAATAACTCTATATCAACACAAAACAAAGAAATAAAAATAATATTTATCATAATCAAACAAACAACGCTAACCAAAACAGTCATGATATATCAATTGTATAAATGATATTCTTTAAATAAAGTATCACTTGATTGATTTACCAAATATAATGTATATTAGTTGACTGATATACCAAAATACAAAGAATATCAGATTTACTTGTTGATACACCAATGGGTGTAAAATCATAAATATATATATATATATATATATATATATAAAATCGAGTTCAAATTTTTTGCTATATTTGTAATTTTAAAAAATCATTGCTATATTTGCAAATACTAAAAACATCTCCTAAAAGACATTCTTGTGCATTCTTGTGCACGGGTGTTTGGCTGGTGATGACACTCTCGCTTCTCCAAGTGATCTCTTCCCTCTTCTAGAGTCAAGTGGAAAGTATATAGTTCAATACCTGACTGCCTCTAGAAAGCACAAATTTTTAAGGATAGTTGGTTGAGGTGGTTAACGTATAGGTACCTCAAAACAATTATCACACTTTGTATACTGCTTAACCTGCTTCGCCAACTTACACCTGCAAGATTAAATAAGTTTGAAAGCTTACTGAATGAAAATTTAAAGGAATAGCTATGAAAAAACTACAGGATAATGACAAATATTCAAGTTCAAACTGTTATTGTACAACTGTTTTGTGGAAATGTGATCAAAGTTTCACATCTGTTCAAATAAGGAGATCATCATGGGTTTATAACGGATGACAACTATCTCCAATAGTACGAGATCTCTTTGGAAAATCTAGATTTTAAATGAGGATGATATTTTATTTTCATTCAAGACAAAAATATTGACAAATTAAAAAATTATTGAAAATGGTTTTTTAGATAAAATTATATTATTTTTTTTTAATTTTTTTCACATCAATTATTATTAGTTTTAGATCAAACAAGATTTTCATCCATGATTTTTTTTAGACTTATGAGATCATAGATAAAATCTAAATCTATATCCTTCATAAAAAGAAAATTTATTTTTTTAACATGAATCATTATTAGATAAAATCATATTTTTAGAAGAAAAAAAAGTCTATTAACACTCCAACTTTCTCACTTCGAGGGAGAAAATTGTTACTTAATGATTTAATGTGAAATTAATCACATTCTAGATTTTACATTTAGATAGTATAGATTTTTTGTTTTATTTTATTTTTTTGAAAATTTTAACTCCAATTATTTTTTATTAAAAGATGAGAATTTCATTTTTTTTTTTTGGTAGATAACATGAGATTATAGATAAAATTTAATCTAGATCTTTTATTTTAAATATATATATATATATTTTTTTTTTTTTTTTAAGGTGAATTATTACTTGATAAAATCACTTTTTTTAAGGGAGAAAAATATATTATCACTTCAACGTTAGTACCAAAAAAAGTGGGAGAAAATTTACATTAATGTGAAATGACTTAAAAATAGAATATATATATATATTAGATAGATTTTTTTTTTCATAGCTCATTTTAGATTTTAGATTAAACTTAGATAGTAAATAGACTTTATTTTTTTTCTTATTTTTTTTAACGTGATTTATGTGATTTTTTAAATTTCTTTTCTTTTTAACTAGATCTAAAGTTTTTCTTAAATCTTATTTAATTTAATAGTTTGAGTTTGAAATTACATAAGATAGCTTTATAACCATCACATTAGATATATAGATATATATAGGTAGTGTCTTAAAAAAGAAGAAAAAAAAAGATAAGGTAATGTGAAGATTAAAAAATAATAAAAATCAAAATTTGATGTTACTATTAACAAAAGCTACAACAAAATTTCTACAATTTCTACCAAAAAATTGAAAGCAAAAAGTTGGGGAGAGGTGTTAACAAAATACTTTGAAAAAAAAAAAAAATAGGGAGGAGATACCTAATGAAAATGAGATGTTGAATTTAGCTATTTATTGAAAAAGTTTTGATTTTATAATTTGATTTTATGTTAAATCAAATTATATTAACTTAATATAGCATGAGGTATGGAAAGATAAGATGTGCTTTTATTTTCAATTCTTATTTTAAGGTGAAATTGAGATTTTATAGAAAGATGTAATTTTAAAATTTTTTTTTCCTTTTATTTAATGTAAATGAGATTTTAGAGATAATTTAAAAATCCCTTCTTTTAACGTAAAATGTGAATTTGAAAAAGAAAATTGCTTTGTGAATGCATAAAAATAAGGGGAATTTTTTTAATTTAATAAATTTAATTGAAATTATATTATATAACCCTATAATCATCCTCTAAAATGGACAAAAGAGTAAACTAAAAGTTTCTCCCCCATATTATAAATAAGTATACAGCTTCCACTATATAAGTATAGGATACACCTTTTTGCCCTATATTGGTTTAAGCATTAAACAACCAAAAGTCGAGTTTGAAATGATCATTTGGAACCCTAATCCATCAACCATTGTCAAAAAGGAGGAAAAATGACTAAATTACCCCTAGAACCAGAGTTGCAACACTAGGGATCGACGTTTCACGATGCTAGAAGTCAGTAACTAAAATGCTACCTAGCATCACAATGCTATCGAGAGAAAGGCTTAATGTTGGGGGCGCTAGGATTTTTACGATAGCAGCACGACACTATTGACGGGGAGGATATTTAGGGTAGCATCATGACGCTATTGACGGGGTTTAAATAAAATCATTCCTCATTTAGGTCATTCAACTTCCTATTTTCTTCATCCCCCCATCTTTTTTCTCTAATTCCATTGTGTTTTACTATGTTTTTGCTACTTTGGGACTTGGTTATAGTGATTTGTGGCTAAGGTAAGTTCTTTGTGGCTCAGGATTAAGAAGAAACAAATTTGTAATTATTGATTGTGAGGACTTGTGAATTTTGAATTATTCTTTGAATGTTTATAATTCTCTTTTTATTTGAACTTCTATGCTCTGAGTTAGCGTGTGTATTGATCAACCATGCAATTATTCTTTGCTTTGCTAGAGATTAATATATGATGTGTGACAATAAGTCGTATGTTAATCATTAAGTAGCACAAAATTGAAAGCATGTTTAAATAAATTAACAATCTAGTTTACAATTAAGCATGATCTATTGAGTTTACGAATCAAATTGGTTAGTATACTTATGTTAACCACTTTCATGGAGCGCTATCATACCCAATCCACCGAGCACTTAGTATAATTAAAGGTCATAATTAATATTTTGGGGCACTTGTCACACCGTTCCATACAAGTTGACTAAGCACATGGATGATTGGGTAATTGCTTGTAATGTCCTATGATAGACTCATCAAATGGGTGGATTTGTAATCCTAGACTAGACTTTGAATCTTCGTAAATCTTCTTTTCAATTCTCATCTTTACTTTTCATGCAATTTACATTCGAACTTTTACCTTTTACCTCCACCGTTGCAATCACACACAACCCCCCACCCCACCCCACACACACACACCCACCCACCATACTAGTTAATACTTGCTACGATGAAATCAAAGAAGGATCTTTATAGATCGACCTGTCATATTAATACTAAAGTCCGGGGTTGAGGTTCTCTTGTCCATGATCAACTTTTATTTTTTTCCTTCTTTGGATTGTCCTCCAGTATTTGTGTCACCACAACTTTAAAACATTATTTTCATGTCTTATTAACTCTTACAGACTACAGTGCCATAGTGTATTATTGTGTAACCAAACACCAATGAAAAACGGAAGAGAAAAAATATATTAAAAGTCTGAATAACGCACCATTGCTCGAAGTCTCTTCCCACAAAAAGGAATGCACCTAAGTAAGAAGCTAATCGCACCAATAAAGATCTTCAAACTGTCCATTAAATAACTATTTACTTTATATTGGTATTATCCTTTTAAAAATAAGACTTCTTTACTAGCAAATTTTCAATATACTTTTGAACCCAATCTTAGAATCAGAATTGGATTTTGAAAACCAAGAAAACGGTAATTCAATAATACAAATATATTTTTCTCGATAAAATAATAAAAATTCTTTTACAGAGTGGAAAAAAAAAAAGGCACGAAAGAAACTATTAACCAACAAGCATTGATTTTTTAAAAGAGTACCAAAAGAACTCCTCAACTCGTGTGCCATTGGCTGTTAATACCTGCACACAGCCCAGCATTGATAAAGTTCCAAGCAACAAGGACAAGGCCAACTTGATAGCAAACCTGAATCAAAATTTAAAACAAAAATTCAAGTGATACGACTAAGATTCAAAGCTCAGACTTATGGAAATTAGAGTTGAGCAAAATCCATGAACAAAAAAGAAAAAAAAAAAAAAAAAAAAAAAAAGGAAAGGAAATGTATGATCTTGATTAAGAAAGGGAGGGAAAAGAGGTTCTTTTAACTTTACACCAATTATAATGTACAAAGCAAAGCAGCAAAAATTACAGAAAGCAATCAACTTCTATGATACACCACAAAGCTTTTCTAAGAAATTACATCTCACCGTGAAGGAAAGTTTCATTTCCCATGAAAAAGAAATAATAATAATAATAACAATGGGGCCATACCAAGGATTCTAAAGAATATATAAAGAAATGAAAAAGAACTGTGCAGGACGATATATCGCTAACTTCCACCTGCTTGTGGCTCAATATACAAGGGGACGATTGAAACCCATCAACTTGTAGCACAATAGAAGAGAAACTAAATCTAACTCACCGCTAGCAACTTGGTTCTCGAGAATATCTTGTAAGGCCCATCATTTGTGTTGAAAAATCAGAATTTCATCTGCTATTTTGTGTTAAAGATCCAATTGGATATTTCTGTATGAGGCATAGTGCTATATACAGAGAGCATCAGAAGGACCAGGCTGCAGACAACCTGTAATTCAACAGAGAAATCATCAACTACATCCAAGCAAGAGAACCCCGATCACTGGCAACTTGTGGGCGACCTCTTGTGGGTGTCGGTGGCCGATTAGCGTTCAGCTCCTGTTCTCAATAAAACCAATAGAATTAATACAGACACAACTGACATTAGAGTAAGAGCCTTGGAAAAGTAAAGTCACCTGCATCCATGTATCCTCCATATGGCGTTCTGGAGATGACTCTGGTGATGATATTGCTGGTGGTATGGGATGAATGAGTTTTGGAACAACAACAAGATCTCTACCCAAAACTAAGATTGCTCCAGCATTATTTGCAGTTCCTGTACAGAACAAGGTGTCTTAAAGATATAACAAGTAGGACGTGAAAGAGGTATAATTGGCACACATACCACAATAATTGGTAGCTGAGAAAAGTGTAATTAGATGTCCCTGAGCAAAACGTTCAAACCCATCCATTACACATTCATGAGCACGTACTATCAACTGGAGATCGTTATTGTTACAGAATTCCATGACACGATCAGGCTGCAGCCAAACAAGACATTCATTAAATAATTTCAACTTCCTAAAAAATCTCCAAAATTCTATTGTTGAAGCAAGGCATTCACCAAACTTCAATTTCCAAACTGAGCACATCAAGGTTGAGACCAAATCAATGGTGCATAATGGTGCGTAAAGATCACACCTTTCCATTCAGTAATGTCTATAAAGCTCTTTGTACACTGCCACACTCCTTCCTTGCAAAGCAATTGATGTACATCACATTACCAGATACCCCATACCATGTAATAACCGATAGTCATTTTTCCTAACTTAATTAATCATTACCTTAATGTACTCTCGATCCTCAGCCTACCCATCCAATAAACTTACTAGCTCTCTGCAATGAAATATTGATCTTACAAGGACATTGTTTAAGTTACCATCTAATTAGTTACAAAATTATGCACCTGACCGTCTTTGAGTGAATAAAAAAGGAAGACAAGATAAATTGGACAATTGACATGATCCCAATAACCAAAAATGAAGTATTCGTATCAACCTCAAATAAAGTTTTCACTAATACTTCCCACAACACTACTAATCAACTTTTTCATGAAGAAACATATAAACATCATGCAGTGTTCCTCCCAAACCTAACAAAGAAGAATCGCTTAAAACTCCCTTTGTTCAAATCCCAAGCACTAAAAGCCCGGTAATCAAAATTTTTAAGTGGTGATTGTCTATTCTTTTAGGTAGAGATTTACCAAGAAATATAAAACTTGGACCTCAATGTATGCTTCAGTTTTGGTCTCCACTATTAAAGTTCAAAAATGTTCCTTTCTTTCTTTAAAAGCAACTGGGAGATACACTAGCAAAGCTCTTGTATAGCCTTTTTTCTTTTTTTAACTTTATTTTCAACCTATTGTCGCTCTTAGCAACCTTTGTGCCCTACCTTTATCATTCTGAATGAAAATCTTTTTTTGGATAAGAATTCTGAATGAAAATCTTAAAAGAAATATGATAAAATGTAAACAAACAGTCTACTGGTAACAGATACTTTTATGCCATCTCTCTCATATTTCCCTGTGCCAATTGCTCTAAGCCTCTAACTATCCTTTCAGCTCGGTCTTGTCTCTCCTCCTTTCCAGTTTTTCTTCATTCTTGCTAGCACTGCAGCTTCAATCAGAAGTTGTTCTATTCAATGTATTATTCTGTTTTTTTTTTTTTCTTTTCTGATTTTGAGGACTTTTTTCAATCGCCAATGCTGATTTCTAAAAGGGAATCTATAGGGCTCCCTCGGATTATTGATGAAAACTTAGGTGTTACTTAAACACTTCTGTTCTAGTGAAAGAGAATGAAGAGTCAAAGGCCTTTTGTACACCAAAGAAAAGGCATTGAAAAAAAAGTCCTCTATTTACAGCAGTACAAGGCAAAAGGTTAAATTGGAAATTAACAAGGATATTTTGCTAATGCGTCGAGTTCCCTCTCAGGGAATGTCAATCTATTCCTTGAACTCTATTTTTGGGTTCTTTAATGATCAAATATCTTTCTATGGGTATTGCCAGCTCCAAGTGCTTTTTTGGGGTTGCTTCTTTGTTTAGGTGGCTCTGGTGGTTGAGTTTCTGTTTTCAGATCATTTCATCGTGGAACTTTGTTTTTGAAATTTCAGCAGAGCCTTGTGGTTTCTAGGTACTGCTGTACCTGGATTCTTTAATTTGCGGGCTCTTTGGTTTTTCAGTCGTATCACTCTTGTTGAGCTTGTTCTTTTCTTTTCCATCTAGCTCCATTGGAAGTTTGTTTCCTGAACATTTCCTTTTCAAACTATCAATGATAAATTGTTTTCGTTCAAAACAATAACCCTAAAAATAAGATTTAAAAAAATAAATAAATATAAAAATAAAAATTAAGCTCGTGCATGTATTCTAGGAGTGTGCATGTTGAAAGAAATACTACAGTTATCTTTTAAGTCTTCTTCTCGCAGCGCAGAAATCTCAGACACAGGTTGCAAATCTATACAATCACTTCATATGTACCTCAATGCTAAAATATGAGTCAGAATACTTGGGCAACAAAAGAGGTCTCAACTCAACTAAACGTTGAAGACAAAGGAGGTAGGGAGCATATTTTGCTTCCTTACAAAGAATATTCTGCAGAGTGTAAAAAGAATATTCTGCAGTGTAAAATTTGTGTATACTTGGAAAGAAAACCCAGTAATAGCAATGAGGGGGGAGGTAAATGGCTCATTTTTCTTCTCCTTTGGGTTTTGTCATTCTTTGACCGATTAGGAAGCGACTAATGTCATATCTCTCTTGTCCTTGTTGGGAGAGCTTAACTTTAGACAAGGGAGAAGTGATTTGCTTGTTTGGGATCCTATAACTCCTTTTTTTGTTTGTTGGATACCACTCCCTCTAGTGAGTTCGTGTTCTCTGGCCTCTAGAAGTTATTCCTAAAAAGGTGAGGTTCCCCATTTTCCATGTAAATGACGTGTGAACACTTTGGACTGGCTCTCGGAGTCTCGACGGGGTTTCCATCACTAGTGAGCCCATTTGGTTGTATTCCATGTATAAAGGCAACGGAAGACCTAGATCACATTATTTGAGATGTGAGTTTGCGCTTGCTATTTGGAACCTGCTTTTCCAGACGTCTGGTTTGATGTTTGCCTGTCCTAGGAGCACCACATATATAATCAGGGAGTTCCTTCTCCATCCGCCATTTCATGAGAAGGGTTATTCTTGGGTTGGTGGGAGTGTGTGCTATCATGTGGAATCTTTGGGATGAAAGGAACAATAGAACGTCTAAAGGGATGGACAAGGAGCCTAGCAATGTTCGGAATTGATAGGCCCTGGCCTACAATTTTATTTATCAACACGCAAGGGAGTGTTCGAGAGCTTCCGTCCCTCCACAATTCTTATAAGAGAACTAATACAAGAATCAGCAAAAAGATATCCCCCAACTCAACCTCTCTCCCCTTTACATACTTGCTCTCCCCGAACCCCTTAACAACAACATTCCCTACTGGGGCCCACTCTAACCATATACTTTCTTTATCCCAAAACTACCCCTTTCTTCTTGTTTCTTCTTCGAGCATAACCCGAGTGATCGGAGGTCTACCAAGAACCTTATAGGTTTCATGTTTCTTTGCGGGCTTCGTCCTCGAAGTTTTTTTGTAATTATTCTATAGGCACTATCTTGCTTGACTGGTCACCTTTTCTTTAATGGAGACCCATTTGTTACTGTTGGGCCTGGTTTTTTGTAAGCTCTTGCATTCTTTCATTTTTTTTTTTCCCCTCTTCAATGAAAGTGGTTATTACAGAGAGAGAAGTAGAAATACTTCCATAATACAGGGGATGGATAGAAGTTAGCTACTCCCACCCCCCAAAGTGCATCAGAAGGATTGAAAATGTAGTTGCCATTCACACGGAAGAACAAAAGCTGCAAATTTGAATTATAATCACTATTATCCTCTTGCCTATGTTTTTATCAATTAAAAACCGGATTCAACCCAACAGGGACAAGTTGGCAGAAGCTAAACCAATGTTTTCTGGAAAAAAGTAATATGAACATCTTAGGAGAGGAGATGGAGAACAAGATGACAACACCCAGAGGAGCATATTGAAGTGAGCAACAACTCCAATATGAGACATTTTTATATCTTAGACTAGAGACTACAGTTTTAACTTGTAAGCTAGTCTCACATATACGTAATTTCTTCTTCAATCATATCTAATTGCAGTGGTGCAGCCCTCAGTGTAAGGACGACATGCACAAATCGAGAATGGTGATGACCTAAATTTTAAACATGAAAAGAATTTTTGTCCTTGCCTCTACCTGAATTCATTCCCAGTGTTTGAGAACTAACACGCATAAAGTACACAAGTTTGTTTTTATTATGGACTATATGAACAGAAGAGTTTCTGAAGAGAGAGAATCTTGTTCCTTCTCTTGTTTTTTTTTTTTTTTTCCTGACAAGAGAATAGAGAGCATCTTGGATAGAGTCCCTATCCTATTTGGGCTAGAACTTAAAACCCATTTAGAACAAAAGATAGAGGAAAAGAAGACAGAGGAAATATACACCACTCACCCCAAAAGTAACTAGACCAGGACCTCTAGCATTTGGTCGTAATCCTTCAACGCTGTCGTTTTCTGTGGGGTCAGACCTAGAGAAAATAGAAGTATCAATAAAAAAAATACAAGTTAGATAAATGGCTATCATGAAAGAGTAGGGAGATCATCAAGGATATGCACTAACCACAACAAGTCCATTAGCACTATTGATCCTGCTTCCATAGTTATAGGACGCTGAAGACTCTCGATCTGCTCCACATGGTTAATCGACCGACCAATACCACCATGCATGCAAATAATCTTTTTTTCAATCAAGGCTGCCAAAGGGAGCCAGTTAAACAAACGATTTAGCCGATGCCATGTCCAAATTCCATCTCTTTCGCCCTGGTCATTGAGTACTAAAGTTGAGTTGAAATGAACCAACACAAATTACAGCCATAAGAGATACAACTATTTTATACCATTCTTTCAATGCACTCAATCCGAAAGCCAAATAGGGCATTTATATCTGCTGCTTCATGGTTCCCACGAATCAAATGCACATTATTTGGATACTCAACCTGCAAAATTTATAAGAGAAGTACGTCGCCCATGAAAATTTGAATGAACATGCTAGTGACAACTTTATTATGATAAACACAAATATACTATTTCAAAAAAAACCTTCAAAGCTAGCAGAAGAGTGATGGTTTCCAGGCTGTGTTGGCCCCGATCAACATAATCTCCCAAGAAAAGATAATCAATGTACCTAATAAGAAGTTATGCAAAATTAGGAAGTATGATAAAGCACAATAAAGAAAAAGAATGATTAATGCACTCACTCCAAAATATTTATATTGAAACCAGATAACCATCCCACAGGCTAACCTAACGGTTGTCCAACGCCACACCAAGAAGCCTCAAGTACTCAAGAATAAAAAATTGTATTAATAAGCAATTAAAGCAGAGAGCCTTTCATGATTCTTATCAAATGTTGATTACCTAACCACTTGTGAGCCCACCCACAAAAGTGGACATTGTTATATTCTTTACTCATTTTTCGCTTGAAGTACAAGTTTAGTCCCTACTATCAAGTTTGTATCTATTTAGGCCCTGAACTTTAAAAAATGCATTTTTCTCCTTTTAAGAACGAAGGCAAATTTCTATGGCAGGCTTGCTTCGTCTAAGTTGTTTGGGAGATTTGTCTCAAGAGGAATAATAGAGTCCTGAGAGAGTGAGAGATCTGTCAAGATTAGGTAGGAGGTCATTAGGTTAATACCTCGATTTGAGCCTCAGTGGCTACGGTCTACTGTAATTATCAATCAGGCCTCATCCTTTAACGGGCTGTAACTCTTCCATTATGTTAGATCTAATTCGTTAGGTTAGGTCTGATTCTTCATTCTTTTGGAAGGAAGAGAGTTTTCAAGCTCCTTTTGAGCCTCAATAAAGAATTAGACCTAACATAATGGAAGAGTTTCAGCCATTAAGCCTATACCCAAATTGAGGTCCTGGTCTAAGGCTATTAATCAAAATTCTAAGACCATGAGAGAAATCTGCCCTTGTTGCCTGGAATCAACACTGACAATGTTCAACTCAAACCTAGTTTCCTGCTCCTGTAACAAAATACCTTTTATTTGTAACCGGTACAATGGTAACTGAATAACCTAACTAACCAAAGCACTGGAGCACAAACACAACTTGCACAGAGAAAGCAACCTTCTCCTGGAGTGCAGCACAAGGCCAATCTGCCCTTAATCATTATCCCTTAGCTCTCTCATATTTCTCTTTCTTCTAACAAAAAACGGGGGCCTACTAATATCATGGGTTTTCAGCAACTAAGAGGTGTTTGTGATCCCAAGGAAGTAATAATACTTTATGCTACAGAGTAAACGTAAGCCAAAAACTTACGCAATGTCCCCTGCTGTAGAAGGTGCACCATACTCATCAAAAAGGCGCATGAGATCACCAAACTGACCATGTAGATCGCCAAATATCTTGATTGGAGCCTTGAGCTCTAGAACACTTGGTTCAGATGAAAATATCTTTTCAGCACTCTCACAAAGGTCAGCTATTTCATTACAATCTAAAAAGAATTGTCGGCGAACAGGAGGCTTCCATCCACGAGGTTTTAAGAGATGGGCTATGACCTGATAAAATTTGGGGGAAAGGAGAAAAGTACTACATAAGAAAAACAGAATTGGAAAAAACATTATAACTTATAAGCAAACAAAACAAAAATTTTCTCAGAGAAATAAGAAGCTATTGAAACCGGCTTAGTTTTGGATGTTAATGCCATCCCATTGTAGTAACTAAAAATAATCGTTGAAAAGTACCCACAAGAAAATTAGATCAGTCGAAAAAGGAGGAGTCAACATCATGTTAAAATGTTAGAGAGAGAGAGAGAGAAACTATATGAAAACAATATTGCTGCCCCAGCACCATTCTCAAGTAAAAAGTTCAAATGAAAAATATCCCCAAAGTTTTAAAGAAAAATGAGAAACTCTAAGAGAACATATTGCTGCACCAGCATCATTCTCAAGTACAAAGATAAAATAAAAAAGATACCGGAAGATTAAAAAGTACTTTGAAACAGACAGTCAGGCACCCAAACGAAGTCAGAAATTAACTTTAAAGGAGGTGACGACTACAGAAGTCAAGCATCATTGTAAGATCATATATCTTCAAGTAAGAATCACAATCTACAGCAAAACATAAATTATAAAGCGGCACAATTCCAAAATCAACATTGAGCAGTATGAACAGTAAACTGGCTGAAGCATCAAAGACAAATAACTTGAGATCATCCAATACAAGCAACAATTGCTGTTCCAACGATGTAACAATCTACAAAAAGATCCATCAACCTAACTGTATGGCTATTTTTTTAAAAAAAAGGACATAATCTCTTTCATTGATATAATGAAGTGAGATAAAATCTCAATGTACAATAAGTGAAACAAAAATTAATAGTAACCTACGGATCAGGGACTAACTGGATGGCTATTCAACTTTTACAATTCCACCCACTAGATGCATTTTATATTGCCATTATTTTCTCTATATAGAATTTAGAGAATATTCTGGATCAAATGTCAGTCAAAACATTAGGGGCATCAAATCTGGTGAGATTTGAACCCCCCCCCCCCCAACCCCCCAATTATTGATAACAAGATTTGCAATTCCCCTCAGTTTAACTAATTAAGTAATTTTAATATACTAGTTAATACCTTTTTCGGGACACTGTTAATGGACATCTGTCGATCTAGGAGCTTCCTTGCTGCAGTTGCACTCTCTGGGGTACCATAGCTCACGCGACGACCTTCATTTTCGAACTGATCAATTGAAAGTTGCCTGACCATACCACCTAAAGCCCCACTTGTTTCAGCAGCTATAACCACCTGAAACAAATGGGACAATTTATCAGCCATCCAGTTTGATTTGATTGAGGTTTAGTTATGTAGTAATTGAGATCACATTCAAAAGGTTAACCGAAATCAAAGACTGACAGCTCTATGATGCAATCGAACTCCAGAAGGAGCAATGTTATTCAATGCATCTGAGTCAGGTTTTATCAGGCTCGATATTTGTGTCCCACTAGGAGTAGCCTCTGCTCCTCGATCTCTGTCAGGCAGTTCAACTTCCCCATTGTCTTGTTCTTGTCGGGCCTTGGCAGCAGCCAAAGTTGCACTTATAGCCTCAGCTTCTGCGGCTGATGCTTCAACCAAATACTCAACACCTTTGTTCGTTCTCCTGAAGAGCAACCAGATGCATTGGTCAAGCACGGAAGGAACAAGTATTTGAAAAAAAAAAAAAAAAACATCAGATCAGGAAACTTTTTCTTTACCGAGCGCCCTGGGGCAGAGCATTTTCAGTGCTTATATCAGTATACATGTCACCATTTACAGGAGGAGCAACAGGGTTTCCAAGCACTACAGCACCATCAGGAGCTACAACATGAATGGCCTGTCTACTCCTTTCATCATTAAATCCATATTTTCCTGCCAGCCGTCCAGACGGAATGCCGGATGCAGCAGCTGCAGCATGTGAAGCTGCATTTGTTGTTTCAGCAGCCGCTAGATCTTCAGCAACAAGAAGGTCATCAAGCAACACCCCTAAACAATAATAGAACATGTTATTATACCGTAACCTTGTGGAACAAAAGAGTAGCACTGAAGAATCACATCATCCAAAATTTGACATCAGAAACCAATAGAGCTTCCATAACCATATTTGATTAGGCAAAGCGCTAATAATTAAAAGCATGATTAAACTCTTAATCTATCTACAATGCGGTAACAGCTTGACCATGCACCAAAGGCAAAGAATGCATTGAACAAGCATGACCATGACACATATGAAACCAAAATTCTACAAACTTGCACTATCTGAAAATTTCTTCAATCTGTAATCCACAACATCAACAAACTTGTACTGTCCTTGATAAAATCACGAGACTGGGTTAAAACACACTTGCAGTACCTATGAAGTTCTAAATAAGTTATAGAAGAAATGACTATCACTTGCTGCAGTAAATCAACACAGGGAAATTAATAATGGGCATCTCAAAGCCAGAAAATGTGGATGCTTTCATTACTCACCCTCCCGCAAACCACCATAAATAAAGATTAAGTCACCCACAGCAGCAGCTGCATGCCTACAACGCCTTGTTAACTCAACTGCAGCATCCCCACCATCAGCATCTTCATTGTATCCTCCTGTCCTTGGACTTGTTACAACTGATTTTGTATCACACCAGATGCCTGCTGCGGTATCCAACACTAAAAACAGTAGAAATACGGTAAAAATTTGATTGTTTAGGTTGAGAAAATTCCAGATAGATTAAATATAACAAATTCAAACACAGAAAAGCCATAAAGGTAAAACCATATTGGCCATATTTCCAATGAGAGAAACTATTTAGTATTATCAATATGTAGCTGGTCTCAAGAATTTTACAAAAACTAAGTCATAAGTTTTTCTTCTTTGGGTCAGAAACCGAGCTTCCACTTAGAAATATGAAGGCACGTACAAGAGCAAACAAAAAACAAGCACAAAGTGGATCCCACAACTAACTACAGGAAGTGATTCCAATCTAAAACAATAAATCAAGATGATAATTACAAAATAAAATCTAAAAACCTCCCAAACTTCCTCTCTAGATCTCTCCACTCCTTTACAATAATTTTATTGTTCCCCCCAGCCAGATCCCTCACAAAGCTGTAAGAGAAAGGTCTGCCACGGAATTTTGCCCTTTATCGTGAAGGGGAGAATTAGGGGTATAAGTGACATTGATGTCGAATAATTTAAAGTTGCTACATAAGGATAAAGGCTGCATTGATGTCAAACATCTGCTAGCAAAGTACCAACCAATTTTAAAGATAAAAACTGCTGCTGAAGCTTCGAATGATTTTATAACAAAGCATATCAGAAAACTTTTAAATTGTTGATCTAATCATACCACAAATTGTTTGTAAAATTCTTTTTTACCCAACGATGTTTCTCTCCTTAGTGCAATCTGTTGTACTGTCTATTCCTCTTAATAAAGTATTATCTAAGATAATTTTTTCTTAAAAAAAAAAAAAGGAAGGATAAAACTTTTGGCTGAAGAGAATATATCAAAAGGAAAAGATTAAACAGCAAGCTTGAAGTATCACATTAATTTGGATTCATTCCAACTGTGAGTTAAATGCAAAGGTTGCGTTGTATGGAGACACAATGAGAGGATGTCTTGGTTTTTCCAATTTTCAAAATTATCAACAAATGCCCAAGAGCTATAATGAAGGCCTTCAGATAAGGCAATACTTTGTTAACTATCTATGGAACTTGATTGCCACATTCACCATAGTACAGCATATTTTTTCGATAAAGAGTAAAGACTGGACAATTGGCTGAACTTTATAGAGGTCAGCTGATCAAACAATATTATATTTGTAAATAAGGTGGTTCAATTTGCTATATTTGAAAACAATACTTTATTTATTTATTTATTTATTTAAAAATAACTATTTTGTTTTTGGTGTTATGTTTTTTCTGAAAATTATACCTTTTTCTCACAAGTTTTTGGTAAGCTCTCACATTTTAATGAACGTGTGTGAGTTCAAGTAAAATTTTAATAACAATATCAGTTAGTTCTTTGAATATGATTGTTAAGGTCTCGTTTGGTAACTATTTTATTTTTTATTACTGAAAATTAAGTCTATAAATACTACTTCTATTGATTTGTTTGTTTTGTTATCTACATCACAAAAAACGGCCCTTCTCATGAAAGGGAGGAACTCATCAATCATAATATTAGTGTCCTTATGCCAAGCAAGCGCAAAAACAAACGTCTAAAAGAAGAAATCCCAGATGAAACTCGCAAATTCACAACTCCAAAGAATATGGTCCAAGTCTTCCCACATCTTCCAATAGATAATACAACAAAAAGGACCAACAAGAGAATACAACTTCTTGGCACGCAAATCCAATGTGTTATTGGAACTATGTAATACTTGCCAAATAAAAAACCTTACTTTCCTTGGGATTTTGATCCTCCAAATAATAGAAAGACCAAGTCAACTACAAGAGAAGAGTTCATCAAACCACAAGAATACTCAATCCTCTGAAGGATTGGGACTCCACACCTTCCAATCTCTCCCCAACGTAAAGGAATACTCTCCGAGCAAAGACAAGAGATAGGCCACATTTTTCGTTTCCCTATTCAATAAAGAACGAAAGAACCCAAACAAAAAAGAACAGCAGCTCCCCAACCAAACTAAAAAGTGAGATACCAAACGACTTTTAAGGGAAGAAAGACAGTAAAGACGAGGAAACAAGAGCAGAGGGGTCTATTCCCCATCCATGGATCATCGCATAAAAGCTAGCATTACTCACATTCAATGGAGACAAAAAAGAAAACTAAACAGTTTCTTGAAGGGGATGAAAACACCACTTTTTATCACAATTTCTCAATGCCCAGAATGTGAGTTTGCTATAAGACAGTGAGATAGAGACAGAATTTCTTCTTTCTACAAGACACTTTTTACAAAGAAACTTGGTAGTAGATTCCTTCCACATCAATGAAATTTTTTCTTATTAAAAAAGAAAAAGAAAAATATAGATTCAAACCTAGTTCACAATACCCTTTTTTCTTCTATAACTAAAGGTGTTCAAACCATCTTATGAATACTTCAATGTATTGCACAAGACATTGGCCTGACTTCACAATTGGTGGCATTAGCCAGAGATACTTAATATTTCGATGGGTGGTTTCATGTTTGAACCCATGACCACAAAGGCATCTTTGTTCCTTTTACAAAAGAACTTGAATCAGTCTCGAATAATACTTAATTAGTGGAATTAACCAAAACTCAAACGATACTCAATATTTAGTGAAACCAAGACCTCAAACACATCTATACATATATCTTTGTTCCTTTGACCACCAGCCAACCCAGGATAGTTTAACTCAAAAGAACTTGAATCAACATCCCAAATCTGCATTAGTGAGTTGTGTGATGTGACAACAACCAACTTGATTTAGATGCTTTGTTCTTCCAACTGCTTTGAAGCCTTTAGTTTTTTTTAGCGCTCTTCTGGATGCAAACTATTTTAGTCTGGATTACTTTCAGCGCTCTTCTATTTCTTCCTTTTAGTGTTCTCTTTGTTGCAGCTGTTTTATTTATTGATCTGTGTTTCAAGCTCCTCAGGGTTCCAGTTTTTGTATTTATTGATTCTCTTTTTGTTTTGCTTATATTGATTCTCTTTTTGTTTTTATTCTCTCCCTTTGGGAGATTGTCTCTCTAGCCAATTTTCTTCCTTTTCATCAATCAATGAAAAGTTTGTTTCTTGTTAATATATATAACACAACATCACAGCATGAGTGGGGAAATTACTAAAATCACTAAAATCCAGAACCTGCAATACTTGATGAATCTTCCACCAGGAGCCCCCTACCAAGTGCCCCTCCAGAAACATGGAGTCGTGCATTTACAAAGGCCTGAAAGAATTACAAATGCATGTCCAGACTTTCCATGGTGTACAGTTATAGAGAGGCCAAAATACAAATAAATACATAAAATAAACCAAACAAAAGAAGAAGAAACAAATCTTACAGCAGCATGTTGGTATCTTGCTGATGGTGAGACACCAGGAGCAATTGCCCATTCCCAACGGCCATCTCTGTGTTTAGCTAGCCCATAGGCACTTGCCAATGGCTAAAAAAAATTAGAAATGGACAGCGTAAAATAGTAAAATACAAAATTAACATAGATAAAGCAACATAGGTAGCATACTCCAAAATTATAAATATAACACATGGAACACTCATGACAGAGTAGAACCTAAACTTGTTTACTTCAATCCTATGTTTTTCAACCCCCCCCCCCCCCCCTTTTATGTTCTTTGTTTGAGCTAGCATACAGACAAAAATGAAAAGAATAAAACAGAATAAATGGACGCTATTGCTCCAAGCTATGTACTTGAGTACAGACTTTAATTTAGAGAATATGTCCATACTCAGCACACATAAAAGACACTAAGACTTGTTGGATATGCCTCAGACACTGTATACAAGTTGAATGTTTGTTGGACACGTGCTAACACCTAAGAAGCACAGATATAGACACAGGATATGGATACGACGTGACACGGACACAGCGACACACCATATTTTAGAAGTCTAGGACACGACATGACAAGGACACATTTATTAAAATGTACATTATTTAAAATATATCATTTTTATACCAAAGAAAATTCAAAGTAAATGGGTTGATGCATTTATATGCTTAAGAAACTTAGCTTGATGTACTTAACACTCAAAAGTTATTATCATCATAACACTCAAAAGTTATTATTATCATCATCTATGCATATCTAATGTTGCAGTAACAAGTGTCCGATACGTGTTGGAGTGTCCAAGTGTCCGATACGTGTTGGAGTGTCCAAGTGTCCGACACATGTCGAACATAGACACATTTGCCAAACTAAAGTGTCCGTGCTTCTTAGCTGAAAACTATCAAGCACAAAAGATGTGTCAGAGACTCATGAACAAGTATGCATCATTTTCTTAACAAGAAATAAATTATATGAAAAGATACAAGATATTTGAGGAAACAACCTCCTATAATGTGAGACATCAATCTGAACAAAAGGATACGGAAGCAGCATCCACAAATAATAAATACTACAGAAGCACAAATAATAAATACTATAGAAGGATTGACAACTTTTTAACTCACCACACTGTTCGCATCCCTTCCTCCACATAGCAAAAGAAGACCATCAGAGCGGGCACTTGCAGTTGCATACCTAATTGAAGTATAAAAACCTAGATTAGGGAGAAATCCGGTAACATCCACAGAACAGCATACAGTACCAAAGAGTAAATAGAAAAAGGAAGTTCATAATTTCCAGCAATAAAATTATCAAAATTAAATCCATGGCTCAAGCATGACCTCAAAATAAAAAATAAAAGAAACGGAAATTTGCACAAGCCAGCCTAGGGTCTATGATAATTGAAGCTTCCAACTGTAGATTACATTTTCACCCTCGCATATTCTAATTGATCCATTAAACCACTCAAACTTAGTAAAGTGCTAAAATTAGAACCGACCATTAATGACCTTAAACTTATCTCGCACTTGTTTTTACATAGTTTCACAGAGTCCCATTTGAAATGTTTCTAAACCAAACATACCTTATCCAAATTCCAATCTCAACCCCAATTTTTTTAATTATTATTATATATTTTATTAGGTGTTTCAGCGTCACCAAACTCAACCCTTTTCTTTCAAGGCCTTGGTTTTGAAAGATTTGCAACTCTTTTCAGAGCTTCGTCATTTCCTTTTCTTTTCTTTATTTCAACCCTCATACACCTTGTGTCACAAACAATTATAGGCAGACATGCATACAAGCAAAAATGAGAGACAGAGAAGTCTATTTTAAGTTCAACATGTCAGGGTGGAAATTTGAACATCTTACTCTTTGGTCAAAGGATATATGTATTAATCAATTGAGTTAAGCTCAGGTTGAGAAGTTTATTGTAACTCCTTAGGATTGGGGAATCCTTCGCGGAGGGAGAGATGAGAGAATGGGAAACTTACATGATGCAAGGAGGTGGACCCTCGCCTTCAGGTTCTAACTTGCGCCATTCATAAGGCTTGGCTGCTGTATCCAGCGCCCATACATCAGTCAGTGGCCGTTTTCCTGATTAGTGCAATGAAATAGTTAAACAAGATCCATATAAAAAAAAAAATAACTAATCTATTAAGGAGGTTCCAAAATGAACCAAGTGAATAATGGCATTAGTGGCGGCTATGATATATATGGAAAGAAGAATTTTGGGTGGTTACTAAGTGAAAACAGATTGTCCAAGAAACTTTTGATGGAATCATGGAACATTATAAAGCTTAAAGATACCTTTGACAGATTCTTTTCGATTAGGGTAGGCAATGGCAAGAGTACACCCTTTTGGAATTATAGTTATATGGGTGGAAACTCGTCCTTCAGCCCTAAGATTTACAAAGGTTCTTATAAGTTCTGGGAAGAATAATATTTGGATTTTGTAAGCTCAGCAGGAAGATTCTAAATCATGGAAAGTTAGCATAACTCATGCGATGAAATCTCAGAGATTGGGAAATAAGTGTTCTGAGCTTTTATAATGAATTTGAGGGTGTTCAAATTACAAGATAGGAAGATAAAAAGGTGTTGGCCTCAAAATATGCTGTTGGAATAGATAGTTTCCGTGAAGTCCCATTTTAAAAAACTTGTTGATTCTCCACCCATTTCCAAGCATCATGTATTTGCAATATGGAAGACATCCAACAAAAGTGACTATTTTTAATGACTAGTCCTTATGGAAGGTCTAAATGTGACTAAAAAGAATTCAGAGGAGATGACCCTGGTCCCTACTTGGTGATCACCCCAAGTTATTATACAGAGGGAGGATCTTCCGATTAGCTCAGAAAGGCGTAGACACATTTTTTAAGGCAAACAAGTAAATTGAGAGGAAAGATTATTAAAACAAATCAAAAATTATGCAGGTTCTTGGTATGGTTTTCTTTTTAAGAGTTTAGCAGTTACTACCCCCGAAACACTACAAAAAATCAAGCATGCCAAAGGACTCCCAACGTAATTAATTCTTGTTAATTACATTCATTTATAAAACTACATTCATTTAAAATGAAACAAAGTGACTTGCCATCATTGCCGCCAACTACCATGAGGTATCTTTGCCCCACCAAAGCCATTACATGTCCATAACGTGGCCCTGGGCCAGGACCTTGCACAACAACCCTACAGGATTTGGAATTATCTATTATTAACATAAAACATAAAAATCAAACAACAAGCAAGAACATCTCCAAAATTCTAACCTATGCCATCTGGGACGATGCTGTGTGAGGTCAAGAACATGAAGATCCTCAGAAGCTAAACCAGCAGAACCAATTCCACCCTACATTGAAATAAAGGGGCCTAAATAAATTATAATATTGATCACAGAAACTAAAATGTGATTCTGTATGTGTGAGAACTTAGTGGGATTGTTGACAGCAAGATACCTGAATTACTACCATTGTTCCCACAGCAGTTGCTACATGAGCGGCCCTTGGGGTGGGTGGTTCTCCAAGTGGAGTAACCCTAAAAAAAATATAAAAATAAAATATCCATTGACTAAAGTAATTAGTCGAGAAGTAAAAAGAAAATAAGACAGTTAGAAAATAGCATTCTCCAAAGCTTACCTGGTCCATTTATTTGTTAAAACATCATAACAATGCACATCCGCAGTTGCACCAGCTAATCCTGCTCAATTAGTGACGCAAACTTGTCAAGTAAAAAATTAAAATAAAATAAAAGAGAAAAATGCTATTAAAAATTATCACTATAGAACCGCATAAAGAAATCCTTAAGTGTATTGACAGACAAAATTAAGGTATCAATATAATGATGATCCTTTGGTTCAGCAATTCAAATCAAATTATTAAAAAAAAAAAAAAAATCATACAGAAAAGAAACGAACAAAAAAAATCCTATATACAGGTTGAGTTTGTTCCCTGCACTCAACACAAGCCTTAACCGTATGTGTTAACAGGGAAGCCCAAAGGCTGTTCCCGAACCTGTCCGGGGAGATGCCAACCATCTCTCCGAAATTATCTGCAGACTAGAACAAAAGTACAAGAGTAAGCGACTTGAAACATTAAGTTTCAGAGAGGTAGTAAGCTTGCAGAAGAAACATCATACACATAAGCTAAAAGCCTCAATATTACAATCAATAGACAGATGGTGAGACCTGAATATCCATTAATTATTCAAGATAATCTGCAAAAAACTGTGATGATTTTTGTTGATGCCACAAGGGATTCACAGCTCAAACTGAATAAGAGAAATATATTATAATGGTCCGAAGAACCTGGGAGGAGAGGATAAGAAATCTATCCTACACCTGGGCAAGAGAACCATTACAAATCATAATGGTTCCTAGCCACACAATCAAAATTGAGTGACTGAGGCAGATGCTCTCATAAATTTTGCGTCAAATGTTCATGGGATCTTCAAATTGAAGATATCATCCCACCGTGGCCCAATGTCAGTTGATAACACTGAATAATCAGCACATGCTATAGAACTGGAAAATTGCTCAACCTTTAATCCAGTATTGATATAAGCTAAGAGCAGAGAAGTAAGTCGATAAAATGGCAAGCAGAAGAACATCATATAGAATGCAAATTGAAAAGAAACCCTAAATGCTGCGTGCAAACTCCATGTACAGTTATTCCAGCAAAAAGCAGTAAGCTTCATGCAGCAACTCAAAAAGGGGGAGGAGCAACCAAAAAGTAAATGAAAAGAGAAACATACGGACGCCAGCATTTCCAGCGGACGAAGGAGTTTCTGCAGCTGCAGAGTTGCCCTCGAGAGCAGTGGCACCGCCAAACAAGATAAGCCTCGGCCCTGAGTATCCCGGAGTCCCGTCCTCACCAACAGCCGACACCGCAGTCAACGTATGACCGCAGCGCGGCCCTGGGCAATCTTCCTTCTTATCCATTAATGCATTCACCACCGAATACGTTGGCGCATGTCTCGGCCCGACAGCTGGGATTTGCTGAACCTGCGGCGTAGACGACTGTTGCGGTTGGGATGTGCAGGGCGATTGAATTGGAGATCCATTTCCTCCAGGAGTCTGCTCCCCATCCTGGTCTCCTTCCATTTCCGCAGGCGGCGAGGCGGTGCTCTGTTCCTGCGCCAGATCGTGATCGACCTCGGACAACATAGACGAATCGACTTCCATTTCCCTCAACCCTTTGATTCAACCCCTACCCGAAGAGATCCGAACTAGAATTCACAACAAACACCAATCTCCATCAACATTGAAATTCCACCAAATCATCCATCCACATAACATCAACCAACTCCCATCGCCAGAACCCTAGAACTCGAATCCTCTGTTTCAATCAATCCCAAAAAGAGCGCTGCAATAAAAAAATAAAACAATCCCCGCAACCTCCTCTACCTCTTCGCCCGTAATTCCCTCCACGTGAGGAAGCTCAAAAGAAAAAGAAGAATCAAAATTCCGATGACAATCTCAGAGGCCCCCTCAAAGACATACGTACAATACAAAAGTGAAAGAGAGAGAGGAATACGAAGTTTTCTCTCTCCCAATAAGCCCAAATTCTGTCAAAATTTTACCGGTATTGGAAAAATGTTCGTAACAAGAACACGTCTTCCTTGGACGAATAGGTGTGATTTTAGGATGGAATTGAGATCGTAAGAAGGTTAGGAATTACGGTGAGGAGGAAGAAGGAACGGCGGCGGTGGCGGTGGCGGCGGCGGCGGCGGTGGTGGTGGTGGTGGCGGCGGCGGAGAGAAGAAGGAGGGGGGAAATGGAAATGGAGGACTTTGGTCCAAGCCTTTGTTTTTTTGTTTAAACCGAAAATTTCACCTCCTTCTTCCAAGGTGTTTTTTTGCTTCAAAATCCGCTGGGGTCGGAAGGGACAGCTTTGTTTTTAATTTTTATCTATCCCACGCGCTCTTTATGGCGCGTGTCACGCCCACCACACTTCTCTTCCTCTTTTTTTTTCTTTTTTCTTTTTTCTTTCTTTTTTCAAAGGTTTCTCTTCCTCTTTCTACAGTTAAAAATGGATGATAAAAATAGTTTTCACATTTTTCTTTTAAATTTCCCATATTAAGTAGTTTTTGTTTTAAAATTAAAAATTAAAATGTTACCTATAAATATTAAATTTTTGTCTACATGTCAATATTTTCGTGGATATTTTTACATTTTTATTAGTGAAAGTTGAAACAAAATGTCTCTACTATAAATATAAAAATATTAACTATTTTAAAATGAGTAAAATATTTATTTATCAATTTAAATATTTTTTAATTGTTTTTTAAAATTGTTTTCAAATGAGACAATTTAGACAGTGATAAACATTTATAGATATATTAATGTCTATAAGTGATAAATGATAATAGTCAATCAGCATCTATGATCAATATCAGATCCAAAACTTCAAGTGAGGGGGGCTCAGTAGAATATAAGATTAGAAGTTTAGCCCATAAATTTCTAGTTTTGTGTTTATATAAAGTTCCTAGACTTTACAAGTGTTTAATAGGTGTAATTTCAATTTTTGTGTTTAATAGATTCTTAAAATATCAATTTTGCATCTTATACATCTCTTTACATATCTAAAAATATTAAAAATTAAATATAATATTAGATATTAAATTTAATTTTGTGTTTAATAGGTATGATTAAACCTCTTTTTAAAATTTGTGTAGTAATTAGCTACAAAATTTAAAATTTAAGGTTCAAATAGACACAAAATTACTTTTTTATTTTATAAAAAAATTAGTTCCTACGCATTTTTTGTATTTTTGAGATCTATTAGATCAAAATTGAAGCAATTTTTATATTTACTAGACATTTTTATGGGTCTAGAGCCAAATTAAAAGTTTATAAATTTAGTAGTCACAACTTTCCAATTTTAGAGACTATAATTTAAAATCTTATACATATTTTTAAAAAACCAAAGTAAAAAAATTATAAACATATAAATATATGTATTTCAAAATTTAAAAAATGAATTATTCTAACAAAGTCAAATTTGTTGTAAAATAAGACTAGTGCAAGAACAAAACAATAATAAAAAGAAGCAAAATAAAGAACAAAGTAAAGAGAAGAAAATAGAGAGAACAATTGAACTCAATTGTTGGTGTGTTTTAACTAATGCATTATACACCACTAATTATAGGACGTGGAATGGTGTAGGTTACAATATAAAATTCAATGGGAGTGTATGTTACAACCTGAAATTGTATGGGAGGTTTATGATATTTGGTAACCCATGTAAGTTATAGATATCTACACTAAATAGTATATTTATAATATATATTACATTTATAATACTCCCTCTTAAATATCCATATTACATCAAATAAATGTCACATTAGAACCTTACTAGAAAAAAATCCAATGGGAACAAAATCCTAGTAAAGGAAAAATATTACATTATTTTATATACTTTAATGACTACCTCATTAAAACCCTTGTTAGAAAAATCTAGAGTGAAAAACCATAGTCAAGGAAAAATAGTGCAGTAAGTTTACCCCATCATGAAAACATCCCTTGACATCTCATAGTCGTCACATTCAAATATTGTGTACTAACTTCCCAAATGTCGTTGTGGATAACATCTTCATAATAACTCTATCAAGTCATCTTTTAAAGAGGTCATGAATATAGAAGTTCATTTGTGATGTTATCTTCATATAATAACATTTTTGGCTAGCCTCATGAATTGTCAAGATTTCAATAATTATATAATTTGCTTCATAGACTGTCATAATATAAAAATTCTTCTTCATATACTAATTAAGTAACATGTTTAAGATCTAGCTCTTATTGGTTAGATAAATAATATGCATGAACCAATTTGATCATAACTAAATTTATTAGAAAGAAAATAAATCAATGTAAACTAATTCTCTCAAATAAAACATAATATATATTCAATTCTACTCAAATATCTTTCTTTTAGAGAAATATTATATTTATGTAGCAAAATTACTAAAATACTACAACAGGTAGTGTATAACTAAAGAAAATATATAAATGCACTTATTTCTAAAATATTATGGTTCTTCAAGACTTAAAGTTCTTTATTATCATATCATTAGATTGGATGATATATCTTTTTCAGAACTACCATATGAGTGTTTAATGATGTAACTAGGCCATATAAAATATTGTATAAGTTGATGCAATCCCATATGCTTTATACTTTATTTGTAAACTAAGCCAAAACTTTTGTTTTCAGAACTTTCGTCTCAATTTTTCTTTCTTAAGAAAAACTTTATTGCTATTAAAATCTCTTTAGGAGTTACCATTATATATTAAGATCATCAACATGTACATATATAGTAAATATTGACTATGATTTCTATATAATTATCTAATATTTAAATTATATGATTTTAGTACCTTTAATCCTTCGAGAATTCTCATAAATTAAATTGAAGAAGTTAGGAATACATATGCAGAAGCAATTTGGATCTAAAACACTTTAACTACATCAATTTTAAGGATTAAACATGCTTGTTCTAAAAATCCAAAAAACATAATTTTGATACTTACTTGTTGTAGCTCAAAATTGAAGCAATTTACTTGAAGATTTTGATCACGAACACTTCGTGGACTACCACAAGAATCTTCCTCATTATTCTCTGGCCTTAGAACGGATTGTGGAATTCAAATTGTGATGAATTTGGAGCAAATTTGAAGACAAATGAGAGTTTTGGAGAGTTCTAGAGTTGTTGAGAATTTAAGCTAAATCCACCAAAATTGTTAACCCTTTTTCATTCTTCATTTCCTCTATATATATAGAAGAAAACATGCAAATCAAATTTACATGCATAATGACACCAATTTGGTGATTAATCAAATGGATTATGAGGTGTGAAGGAGAGTTAAGTGAGTTTCTAAAACTCGCACCCCCTACTTCAACCATGCAAAAATTGAACAAATTCAAAATGAATTTTTAAAAATCATTTTATAAATGATTTTTTTCAATTTCTTTAAAATTAATTCTATTAATTAATTTTAAATAATATTAATTGAATATTAAATATATAACTAATTTAAATAAGAATTAATTAAATAATTTAATTAATTATATTAAATTAATATTAAATTAATAAATTTTCCACTTGTCCCAACAATTTCCAATTCGATGAATCTCTATTCATGTGATTAATATTTAAATCATATTTAAATATTTTTCAACTCTCCAATTTTTGTTTAATTCATAATTAAACAAACAAACTGTAAAACTTACTTCCTTAACGAATTTGAACGTTTTCAGATTCTCTCATTACACTATTCTAAGATTTAGTCCATGAGCTAACAAGGGGACCTAATGGACCTACAGAACATGAGCTCCAACGATTCAAAATTAAGTGACTAAACTCTTTAACCTAGTTAATTAACATTCATTAACTACCAGGACATTCTACTATAGCCTAATAGCTACACTCTCTTCACTGTAGATATATTTCTATCCACTTGATATAACCATGACTAGTAAGTTCGATACTTCACAAGTTGTTCGTAATTACAATTGAGTCAAAATTACTATTTTACCCCTGTAATTATATATTGTTCCTTAAGTCCCACTGATCCTCTAGTGAATAATTTGGTTTGGGGTCCAACCACCAAACTGAGTCCCTCTCGAGCCAATGAGAGGGTAGGGCCCCTTGTCCAAGACCCAGAGTTAGTACTTAAAGAACAACTTCTCTACTAACCTTGAATTAGGTAGGAGTGAATTTCATCTCGCAAGATTATGTCCTAAGTTATCTACCTGATCTTATTCCTAAAATGGTAGGCTTATTGAGTTAGTGAACTCGGGTCACTCTCACCCATGCAGATTAAAGGATAATCCCAAATAAACAGGAGTTCATAGTTAACTTAGGATTAAGATCGAGTTACCTAGATCATCATTTCGAAATAATCAGTTTTAATAGTAAACGACAATATAAAGTAAAAGTGATTATCTCATGGTTCGGTTTTATGCAAACTCATTGCATAGGATGCCCTAACTCTCAAGTCTTTACATGAATGATATAGGATCACATCGTCTATATAAAATACAAAATGGGTCGCTTCCATAGGAAAATGGTTGAAATCCCCAACACAGTGGAAGTAATACAGAACCAAATTTGAAATAAATTGGGATTTTGAAATACCAATACATTGAAAAAAAATACAAAAAACCTACCGTGTATTAATTCTAGGATTAAACATGTTTTAAGAGTTACAAGTCTTACATTTATTGTTGACTCTGAACACCACCACCATGAACCTCTCCTATTCACTAAATGATGAGATGAAGAATTGTGGATTATTTTCTTGATCTATGGGAAAAACTAGAGAGAGCACCGGAGAGAAATATTTATCAAGAGAATAACTATATTTTTCTTTGTTTCTTTTGCAGGCCTATGTGGAGAGAACGATTAGGAGACGTGGGATTAAACCACGGAAAGCGTAACTTCCATGTAGGGGAGTTACCCTTTTTATTCATTTATTTATTTTATTTGTTAAATAAAATAAATAAATAAATTTAATTTAATTAATTATTTCATTTAAATCATATTTAAATGAAACATCTCCCATATAACCTATAGTTTTAATTCATTTAATTTAATTAAATCAAATTTAATTAAATAAATTAAGAAAATTAATTCTTAATTAATTAATTGTCAAATTAAATATTTAATATTTAATTTAACCTACATTTGAATCATATTCAATTGTTATTTTCTCATAACTTATAGTTTTAATTTGCATTTAATACACTTTAATTTTAACCTATAGTTTTAATATGTAATTCATATTAATATTTGAACTCCTTCAAATATTTAATTCTCTCAAAAATTAATTTTGTATCATATCCAAAATTAAATTTATATTATAAAGTTCAAAATAAACTTTATATTATAATGTATCATCATACATTATATTATTTCCCTAAGTAAATTTGAACATTTCAATGTTCAAATTTCATTCAAGACATAAATACTTCATCACTCTTTACGAGCTAGGTAGGGGACCTAATGGACCTACATATCAGAAGCTCCAATGATATGAGATTAATCGACTAAACTCATTAACCACATTAATCAATATTCGTTAACTGTGGGTACACTCCACTAAAGACCCATAGTTGCACTCTTCTCACTGTAGATATATTTCTGTATCCATGGATATAAACCAATAATAGTAAATTAGTCCTTCACAAGTGTTCGTAACACCACCTGGGTCAAATTGCCATTTTACCCATAGGTTACTTATAAATCCTTAAGTACCATTGCTCCTTTAATAAACAACATGTTTATGGTCCAACCATTAAACAGAAATCCCTCTCGAGCCATGGAGAGGATAGGGCCCTTGTTCAAGTCCAGGAGACACCACTTAAGGGAACACTTATCTACTTACCTTAAAGATGGGAATGAGTGAATTCCATCTTGTATAATTATGTCTCCAGCTCCCCACTCAATCTTGTCTTCAAGATGGTAGGCATATTGAGTCGGCAAATGACCACTGTCACCCATACAAATCAAAGGACAATCCCTCGTGGACATGAGTTCATAATATACTCAGGATTAAGACTAAGTTATCTAGGTCATCCTATTGAAATAGAAACTTAACAAGTCAACGAAGTTACATCTAGTGATTACTATTTCATGGTCTAGTCTTATGCAAACTCATTGCATAGGATACCCTCACTCACATGTCACCTACATGAACGTGTTAGATTATTGCGTTTGTATCAAATACAAAGTGGGTTGTATCCATAGTGTCACCAAGATAAGGTACCCAACCTTATCCCTATACTATAGACCATTTAGACTGTATCTTGAACATTGATCTCCGTATGTCCCCACATACAGTTTAAGACTCATAAAACAACTGCCTAGGATGTTAGTTTATTAGATTTAGAGTTTTTAAGATAAAACAAACAAAAACAATCAATAACGCTTATTGAAGTAACACATTTACAATCTATGAGTTTTAGGGCATAAAACCCAACATCTTATCCCTATACTGTAGACCATTTTGACTATTACCTAAACTAGATCCAATTTTATGTCTACACATATAAAGTCTAAGTATTTAAACTACAACCAGGAGTTCTTAGTTTATTAGATTTAGGGTTATATTAAACACAATTCACATATTCAATAACATCTTTATTGACTAAACCTTAATAACAATTTTATTGAGAATATGTTCAAAGTTTACAAACCACGAGTTTTAGGTTTATAAAACCCAACATAAATATAATTTATTAAGAGATTCATATAAATGTGGTATGAATACATCCTTAAAATGTATGCTAATCTATTTATACAAAGTCAAATAAATTAAGATACATCATGGTATTGTATCGACCATTAGAGAATATGCTTCCTCATAATCAATTCTAATGTTCTTTGTGGGAATTATTTTGGAATATGTCTCGCGTTGTACCTTGTGACCTTATTTTATTTATTTTTCTTTCAAATATTCACTTGTATCCCAAATGTTTGACATTCTCAAATGTCTGGACTACTAGTCCTCACAAATTGAAAAATGAGTTTATTTGTATTCGATTGTGTTTTTCCACATAAGTCAATCATTTCTATGTCAACAAATAGATCTAAGCACATAATACTCATTTTCATAAATAATATCAAGAGCAATATTGTATGTTGTCAACTTATATAAACTTGGTTCCATTTTTTTTTTCATGTCATGACATAATTTGTCGAGATCTCGTTATTGTTCTTATTTTCTTATGAGTACTCATATTTAGGATTTCTTCTAGAATATCACATATTCTTAACTGAGTCATTTTGATTATTGACTACTTCTTTTTCGAGGATCTTTATTTTTGGAACTCATTTGTCTATCACGCTCCAAGGGTGGTGCAGACAACTTGTTGTATTGGATTTTTACATGGTGTATTTGCAATCATATATATACCTTAGTCTCTTTCTTGCAAATGTAAATGCTTTGTAAGTACGTCTAGCATTTGATTTGTAATATTTTACAAATGAATTATATTTTGAACTTCTAGTTCAAAGTGATCTGCATGGTGATCAAAATGAGACACTATTTATGCATTCCATTCAATTTCTTTTTCCAACTTCTTCTTAATTCCTCCCCCTAATGTTAGAAAATTTGTCTCATTAATAACAATTAGCAAATTATGCAGTAAATATATAAGCAAATTGTGCAATAAATATATCACCAGTGAGGAGCTAAAAAATATTTAACAATCGATGTAAAATCAATTTCAACATCAATTTATAACCTCTTATAAGACTCATTTTAAATTGTTTCATCATTCAAATTGTTATCGTGGAACAATAATTTAAATATTTACTACACATCATGCATATGAAATATATTTGGCTTCTAGTCATAAACTCATAAGTCATTGGTTTAGAGCATACAAAATAACATGATTTCATACTAAATTAAAAGCTTTGCTATTTGAACATAAATTACAGGATGTTCAACACTTATCCCAGTCAATATACAATAATAATTATCAAATATTTGGGATGTAAACTTGTTAGTGAGAGTTTGATAATTAATCTCTTGACAATATGTCACACATGACAATTTATTAGATGGAAGAATCTTTTAGTTATTCAGTAGGTGTCAATGTATATTTCTAAGTATTATTTTCACTATTGACCCAAAATGACTCATCACATCAATTAAAACATAGTTGAATCAATGAACGTCAGGTTCATGGTTGCATATATTTCAATTACATAAATTTGTGTGTAATAAAATTTAGAAAGAAAAGTAGACAATTTTTTTATATGCATTTCTCGTAGGAGACAATAGATATAATATATAAATATCATATACTATTCTTATTACCAATCCCTCTTGATGATATATATTATAACGTATACCTTTCAAAATTACTAAACTTCTCCTTGATTTACAAGAGAATAAAGTATATCGATTGTTAACTTTACTCTTCTAGACAAAATAATATTTTTTTTCCAAAATTTGTAATCAAGTCTACATTACTTAATATTATATTTGATTTTTCACTTCATAATCCTTTTGAATTTTGGAAACATATTGTATACTTTAAAAATAATATGCATAGATGCACTATATGCAAAACATAAATATTAATTATTCTCATTATCTTTAGGAGATTTAAAAGAAATCAAAATATCTCATATACAAGTGAGTAAAAAAGAATAATCATCTCTTGCAGAAGATTCTAAAAAACTTATAGCATCCAAATAATATTATAGTTAGGGGTTAAAAGTTAAGTTATTTATTCAAGAGATTCAAATAAATTTGAAAGTTTGCTTATTGTTTTCCTTTTCATACAATGGATTTTAGATTTCAAAGAGACTTTTAAATGTACGACAGTTACAAGATTATTATCTCTTTTGTATCAATTTTGAAAAATGAAATTTTCATATGTGTGTAGTTTTAATAGAATAATTATGTCCACCTCTACTGTGATCATGATCTAAATCACAATTATTAAATATTGCAACATTCACTTCGGGGAATGTTTTTGAACTTTTTGGTTGAGATTCATGATTTTGCATAAAATCATATGCTTATTTGTTTTATTCAATTTCAAATAACATTATATTTATGTTTATCAAAATGTTTCAAAATTTATTTCTCAAATGACAACTACAGGAGCATGTTTGATATATGTAACATATGATTATTAGTCTATAATTAGTATTTATTGATTTAAAATATGTGAAGCTATAAGTGCATCTAGTTAACAAATCTAGGCAAAAACAATGCAACTTTAAAGTCCATCTTACTAATTGATTTATCCAACTTCGAGTGTATTGAATCAAAGTTAGCTTTAGGAAGAGTAATTAACTATTGTGCATGACTTTCAAATTTTGCCATGAGGGAATTCAATCAAATGCATATAATCACAATATATATAAATTTCTAAAGTTTACAAATTTATCCATATGAGAGTAATTTAAATATTAGATATCCAAATAAATTTGAATATTAGCATGACAAATAAAACTTTGACGAATTCAACTCCCAAGTTAGTTCCCAGGTAGAGGTGTTCTCTTATGGTCAACTTAAATACTTCAACCTAGCCAAAACAATCCTTAGATAGAGTTTATGGACAGTTGACTTTTTTTTTTCAATCTCTAATTCATTAATCTTTTAATTAGTAGCTAATTAATAATAGATTAATGACCCAAATGAACTATTAAGCTTTATTTTTAATATTAATAAAAACTAATTCACTTAAGAAATAATCTTTAATATTTAAAATATTAAATCTTTGAAAATAAAATTAAAGATAATCGTGGATACTTATTTCCATATTTGAAAGATAAAAGATAATATTATATTGAGAGATAATCTTAATAGATAAAACATATATTATTCTAAACATAATAATTAACCATTGAAACAATTGGGAGGGACATACTTTAGCAATAAGGGATTTAGCAACCATTTAAAACATAATCACATGCATAATTAAAATTAAATAGCAAAAATTGACTAGAATATATATACTTGGCAGTCCTAAGAAATTGAAGACAATTTAAATTATATCGATTTGAATTTTTTTATCCTTTTTTCTGTTCAACTTACATAGTGGCCTTGAAGAAGTTATCATCAATTCAAAATTGTTTACAGACAACAACACTAAAATACCATAATTGATGTTGTCGACTAATACTTTTTCCGCCACTTAAACACCAATATTATATGCTTCAAATAAAATTTAGTGCATAAATGCCGACACAGAAGACAGATTAAAATTTACCCCCCACCCTTATACTTGCTTCAAACAATTGAAAATTTTCACCACCAAGCTCCAATCAATTCAAAGTACAAATAAAGTTTTGGAATCTAAAATTACCATGCAACTAGATTGACGGTTACTATTGATATAATCAAAAGTTAAAATAAGTAATATCAAATATACCTTAACCATCAATTTGCAAATACATAAATCACATATATGGCTAAATTAAAATACCTACCATCTATGAACTTCAAATTTCAAATACCTTGAAAACACTACAAGAATTTTCACTTTAGTCAACGCAATAAAACGTCGACAAACATCCAAATTTCGTCGGAAAAACTTATGCCGACGAAAATTCTTGCGTCGATAAAAACGTCGGCGTATCTACGTCGAGAGAAGTCCCTCCTGACAAAAAACCATTTTCGTCGACATAAATCTACTTTTGCTAACACAACATATTGCGTCGACAAAAACTTTGTGCTGACGAAAATAGATTCATCGGCATAAATATAGTTATCTTGACACAATTCTCTACGTCGACAAATTGGGGTTGTGTCGGCAAAGACCTATTTTTTAGAAAATGGACATTTTCAGGTTTTGTTCAATTTTTGATGTTTTATTATGCATCAGCATGAGTTTTTTTTCAATTTTATAAATTTTAAATAGTAATAATTAAATAATCAAAATTTTATTTTTTATTATTTAATAATTCTGTACAAACAAAAATAAACTTATATATTAAAAATAATATTAATGTTCAATACATTTACTAGAATTCTAGAATAAAAACATTATATATATCTTCTTACAAATCCCTTGCAAAAAAAAGGTTAATATTCTCTAAGCCAAAATAAATGAGATTCTAAACCAAAAAAACTTCTTAGAAATTCCCTATACAAAAAAAAGTTTACATTCCCTACAATAAAATATACTTGGGATTGCTAAAGCAAAATAACTTCTTAGCAATCAACTGTACAAAAAAAAGTTTGATAATCCTAAGCCAAAATATATACTTTGAGATGCTAAACAAGAAAATTAATCATCTCAAAATCTTCTTGCAGTCTTTAGAAATACAATATTTGAGAATTCACACGTACAACCTGAAATAGGAAAAAAAAATATTATGAAGAAATATATAAAGAAAAAGAAATTTAAATGGTTATAAGACATGATTAAACATGCAAGCTATGAACATGTTGTCAATAGTTATTAAAACATGAACACCACGAACAACCGTTTTACTATCTAAAAAGTAAGTTTCTAAATCCACCAAAACACACATATTTGAAGTGGCTATCATAACTGCAAGATAGACACAACCAAAGTAAGTTCCTAAATCTAGCAAAACACACATGTTTGAAGTGGCTACCATAACTGCGAGATAGACACAACCAAAGTAAGTTCCTAAATCTACTAAAACACACATATTCGAAGTAGCTACCATAACTGCAGGATAGACACAACCAAAGTAAGTTCCTAAATCCACTAAAACCAACATATTCGAAGTGGCTACCATAACTGCAGGATAGCCACACAACTAAAGTAAGTTCCTAAATCCGCTAAAACACACATATTTGAAGTTAGAAAGTTGTCATAACGTATCTAGTTGTTTGAGGGTCCATCTCCTTATTCAGATTTGAATAAAATGGACAAATTTTAATCCTGTAGGAGTTAGGACAAAAAGTAGATAAACTTTTTTCCACAAACCTAGGATATTTTAACAAGGGTCACTTTTACTCTCCAATTCAAATTAAAAAACTCCTAAAAAGTGTGACGACCCCAAATTTCTAAACTAACCTAGGTCATCACCTCATTCAACCCACCATTTATGTTAAAAGAAAAAAAAAATTTCGGCAACATAACGGCGTTACCACAACAAAACCAAAATTTTCTTCCTGTAACCTGTTTCCAAGAAACACTCCCAATAGCATTTAACTCAACTACTTCTCAATAGCATCATTCAACTCACCACAATAAATTAAAGTCCAACATAGAATTATTTGAAAAACCACAATCTCTTAAACTAACGGACTAACAACTCAACAGTAGAAGAAAACAACTCTATAATGATTTAAACTCAGTTCTAACCTAAGCTCACTAGATACCATTCCCAAGATACGTAAATTAAACAGAGTTCAATTGATAGAAGTTTTAATACGGGAATTCCTAACAAGAGAATAGAACTGAATTAGAAATCTAAGTACTCCTCTTTGGTCTTTCTTAAGTTTCCTCCTCGGCATCACCAAGGTCAAGCAGCCCGTCGTTTCCTGCAATTTCTAATTTGGGAAAGGGGGGTCAGTATACACTTATACTGGTAAGTAGCTCATCGAAAGACCATTATGCAACACATACATAGGCGAAGAAACACACAATAAGCATAGAGTAAAGTTCATCATGCAAAAAGTAAAGAACATGTCATCATGCACAAGTTAGCAAAATTTCTACACCACTTTTAGTGCCCGACTTGACCATTTATACCCAAGGCCCTGAGCTCTACATCGACCCTTGGCCATTTATACCCAAGACCTCAATGCTCACTCTAAAACCCGTCACATTGACCCTTGACCATTTGTACTCAAGGCCTCGATGCACGTCCTATGATTCATCACACCGACCCTTGACCATTTGCACCAAAGGCCTCGATGTTTGTCCTACCATAATTTAGGAATCCCCCTACTAGTTTAAGTTACATCATCCACATATCACACATAGACTACATGCTTAACATACTCGCAAATCACCTATTAGTCACACATAGGTTACACTTCACAACTCATGTTAATACAAAAATAAAATAAAGGTAAAGCAGGTAACATGCTGGCACACAAGCCAAAACAACCCCAATTGGTGGAAGTCTACTTACCTAAGCACTCTAAGGGCTTCTAACGAATACACGAGTTCCCAAGCGGCCTTAAACCTTGATCCGAACAACTAAATGGGTTGTTTTCCTTGCTGCAACGTGTTCGAATAGCTCCAAAACTACGCCAATTCCACAATTAAATACTTCTCATCATTAAAAACTTGCCTAGGCTATTCTCAATCTAGTTAGAAAAGGGAATTTGAGCGTTATTACCCACCAAAACTTAGTCAAAACGTCCCAAAATTTCATTGCTTGGTGTCTGAACGCCTCGAATCCTACAGTTCTAGGGTTAGTACATAATGGGTGCAACAGATCTGAAGTGGAAATACGTGCCGAACTTACCATATGAGGGAAAACACTGCTGAAAACTCAACGAAACGTGTGGTTTCGCGTCGAGGTTGCACCTGCTTCGGCTTTCCATTGTCTTCGTCGCTCGTTGGTGGCTGCTGGGTCGGCGGCGGCTGTTGTGGATCGTCAAAATCGCGAGTCTACTTCAGATCTGTGTCGGACGTCGTCGCTCGTTGCAAAAACTCCGCCGGACGTCGTCTCTGGTCCTTGCCGCCGTTCATCTGGGATGCGCCGTTGAAGCCCGTCATCGGTGGGTTGGACCGATCGAAAGTAGAGCGGAGTTGGGGTGAGGGGTGCGCCGCGTGAGGCGGAAGAGGAGAGGGAAAACGGGGAAAGAGGGAGAGAGAAGGGAAGAAAAGAATAATATTTTATTCTTCTTTTTTTTTTTGTTTTCCATTTTTTCTTTTAAAAACAAAAGGATCTTTAAAGGTACATTAATCCCCCTAAAATCTTTAATACAATTTTCCTTTTTAAAGTAAATTAATCCCCCTAAAATATTTAATACAATTTTCGTTTTTAAATGAAACAAAATAAAAATAAAAATAAAAATAAAATTAAAATGAATGAATCACAACTCAATACGAATTTATTGGTAGTAGAGACCCATAATATGGACTACAGTAATTGATTAACCGATCGAAAAAATGTAATGGCGCAGTTTACACCAAAATTAGTCCCATTTCAGCGCAGGCGTCACAAAAAGTGTCTAAGTAACAACTTTGACTCTTAAAACACCTACAAAGTTCCTAAAATGTGTTAAAGTGCCAATTTGACTATTTCTTTCTCTCCCTATCAGTCTCTCTATCTTGCTCTCCCTCTCGGTATCTCTCTCTCTCGCTCTCTCCTTATCAGTCTCCCTATCTCGCTCTCCCTCCCGGTATCTCTCTCTCTCACTCTCCTTCTCGGTCTCTCGCTCTCCCTCTCAGTCTCGGTCTCGCTCTTTCTGCAATCGTTCAATCTTGCCCTATCTCTCTTCGTGCTGGAGAAGAAGAAGAAGTTAGAGAAGAGGTCGGATAAGAAGAAAAGAAAAAAAAAAAGAAGAAGAAGAAGAAGAAGCTAGAATACATGAACCCCTCTCCCCCCAAGCTACGAGTCTAGACATATACAAGTACTACGTTGGAAAAACATCAAAGAACAACTAAAATATGCAGTCCACACTCACATACATGATTACCAAATAATACGATGAAGGGTACCCAGAACGAGCTGGCGATGTTGGCTATTGGGGAGACTTTGCGGGGAGAACGTGCCGGAGGAGACGCGTGGAGAACAAGTCGGAGGGGAGATGCGTCTGCGCGATGATAACTTTCAAAGGAGATGTTTGGCAGCGATGGTTGTTGTGGAGAAGAAAGCATCGGCCAAAATATAGTGGGGAAAAGGGAAAAAAGAGGGGAAGAAGATGAACGGACAAAAAAAAAGGGGGGGGGGAGGGGGGTCGGCGTACGCAAAAGAAAGGGAGGAAAGGATTTTTTTAGTCAAAATTTTCCCGACGTAATATTGCGTTGGCATAGATCCAAAGGAAAAACCTTTTTTAGGTCAACATTTGCCGACACATATTTGCATTGGCATAGGACAAATATTTCGTCGGCATAGATTTGGGGAAAAATGTATTCGTTTGTTCAATATTGACTTTTGCCGATGCCAGTTTGCGTTGGCATGAGTCCCACTTTTCATCGGCCTATATACTAAAAAAAAGGTCTCGAATTGTCTAGTTTAGCAGCCGAATTGAAGTTGCATCGAGAAAATGCCATTTTTGCCGATGAAAATTCATGCAATGGGAAAAAAAAAGTAGAGATAACAATTGAACTCAATTGTTGGTGTGGATTACAAATGCACCATAACCCAATACAATATAGAATTTAATGGAGTGTATGTTACAAGATGAAATTGAAGGGGAGGTTTATGATATTTGGTAACCTAGGTAGGTTATAGATATCTACTCTAAATAAATAGCATATTTATAATATCTATTACATTTATAATAAAATTAGTATATTAAATAATTAAAAAATAAAAAAACATTGCACTATTCAAAATTCGATCCCTATCAAATGGAAATGGAGCAACCTTCAAGCCACTAGAGCAACATGCAACTATATTTACAATATGGGATGCCATATATTTAATATAAACGCACATTTTTTTTTATATTTAATAAAAAATAATATATATAAATGTAAATTGTTACGGGTTGAGGGGACACGCTTAATAGATCTACCACTGTCTATGATTGATGTGACATATTTTCATGCCATTAACATCTCGATATAAACTTTAATGTTACCTCATATTTTATAGTGAAGATTAAAACTTGACACTTAAAAAGATGAAATAGTTTTGGTTTTTTTTTTTTTTCCCTCAAAGTTTTGGATCATTCTAGTGGTTGAAGTTCTCTTATTTTTAATTATTGCAAGTTTTATTTTAAATCCCTTCCAAAATATTTTTAATATGGCCGCCAAAACAATTCAATAATAATTATTTGTTTCTTTGAAGTTTGGGTTTCCTAATATCTAGCATCACATTATGTCAAGGGTGTTAAGGTTGAAAGGAAGTTGAAAAATAAATATTTTAGGATTGATGGGTATAAATTTTGTTGAAAGACTTTTTTTTCTCTTTCTTTTTCTTTTAAGTGTTGTAAGGTTATTATTGTCTTTTATTAATTTATTATTACACATTTAGGGATGTTGGCCCACAGACTTATGAAGTTGGGGTTAAATAATTCAATTCCACCAACTTCAATAGTATTTACTGTTAAAATTTGCACCTTTATCGATAAACTTCATTTAATTATACACCTTAAACACATACATCCTAACTTCAAATTAACTCCAAACTTCATAATTCAACTTAGTGCCATAGACATCCCTAATGCGAAAATTTAAAATTTATTTCAATAATTTAAAATTTGAGATTAGTACATGAAGATTTAAACTCATATTTATGTAGGTACGTGTATGTATGTATATATTCTAAAAAAAAATAAATAAAATATCATTTATCAAATGAGTTATATTAAAATAAAATAGAATATACATCGAAGTTTTAAAACTAAAATAAAATTTAAGTTAAATATATTTTGGTCCCTAGGAGGTGTTTGTCTCACCAACATGAGTTAAAATTACCAACTCAACCATTTGGCACACCAACTTTAAATGTTGGTAGAGTTGAGTTGGTTTTTTTACCAACTCACCCTAACGCTCCCTCCCTCCAATGTTTTCAATGACTCCACCCATCAACGACTATAGCTACCACACTCCGATGACATCAACTCTGATGACTAACTCGGAGCTCCGACGACAACTTCAACGACCAATGCTGACGACCACCTTCACACAAAGCAACTCTGGCTACATACTTCAATAACCACCTTCACGCGACCAAGTCCGACGATTAACTCCAAACTTTGGCAACAACCTCCAACAACAACTCCGATGACCACCTTCACACAAAAAAGCAACTCCGGCAACATACTCTAACTACCACGTTCACGCAGCCAACTTCAAGTTCCGGTAACCACCTCCGATGATAACTTTGGTGAAGACCACCATTAAGTGTTATTCATTGGTAAGCATTTATGTACATAGACATTTTTATGGACATTATTATTTCATTTGTAAGTTGCAAATTTGGCTTAACCAAAAAAACTAACCATAAAAAATGTTTCAACAAAAAAATGTTTGCAAAAAACGAGTTTGCACAAAAAAAAAAAATCATTTTGTTGTATTAATGTAAATGTAAAGAATCAAATGCTTGCACACACACAAAAAAAAAAAAATCATTACCCATAAAAAATGAAATTCATATCTCATAAATGGGCAACAAAACAAGATAAGAATTGGTTTTTTTTTTTTTTTTTTAAAATTAATATTTATGGTTGAGTTAAAATTAATTGAAAGTTAAAAATTGAGGTTTAGAGTGAAGTAGTTGTGAAAAGTTTTCATTTGTTTAGAATATGTTTGGTATTTAGGAATGGAAAAAAATATGTTAGATAATTGAGTGTTCAAAAATTGAATTCAAAATTTGTGTGGAGTATATGCTTACTTCGTAGGAATTTGTTATGTTTTAAAAATTAGAAAAAAAAACTAAGCAAACTTTGTGTTTAAAATTTTAAGAAAATATGTGTGTAGTTGGAAACTTAAAAAAAAAATAGCAAAAAAATAAAAATAAAAATAAAAATAAATAAAAATAAAGACAAAATCAATTTTGTTTAAAAAAAGAACTGCACTAAATACCCAATTCATGATTGAGTGTTGAAAAATTGTTGTACAAATTTGTCTTCACTTTATGCTTACTTTGTATTAATTTGTTATGCTTTAAGAATGGAAAAAAATTAAGCTTTTTTTAGTATTAAAAATTTTATTGCACTGGGTCTATAGTTGCAAATTAAAAAAAAAAAAAATACAAAATCAATTTGTTTAGAAACCTATACCAAATACTCAGCTCAACTAAACTTAATTCTACACACCTCAAATACAGACTGGCTCAACTCACCGCCACAAACACAGACATTCCAACTTAATTCAACTCAACTCTGTACCCCACCCCAAACACAAAGTAATCTAACTCCTCAGACAATCTAACTCCCCACATAATTATTACCAACTCAACTCAACTCAACTCAACTCAGCGCCAAAAACGCCCCTTAAACGTGTATGAAAGCAACAATTTAGTCTCTGAACTTTAGTTTGTAATGATTTAGTCCCTATACCTTCAATAGATGTAAATTTTTATTAATTTATGATGTAGACTTTGTATTATATGAAAATATTGAGTCTTTAATTTGTTTATTGGGTTATTTATGCAAAAAATCTCATTATATCTTAACACTAATTTCTACGAGAAGGACTAAATCATTACAGATTTTATATTACAAGGACTAAATTGTTACATGGTAAAATTTAGGAACTAAATTGTTATTAAATTGAAAATATAGAGACTAAATAGTTACAAACCGAAATTTATGGACTAAATTATTACTTTTATGAAAGTTTAGGGACTAAAGATGATTTTTAACCTAAAATTTATATTTTTTTAGTACAACAATTATGGGGATGAGAGATCGAATCTCCGACCTCCAAAGAAGAAGACCATGCCAATTACTATTGAGCTATGTTCACTTTAACAAATAAAATTTATATCAACAAATTTGTTGTAGTGAAAGGCTATTATACTTCACAATCATAAGACAATACTAAGTAACTCCACCCACCAACTTTAACAATGTTTATTCTATACATTTATTGAGAAACTAGTTTCTCTCTCCCTAACATGTTTTCAATAACTTCCCAAAGTTTAATGTTAATAAAAGAACTTTTGTTAAATAAAAAATTATTTTAAACAAAGTTATCAATTTGGAATCCTTATTAAATTAGAAGTTTTGATTTAAATTATAACACACAAATTGGTTAAATTTAAATTAAAACATAAGTTAGATAAAGTTTAAATTCGCTTCAAATTGAATTTGGACATAATTAGATTTTTCATCCCAAAACAAATTCCACAAAGTCTATCTTAGAATTCTATGTCCTAAACTATAAATTGGATACAACTTACATATACCTTCTATTAATTTGTATGTACTTCAAATTTTATCCCAAATATTAAAAAAATGTATAATATAAATTTAGGTCATCTACATTGATCCTCACATTAAGAAAAATTGTTATATTCATATATTTAATCTCATATCAAAGTGAAATTGAAAATTAAAAGTACATAATAAAATTTGAAATCAAGTTTGTTATTATTGTAAATTTTGATTGAAATATATATAGTTCTAATTGATTAAAGGAAAAAAAAAGTAGCATATCGACTTCAAAATTTCATGTTAAACTACTCTTTATCCCAACACACAAACTATATAATCTCAGACTAAACAACTCCGCACCTAACACATATTATTTAGCTCCATAAATTAATTATTAACTCCTCATACTTAATAACTCAACTAAGTATGCTCCCTTATAAGACTAATTACAAACATTTCAAATATACGTCATAGCATTTTTTTTTTAAAGTAAGTGTCGATAACGTACACTATATCTGTTCAATTATACAAAGAAGGTATGTACATTTGTCAAATATACTAAACTCCATTTTGGTGTATCTATATAAGAAACATCAATTCGACTTCCTCATGTATAAATAATATCAAAAAGTAAGGATTCAATCATCACTTCTATGTCTCCACACATTTCTATCTAGGCGCCTCTATTGAGCATCATACTTAATATTAGAAAGACTCTGCTAACTTTTCTGCAATGTCTCGAATAAGGTTTTAGCTAAATCATCGTTATTGTTCCTCAATAAATCAGTTGAGAGAATCCTCTAATTTAGTCTTTACAATAAACATACACATGTCTTTCATTGAAGTTAACCATTTACTCGGTTCTGTTGAGTGTTGTTGTACATTTAGTACAATACCTTATTAGGTTAAACCCAAACAAACGTTTAAAGTTGTTGATTTAGGGTGGGTTTGTAATATCTGAAAAATGTTTAATTTAAAAGTAATTCATTTAAAAATAAATACAAGTTTTTGACAACCACTCAAAATAAATTCTAAAAGTCATTAATATCTTTATTTTAAATCTTTCTTATCAAAAGTGTTTAAATATAAATAAATTTTTTTAAAAATATTTACTAAATCCAAACAAACTCTTATTTATGTATGATTTTAATTTGTAAACCAGTTGAGGTAGATGTTTATGTGAGGTGTAAATATGACAATATTCCTTTGCAAAAAGAATATATATGGCAATATTAAGAAAACTTTGTTAATCGTTGGTTGACTCAATAATTGAAATCAGTTTTTGTTTTTTTCTTATTCTCTCTCTTGTGACATGCCATACACCTAGTTTTGAGTGTGTTATTCACGTGAATTTTCCAAATTTATTTAAGGACTTGTTTGAAATGACTTAGAAAAAAATATTTTTCAAGAATTCATTTTCATTTAAACACTTTTGATAAAAGTTTCTTAAAATAAAAACTAATAACTTTTTCTCAAAAGGCTTATATACAAATTTGTTTAGTTTGTTAGTGTTCTGAGCATGTCAGAACTCAAAACAAATAATATTTCTAAACCCCTCTCAAGAACTTGCAGCTAGTGGGAACAGGTCATCTCCATAGGGAACTAAGGACAATCCTAATCTTAACTTTTATTTGAATGGTTACAGGAGGGTTTAAGTATTGTTTTGTTTGCAATTGAATGTAAAAGTGTAAATGAAATTAGAATTAATTGAATTAAAAAGTATAGCCTAGGGATTTGGAATAAATTCAACTTATCAGCATGTTCCATGTAGTAATCAAACCAGGGGGGCCTTTAGAGAAAAGGAAAATGCTCTTAGATTAAGCTACTCCGCTGTGACTCTGTGGGGGTCTCATTCCTTCACAAACGACATGGGGTCTTCCCCAGCTTTACCATTAACTGAGGTAATAGATGAATCAGACCCGTTTTGAGCTTGAACGGTATGGTGGTGGCATGTTAGACTATATAGAGAAGTTGCGGTGTCATGTCAAGCTCAGACAACTGCCTCAACGTACACTCAAGGGCCTCCCCCATGTCTACTTCGGGTTGTAAGTCCTCTAACTTTTCCTCTTTTTTTAATTGATCTCCTTGATGAACTTGATCGGTCTCTTGCTCACCTTCTCTTTGTCTTCTCTCTTTTCTCGTCGAAGTCACCGCTCTTCCTTGTCTATATCTGCAAAAATTTGAAGTCTAGAACTTCTAAAAGAATGGGTCATACATGACAAGAAATGCAAACACACTAAATCGAATACAAGAATTGGCTAAAATGTTGCTAAGTTCCCCGACAACGATGCCAATTTGTTCTGAGCTTGCCAGGACCCAAAACAAATAATATTTTTAAACCGCTTTCAAGAGCTTGCAGCTAGTTAGAACCGGTTTTGTCTCCACAAGGAACTAATGTAAGCACTGATTTGCGTTGGCAAGCGTCGGGGTGCAGCCATGCGTTTGTGACTATGCGTTTCAAAGGAAGAAGTGGCCGGGAGCGAGAGTAAGAATTTTTGGAAAGTAAAATTGTGACTAAGTATTGACTAAGTCCATGCGTTTGTGGTTGATTCACGGAGGTTAGTGTGCTGAGGTAGCTACCCGCGTTGAAGGATAAGTAATTCTGGCGGGGGAAAGAAATGTGCTTGAACCATGCGCTAAAGCCATTCTGCGTTGAGGACAGTCATGTGCTGAATTCACTATGCGTTGAGGACAACCATGCGCTAAAGTCGATGCGTTGAAGACAGACATGAGTTGAAGTCACTTCACGTCGAAGACAGAGTGGTCTTGACGTGACGAAGATAGTGGTGTATGACCGAGTTGTATGCGTCAAAAGTAGGAGGCGTTGAGGACGATGCCATGCGTTGGGTGAGGCTAGTTGCTGAAGGCGTTGGAGGAGAGATTTTAACACGAGTGCCTCCCGTCGAATTGAGAACCCCGCGCCAGCAGAGCGCCTCGCGTTGAAGTGAGAACCCCGCGCCAGCCTGCGGGTGAGGGGTAAGTCGGCAACATTAATCTTGGTGTTTGTGAAGGCTAAGTCGGTAGTATATATAGTTAGATTAATTAAATGTTTAATCATTTTTAAGACATTTCGAGAGCTTAAGTCGGTTCCATATTTCAGATAGACTTCAGAAGAAGATTAAAGAAGGTGTTCTTGAGGATTTTGGACGAAATTCGACTCATATTGATGTTGAAAACGAAGCTAGAACAGAGGAATAACTGAAGTCACACCGTTCGAGCAGTGACTGATAATCAGAGTAGAACGTGTAGAGAAAGTCGAGTTTAGAGTTGAAACTTGGAGGTTCGTAAGTTAACATAATTTCTAACAACTTTTGTGAAGGATGGTAATGCTGAATTGAAGCTTTACTATGTGAATACTTAGGAAAAACAGAGCTTACGAGATTGTTACGCAATCCGGAGCAGCAGGAGGTGATTTCGAAATACCGTGTGATCGAGGAAGAGTTAAGCCGTGAAATTTTGAGGTAAACTATAGAACTTGATTTCCTATAAGTTTGTAGAAGAGAAGAAGTCCTGAATTCCGTATGGAATTGTGATTTTTAATAGATTGAAGTAAGAACAAGAGGAAAGAAAGAATCACAGTGCAGGATGCTGCTAAAACCAAGTATCGGTGTGTTGTCTAAGTGCTAGTAGCGAGACGAGTGCCGCTGAGACGCAAAGGAGTTGTCCGTCTCACGAAACTCGCTAGATATCGTTGGGTATCGCTACTAAGGTAAGGTAACGCTAGTGTTGCTCCATCGAGTATCGCTAGTAGCAACTCTTATTGGTTGGTATCACTAGGATTCTCATTTATAAGTCAGTAGAGAAAAGGAAGAAGATTTAATGTTGAATAACGCAAGGATTATGTCTCTTGCAGGACGAGAAGAAATAGGGAAAGTATATAACCCACGTAAAGCCTAAAAAGAGTTGTGAGTGACTATTTTATTCTTCAATTCTATTTTATTAAAATGTTTTATGAAGTATGATTTGCAATAAACTGTTTATTATGTATAATGTTGATTGCATTACTCATAAGGCATGTTACATATTTCTAAAGTTGATAAGAAGCATTCCTATGAAATGTTATTGAATGAAGTTTTGTATGATTTCTATGAAAGGATTTCCATATGAACTATTATGTGAACAAAATTCTAAAACGTTTTAGAGGAGGCTCAGTGCTCAAGGACACGAGAAGGCACGTGAGTTTCCCCAGGACCCAGTACTCAAGGACATGAGAAGGTACATGGGCAACCCGACATATTCCTATGTGCACATAGAGGTTGATTTAGCTGGTGCGTCGAGTTTGCTCCGCATTGAGCTAGGGATGATTTCGACGTTGGGAGTGTTGAGCCTTGCTCCACCCCAACTAAGGTTGTTTTCGACGTTGAGTGCGTAGAAGCGTTGCTCCGCCTCAACTAAGGCAAAAGTTTGAAAAACTATACTGTGATTGACAAACTCCTTGGAAAACACTCTTATATGATTGAAGAATTGATTTATTGAGATTAATGGATTTTATGGAAGCATGTTTAATTTGAATAAATGTTAAACTTTTATTTATTCGTTATACGTAACATGCCTGTTTTCAATGAATGTTCGTTTTACAAAGATTTGTCACTCACTGAGCTATTAGCTTATGTTTTCGAATGTTTTCCTTTTCTCTCCCCAGGAAGCAAGGACGTTCCCGGTGCTTAGCCTACTTCAGCTCACCCTGCCTAAGTCTCGAGTTCTCAAAATACAGTCCAGTCTGAGAGTTGTACGTCGCATATGTTTTTATGTAAATGGCATGTAGATCATGTAGTTTTGAGTGGGGAGTGTTGATGAAAGTTGTGAACATTGTATGATGGGTATGGAAGTGGAATTCTGCTATGTAATAAAAGCGTACCCTATACGGAGAATTGTATCAAATTATAAGCATGTGTAGTATGACTGAGTTCTTTGTATGTATATAAGTAAATGTATGCGCAGAAAAGGAAGGTAAGAAGGGACAATATACGTCACAAGAGGGGTGATGTTTATTGTCTTCACATTCCCTTTCAGGATAGGTAGGTAATTCGGGAGGGGGTGTGACAACTAAGGACAATCCTAGCTTTAACTTGTATTCAAATGGTCACAAGGGGGTTTGAGTGTTGTTTTGTTTGCAATTGAATGTAAAAGCATGAATGTAAAAGCTAATTGAAATTAGAATTAATTCAATTTAAAAGCCTAGCCTAGGGATTCATAATTCATTTATTTGACTTGGTTGTTCATCAAACTCGAAGGATAAATTGCATGCTCAATTCTATTCTTGGCTCGTTAGCTTGAATTAAGATCAACGCCAACGTCCTATTGAACTAACCAATTACTTAATTAGTCTAAATGTCTAATTAATCGGTACCAATTAGAGGCTTAATCAATTAAACGCTGCATTAAGCTAAGGTAATCTACTCAAGTTCATGAGCAATTGGATAGCCAAAATTACTAATTACTCTGATTCTTGAATAATTGATCATGCAATGTAGCAAAAGAATTGTCCTAAACAATTTAAAATTCACATACAAGCATGATTTAATCTATATCCTATTGGAACTAACACACATAGATGCATTACTCCCTAGCAAACAAGAAAACACAATGGGTGATAAAGCCATACATTAATTCAATGCATAGAAGTTGAAATATATCAAGAATCAATAGAAAATCAGCAGCAAATCATAATTTACAAGTCTCTTAACCAAGCCAAAATGAATTTTAACCTAACCCTAGGCTAGAGGAACTTAACCACTCACAATGTGGCAATATGAGTCTTGAAGATGAAATAAATGAAAAAAACAAAAAAGTAGGCGCTAGGAGGAAAAAATTACAGAGAAATTGTAGTTGGAATCACAAAAGTTGGACTTCATATGGCCTAATTTGATTAAAAACAAATTTATATCAAGGGGAGAGCGTTGCGCTCGATTAGAGTGTCATTACGCTCTAGGTAGAAGTCCTAGCGCCGGTCTCGAGCGTAGCGATGCTGCGTATTGCTCTCTCGCCAAATTTTCTCTCTACCTTTGAGCGTAGAGTAGAGCGTAGCTGCGTTATGCTCTATGTTGGCCTTAGGGGCATTTTTGTAATTTTTACATCCTTGAGCTCCGGGTGCCTGTTTTCACTTCAATAGCTCCAAATCAACCTCAACGACCCATAACATTCCGAGGCACAAGATTTGCTTGAATTCCTATAAAATAGACATTTAAACATATAAAATCCACAAACGAACCCGAATTAAGCTAGGGAAAATAACACTTTTATGGTGCTATAAGTTATATAATAAGAGTGATTGTTTTTGTTAATGTCAAATTACTATAAAGGAATTTTCTGGCCGTGGTGGTGGCCGAAGGGTGGTCGACAACAATCACCAAAAAGTGGTGGTCGGAGGTTGGTCGACGAAGGTCACCGGACGTAGAGGCCAAAGTTCGGCCGGTAGCAATCTCATAAAGGTGGTGGTAGGATGTTGGCCAGTGGTAGTTGCTGGAGGTGGTGGTCAGATGTTGGCCGGCAGAAGTTGCAGGAGGTGGTGGCTGGATGTTGGTGGGTGGCAGTCATCAGAGGGGTGCCCGAAGGTTGGCTAGTAGTAACCACCGTGGTCGTGGCCAAATGTTGACCGATGGTGACAGAGATAGCCGGCGACAATCACCAGAGTGGTGCCCAAAGTTGGTCGAAGTTTCTCATACAAATTAGCGAAAGATTCACCATTAAACATTGAAAATTCATTTTCCTAAAAGTTGGTTTCAAGTGTTTATTTTAAACTAACTTATTTCATGAAACTCATTTTTTCAAAATTTTGAATGGTTTCCAAACACTTAATTTTTTCTGCAAAATAACTTATTTTTTAAATTAATCACTTGAGAAGAAGTTCCAAACACACGCCTAATCATATACTAAAATAAAATTTGAATTTACCAATTTATATTATGACAAATTGTTTTAAGAATTCTAATCATAAATAAACTTTTAAAACAAATAATAACAAAATTAATTATAAAGTATATTTACCATATTTTATAATTATAAAATAACTTCAATATAGCTACATGAGAGGTTGGTATGTGTGTTTGAGCTATTTTCGTGAAATATCTCTACTTTTTATTTTTAATACATGTATAATTGTTAAGCATCACTCCTTTGCAATTTATAAGAAAAACATTAGTCGGCTAGCCACACAAGCTTCGATACTTAAGTTAAAAAGTGTATATGTGTAGCATGTAGAGAGTTTGAGTATTAAAATATATGGAATTACTTTTCCTATGTTGTTATCATGATGTATTTATAATGAAATCCTGGGTATCTTTATCAGAGTCTTCGAGTCATATTAGGTTAACTCTCAAGCTAAACAGGCCAAGGCATACATATTAGCATGCCTTTGTTCATCAAATTTGAAGGCTTAGCCTTGGCCTCATTTTTTACTGAAGTTGAAACCGAGGAGGTTGGTTTGGGCTTTTGACCTAAACTATCCTCTTCTCAAAGCCCACATAGATCATAGTATTCATCAAACAAAGAAGGTGAGTCTTGACCTCATCTTTGGCCGAGGCTGAGGTTGATCAGGGTACTTTGGCTCAAAGCCAAATTAGCCCTTTTTCTTAAGCCCAATTTATCCTATTTGCCCGGTTATTTGTCTATTTACTATTGTTTTCTTGGCCCGATTGCTTTCTTCCTGATATTGCTTCTACCTTTAGCCTAAAGCTCACCCATGACAAGATAGAAAAAGTAGAGATACTTTTTTCTTTTTCTTTTTTTTTAGGAGTTAATATTGAAAAACTACTTATATACCAATACTTTTAATATTCAAGGTGAATCACAAAATTTATAATTAATTATGTGAATGAATTAACAATTTGCCATTTGTCACTTTTATGAACTCATTTATTTTTTAAAATGATTTGTTAAAATTAAAAAAACTTAAAATTCTACTTTTAGTTATATAAAGTAAAATCATAAATTTTAGAATCAATTTTTTTACAAAAAATTGATAAATATTTTTTACTAAGCTTTTCCTACCCTAACCCAAACTTTTGATATTCTTAAAAACTTTTAACTTTTATGAATGTGTTTATTAATTCATTTTACTTTTTATAACCTCTACTAAAATTTTAAATTTAAATGGGAAGTAAGAGAAATTATATTAAATGGCAAAAATTGGGTAATTATTTGTAAATATAACAAATAATTTAAATTTACTACTAAAATGTCGATATAATTTTTTTTAATCAATTCCAACTTTACCCTTGATACTCTAAAATGGATTTTCTTGTTCGTTTTAGGGCTCCTTTTTCAACCTCTCAGTGTCCACAAACTGACCCTACTGCCACATAAATCTTCCTTCGGTTTAAATCCTCTTTTACCAAAGCAATAAGATATGACAAAGTGTAACATCTCGAGTTTTCAAAAATTTTAATTTTAAAATTGCATGATAGTAATGATCCAAGTCAAAGATTTTCAAATCGAATTATATATTACACAAAGTGAGCCTAGTTCTTAGGCAAGTGGAGCAAATTCCTCACTAAACACATATCTCAAACAAATAATTTAAAGTATTTGATAAATATATTAATAGTAGACTTTTATCGTTGTTTATTAGTGAATATAACAAAATAGTCTAAATTACGAACATGTTACATGAAGATACAAATCAAAGATCATTGAATCACAAACCAAACTTCATATGATTTATGAATTTTTAAAAAATGAAACATTGATAGAACTTGATAGATTGATATTATTTGATTATCAAATTGCACGTATAATTATATAAAAGTCTATCAAGGACATACTTCTATAAAATATCAATCATATAGTTATAATTCTATCAGTGATACTTCTGTATACTTTTCTCATAACCTATCAACATACTAATAGACTTTTATATACTTCTTCGAGATTCTATTAGGGGCTGTTTGATAAATGGGTATGAGTTGAGTTGGGTTGGGTGGGTATTTATTACCCATGTTTGTTAAGCCCATAATGAAAAACTCCACCGTTTTAACCTACTCAAAACTCACTGTAATTTATGGTGAGTTTCTCCCCTCTTCTCTCTTCCCCGCCTTTTCGTTTTTCCCTTCTCTCTTCCCTCATTTTTTGCCTTTTCGTTTCTCCCCTCTTCTCTCTTCCCTTGTTTTCTGCTTTTGGTTTCTCCCCTCTTCTAAATGGGTTATGCGGTAATCGAAAGGTTTTTGCTAAATGGGTCTTCTTCTTCTTCTTCTTGTGTTAGGGTAATTTTTTCCTTTCTATTTATGAAATTATGGAATTGGGATAATGATGTTGCAGGATTTGGACAAAAAAGCAATCAGATTCACACCTTGTTTCCCGGCTACAACACAAGCAGCAACAACTCTGGAGTGTTTTTGAAGGCATCATCACTACGAGAGAGAGAGCGAGATAGAGCGAGAGAGAGACCAAGAGAGAGAGAGCGAGAGAGATAGAGAGAGAGAGAGAGCGAGAGAGTGACATAGAGCGAGAGAGCGTGCATGACAATTGTCCACGGGGCAAACATAAAAAACCAAGAAAAAAACTTTATCTAAATAGCAAAAGCAAACATAAAAAAAAATAGCAAAAAGAAAATAAATAAAATAATAAATAAAAAATAAAAAGAAAAAAAACTGACCAAACAGAACAAAAAAATAGAAAAAAAAAGAAGAAAAAAAAAAAAAGAAGGCGAACCAAAAAAAAAAAAATACCAACAAGAAAAAAAATCTGAAAATATATATACATAAAATACATTTGTTTAAGAAAACTGCACTAGATACCCAAACTCAGCTCAACTCTGCCCTCCAAACACAACACAGATTTTCTAACTCAATTCAGCACAACAAACACAGACATTCCAACTCAACTCAACCCAACTCTGCACCCCAAACACAGACAATCTTACTCCCCTAGACAATCTAACTCCCCCTATAATTATTATCAACTCAACTCAACTCTACGCGATAAACACCCCTTGGTAATAGGTATATGAGTGATGAACTTCTATCATAGTTTATCAATGATAGACATAAAATGGCCAGTAATAGAAATCATTGATGTTATTAGTAATATATAGTGATAGAAGTCTATCACTGATAGGTAGTGGTAAAAGTCTATCACTAATATATTTCTTCATTTTATCACATCTATTGTTGATAGACTTTTATTTGTTACTTGAAGTCTATCAATGGTAGTAACTAAGAAAGTTGAAATGACAAAACAAGTCAGCAATAGACTTCTATATACTTCTATCAAAATCTATCAAACATAAACAATCATATATAGTATATAAGAGTTTATTTTAGTCCATCAATAAAAGGGTCTATTAGTCATGTACTTATAATTCTATGAGTGACATACTTCTCTCATATTCTAATCCAAACTAATCCAAATTACTTAACCAAGATGAAATCTAAATCAAATTTCAGTTTATCAAAATTAACTTCTTTTAGAAACGCATTATTAATGGCTACATGTAAATACAAACAAGAAGTTTATCACTAAAACATAAACCTCAAACAAATAAATTATCACATAAGTATATCAACAATAAACTTCTTAATTAGATTAGTAATAGACAATGATAGACGCCCATCATTGTCTATCACTAATCTGATAGATAGTAATATGTTGGGAATGGCTTTGGGGCTTTGGCCCATAGAAAAAACAAAATGGAACAAGAGAAAGGTAGTAGCTTGTTGCCCACACATTGGAAGATTTTGATTTGACAAAGAGGTTTATATGCCAAAGCTTGCAAGGGAGCTTCCAAATTGTGGTTGTGGTGGAAGTAGAATTAACTTTTTACTACCTTTCTCTTTTCTCTTTTTAATCGTTTTATTAAAATTTTAAAAATTAATTCTTGACATTAATTAGCGAATTAATTATTGAATTAATCTCATATCTAAAACAGTTTCCTTCCCTTCTTTCTTCATAAGCTTAAAAAAATGGTCTCACACAGGGAACATTCACCTTCTTCCTCTTTTCCTTATGTTTGATCTTTGTTTTTTGGGCATTTTTCCATTGATTCCAATCCATTCTCTGATGAGTGCATGTTAGAGATTGGGGGTTGTGTTAACCTTTGAGAGCAACCGACTTTTGGCGATTTATTACCCCTATGGGAATTTCGAATCTTCAACGTGTTTTTGTGCATTCAATGGGTTTTTTGGACTTTTTCCATAGGTTGAAAGTAAGTTTTGCTATATTTGCAATTAGTTTTAAGTTTTGTTATTTTTGCAATATTTTAGCCTCATTTTGCTATATATGCAAGCAACCCCGGAAGATTTTGTATTATATGGCAAAGTAATCAAATTATTTGCAAATAATTTGAATATACGACAAATTTAGCAGAATGATTTTTTTTCTTAATTAGTTCCAAATTTGCAAATTACACGCTCTTTCCTTATCGAGGAAATGAAGTCCCAAATGATATTTGAACCACATTTTAAAAATCTATAATTTATGGCCTTTTGTTTACGTTAGTATGGGGTAAAATTAACAAAACGACCAATTTATAGCTTCTTCCTTCTTCTTCGATCTACAACTTTTTTTAAAAAAATCTAATCGGCATCATGGGAGAAACTTTCTAAAAATCATTGGTGGCCTTCTTCTTCCTTCTTCTTCAATTTGCAGTTTTTTAAACTATAAATCTAATCGATTCTTCGATTCTTCTTCAAATTTAGTTTCTTCTTTAATTGATTATTCTTCTTCTTCAATCGATTCTTTTTAGGGCTCAATTTTATTTTATTTTATTTTATTTTTTGAGAAATGAGGAGATGAGAAGATTTGTGACCATTGAAAAGAGAATTGAGAAGGAGATACAAGGAGCGAGAAGTGAGAAATGAGAGCGAGAGAGAGAAGCAAGAGCGAGAATCCTTACACGTGTATTCTTGGGTCAAAGTAGTAATTTCACATGACACACTAACGCAAGCGAGATGCCAAAATTTAGTGATAGACTTCTATATACATCTATTAGAGTCTATCATAGTCTATCAAACATACATAGTCATATCGTATATCAGACTCTATCAATAAAAGGGTCTATCAATCATATACTTATAATTTACTAACATAGGTCTAATCCAATTTAATCCATATTACTTAACCAAAATGAATTTAAATTTAAATTTTAGTCGACCAAAATTAACTTCTTTTGAAAATGCATTATTTAGGTGGCTACATGTAAATACAAACAATAAGTGTAATCACTAAACACAAATCTCAAACAAATAAAGACCAACAAATGAGTATATGTGTGATAGACTTTTTCTATCACTGTTTATTAGATTAACGATAGATATCTATCACTAAAATTAAAAATTTTGAGTCTTTAGCATTTTTTTTTTGTTATGCCTTCAATGAGTTTTTTAGACATTTTCTATAGGCTAAAGATAATTTTTGCTATATTTATAATTAGTTTTAAATTTGACCATTTTTGCAATATTTTAACCCCATTTTTCCATATATGCAAGAAGCCTTTATAACATACTAAGAATGGATAAAAATTATAACCTATAGTTATATTCAATTGTCATGAACCATTAATATGTTCATCAATGATAGCCCTCCGTTTTGGTTTAGCCCTTTCATTAGGATTATGTTTCCCTTATTTTCCTTTGGTCCCTCGCGCTGTCACCTCCTATTTTTAAGGTGTATTTGGTTGGGTCTCTATATATTTGTCAAATGCCCTAAAAGTAGGAATTATATTTTTTTATTGCATTTCATCCAATAAATAATATTTTTATAACTCAAACCTTAATTAATTTTGACTTCAAGGAAGGAAAAGATTGTGAATTGTTACCCTATATAATGTAAAAAAAAAAAAAAAATCGATGAAGTAGAAACGAATAATGTCTTACCATACGATCACTATATCTCATTTCTTTTTCTTTATCTATCCACTATAGAAAGAGGGGTGGTATACTTATCATTTTGGTCAATGAGACGTACGTAGGCCAACCATGTACATGTTCTTGTATATGTTTTTTGGAGACCCGTATTTGGTCCAATTTTTATCATTTATGTATCTGCAATTTAATATAATTCAATATAGATAGATCTATATATATATATATATATATTTGCACCGTTTTCTATTACTTTTTTTAGTGAAATTTCGAATACTATCATAGGAGATAAGAATCCTTGACTAAGTCTCAAACACGCCCGTCCTACAAAGACATCTACTGTGCTGGCCTTATCAACAAAAGATAGAAACAAATTCACTTTTTGTTTTACGTCGATAACTCCCAATATAGCAGCAAAGGGCAGGACGTGTAGGCAGATGAACTCATCAAGTTCTCATTGAAACAAGATCTACACAAGGACTTCCAGAAATCTTTTAAAGCATGAGTACATCTTCTTCTTGTTTCAATTATGTCTATAAGAAACTATGACCAGTATCCTCGCTAAAACATTTGTATTTTAATCTTTTAAGATAACTTCAACACTCTTCTATAGAAGAAAAAATTTAAAAAAATACCAACTCTACTTGGTTTACTAGGAGTTTGGATTGAACAAGATTGTTTTTTCCTAGAGTATAAGGTATTTATTTGTGTGGTCCAAATTATTTGACTATTGAATACAAGGTACTTTATCTATTACTTCATATACTTTATCTATTACTTCATAATTTTCAATTCTATAATTTCTTTTTTTAAGTAGCGTGTATTTTCGTTTTGTTAAATCAAATTTAGTTTGGACTTTAGATTAACACTTCTTAGTTTATATAGATGTTTTTATTATTTAATTTAGATTAGCACTTTTCGAAAAGATAGATTTTGGTTGGTTGTGTTAAGATTAGTTTCATTAATTTTTTTTTTATTTAACATGGAAAATTGTAGCTTAGTTGAATTAGATTTTGTTTTTATTTTGATTTAGTTTGTTTAAATGATGAGATTTTTTTGATCTGGTTATTCGTGATTAAATTTTGTTTTAAATACACATAATTAGAGATTTGCTAGGATGAGTAGATTTGTCTATTAATTAATTTAAAATCAAATCAAATTTATTCATTTAGCCATTTTTATGAGTAAAATTATTGTAAATAGAAAAGATATCAAACTATTTACAAATATAGAAAAATTTCACTGTCTATCAACGATACATTGCAATATATTTCTATTGAGTGATAGAAGTCTATCACAGTCCATCGTTTTCTATTGCAGTGAAATTTTTCTATATTTGTAAATAGTTTGACTCATTTTGCTATATTTGAAAACATTTTTTTTATAAAGAAAAATCTATTAGCCATTTTTCAAAAATACTATTTTATTTTGGCTATTTGTCCAATGCCCCTAGAACTTATCCGCTATACTATTCTTAGAACATTGGGCAAATTTTAACTTGGTTTATTGAAACTTTTATTTAGTTGAGCTCTTTTACCATTATAACTAGAAAACGTCTATTATGATCCATATACGTTAACATTTTCAATTTTAATCTTTGTACTCCCAAGGCATCCATTTTGATACTCGTGCTTTTTAAAACTAATCATTTTGTTTTGAACCTCACGTATAAATGTAATCAATCTGTAATTACCATTGATAATTACTTAGTAAAAATTTACTCATGTATCATCAATTACTGTTCATGGTCATACGATTTTAGTTGCGTCTAAAATTAGTTGCAATATCGATGTTCGAGGATATTATAGTAATTACACATGTTTCGTTCCATTACAAGTGCCAATGTGACAAATGGAAATCAATTATGATTGCAAACTTCCTATGTAAACAGACTCAAAGCAACCCAATTCTTTTTGTGATTGAAGCCCATTATAATTGACACATGAATGGAGGCCCATTACAATTGAACCAATGCGTAAACGTGGGATTAATACAAGACCATGACAATATTTCAAAAAAATTCTTAAAGAGTAGTGTTGTCTTGAAATTGTGTTAAAAATACAAAATGGTAGACAACAATCAAGCACCAAAGGGACATTTTGAAAGTCAATAACAAAAGGCACGGAGCCCAAAATACATCCAAAAGGAACAAAAGTTGAAGTAAAGGTACCTAGAAGAAAAGAGAGCCTACAAGGGATAAGTTGATGAGAAAAGCTCTCTTTCAACCAAGTTTATAGCTTCCAAGCAAGTTAGTAGTAATACAAACTCACAAAATTATCCATATGTAGATATAAAATTTACCACCTCCAATCTTGCACAAACTCTTCCAACACCACTGCAAGTTTATGCTTGATGAACTCAATCAACAATATCACGATTACGATTTCATGAAGCTATTTGCTAACCTATAACCTCGTGGAAGGAGACATTCATAAAATAGGTTCAGCATAAAACAGACACCTCGTCACGGTGCATTTTCTAACATCTCACAGTTCGCAATTAGTTCTCTGAGATGACAGTCAAACCCTCAAATGTTCTATTTATATAACAAAACCAAACTTTAAAGGATTTTTGCTGCTTTGATATTGTGTAAATAAGATTTGCATTCTAACTATGTAGTTTACAGGCGAGTCATAAGATTCGATATTAGTGTCAGCCTACATCCATAGTCTCCCTAGACTTCGCCGGAGCTTGGCTGCAGAGCAAATTTTAAATGAAATAGATCCAATTAACCTCGCTTTACTGGCCGCTGAACGTATGATTTGTTGGGGTCCTCAGTCTTCAGCTTTGGCGGTCGAGTTTCTCCTTTCTTAGCCTGTGACACAGACATTTTCAAATTATGGCAATTTTAATCAGACATCCGTCAGTACACCACAAATCAAGGATATATTATCTTACCTTCTTTCCACCCTTCATAAAATCTCTCCAGCTTGAAACCTGCATATAAAACCATTTGTTCAACTCAGAATTTGGTAAAGAAATCAGAGAGATATCGAAACTCCATGTTCTAGCTCAAAGTTGAACATTTAGCATAAACCTATCAATTTTCCATGTGTTTGTCACATTAAACATTCAAGTCAATCACTCAATGATCAGCAGAAAACTTTGAAGGCGTTGAATCAGATTATAGAACCAGAAAACTGTAAGCACAGATTCATAAGCTTTTCCCTTCTAACCTAGTAATCCCCCATTATCAATTTATCACATAAATAAATTCAATATATCTCAACCAGGTTCCGCTTCATTTCATTAAAATGACATTTCCCTAAGTGAAAATTCTGAATGGCTGTCTTTCCTTTCCTCCATTGGCATGCCAACAGGCAAAAGTTACACATTCTACAGTCTTACAGAACCAAAAGAACAGCATGCTTAAGAGATGTTGTAACGACTAGATCTTGTGTTTATCATTATGGAAAAGTTAAATACTAACCCTCTGTTCTCTTGTTCCTTCCCACTGCTCCTCATGCTCACGCTTTTTCTTCCACATTTCTTTTGTTTCTTCTTCATCTTTTTTCAATCTGCCTTCTTCCTCAGAAATCTATATGCAAGAAAAGCAACATAGATAATGAACAATTCTTCCCAAATATTAGAATTTAGAAGAATCCAGAGGAACATCAAATTATCTGAGCATCCTGCATACCCTCATCTGCATCTTTCTCCTCCTCCATTCCTGTTCTGTTAATATTTCTCGAACCTTCAATTTTAGCTCTTGCTTGAATTCTTCTGTACTCTCATAGTGTTGATCATACTTGCCCTGTGCCAAATCAACATGGCATAAAAGGTCACGGGAACCAAAATACAAAGTTATGACATATACCATACATAAATCATGTGAATACATCAACTCATAGTATCATAATTCCAATGGTCCAACCAAATCATAGTGTGACAACCAATTTAACCTTCTATTGATTCAATTTCAGCAGTTCATCAGCAAGCTAAATGCATTGAAGATAAAGAATGAAGAGCAATTGGAAGATTTCTCACAAAGACATTATACAGAGGATAATTAGGCTATCCTTGTAACAAAATAGGCCAGTTGGAGTGTTATAAAAAAAAAATTAGGCCAGCTGGAGGGAAAATTTTATAGATGCATATTATTGAATATAAATGCAAAAATCTTAGTTATAAAAGCCTATAAAAAAAAATTTACTTTTACGTTGACGTACGTTAACTTTAATTATTATTATCCTTTTTAAAGGAAAAACCATGCTTGAGACAAACGTGACTTTAGTGAACAAAATAACTTCATTAACTTTCTACAATTTTTTTTTTCTTGTCCATTCACAACATCATAACTAATAAGCGGATGACCTCTGTTAATTCACACAAGATAAAATAAGATGGAAGTCTCACGATCCAACTGAAAATCTAGATTTGGACCATAAATGAACTCCAATGATATTGCAAGTAAAACAGAAAGGTAATAACAGCATATGAAACGTGGAGAATAAAGGAATTCAGCTCACCTCTTCAACCAATGACTTTATTTTAGAAGCTGTATCTCTCTTCAACTGTTTCTTCCTCTTCGCTAAAAGTTCTTCTGAAGTTCAAAATACACACAAGTGAGAAATTTTCTCAACTCTATAGAGCTCCAGAAAAGATAACGGGACAAACAAGTAATGCCACTGAAGAAAGAATACCCATGGGCCATGAAACTCAGCCTATCCACAAATTTAAGAACCTAGGCCACGTAAATAAACCCTTGTGATTAGGAGAACCTAAGCTCTACATGCATTTCAGGGAAACTTCTTATCAGACGCTTATTGAAGTTGTTTCTTTTTCTTGATAATAAACCGAGCCTTCATCAAGAGAAATGAAAGAATGTAAAAGGCATACAAGAAGGAGAAGAAAAAAAATAAGGAGCCCTGCAAAAGGATTCATCACCTACAGGAAAGAACACCAAATTAAAAGAATACAACCAAGCTGACAATTACAAAAAAATATATGATTAACGGATGCCCACACTTATTGAAGTGTTAACATGTACACACCAATGGATGTGGATCTTACTGCACAAAATATGAATAAGGTTGCTAAGCCAGGCACTGAATTAGCCAAAACCAAGGTGTTTGAAATTAGTGGATTTACACTTGGATATATACAAAGGTCAGTGTTTCATAAAAATATCCACTGTAGATCCAATTTAAAATCTTCAGCCATAATCATGTTGGGCTCTAAAATTGTACGATGAAAATTATTAGTTTCCATGATACAAGGGAAAAGAAATTAACCATACTTGCATTTTATGAAGTTTATGTAACCATTTTCTTTATCGAGTAGTTCTAGGCTTTATTTGTTCTCCCGAAATGGGAGTTTAGGATTACGATACTTCAATCAGGACCGGTCTGTCTACTACAGGCAAAATGCATGGAGTAATATAAATATGTATAAACATCAATTCTCCAAACTCATATGGTGGCATGAGTTTGTACCTAAGTTACTTCGTGGTCTTGGTCAGGTGTATGTGTATCTACTATGTGCAATGCAATCAAGAAACTTTGTCAACTAAAATGCAAAGCAATGATAAGATACAAATACAGGTAGGGATGAATTTTATTTTCCCTGCCTCCAGTGCATGTAGCCTCATTCCTTTTAAAAGATTTAATTCACTTGCCTTTTGCTGCATTGACTTGACTAAGAATATAATCCCTTTCCTGCTCATCAAGTAGTAGCTGCTGGGCTTTTGCCAATGCTGCTCAGTATCAAAAACTGATTTAGTTGGATATTACATGTACGGACAGTTAAAATAAAATCCAAATTTCCTTGAATGCAAAACGTTACATGCACGGACAGTTAAAATAAAATCTAAATTTTCTTGAACGCAAAACATTAAACTGGACAAAATTAATATCATAAATCAATATACCTGCAAATGCTTCTTTCGATTGTGGATGCTTACACTTATCAGGGTGAACCAGCAATGATAACTACAAATAATTAGTCATTTTAAAGTGAATTAGATGAGCGCCAAAAATTCTAGGCCAGAATTGTACAACCTATCGAACAAATCCTGTTCAAGACCATTTTTCATGCAAAGCAATTACCTTACGGTATTGTCTTTTCACCTCATCTGGAGATGCATCAAATGGTAGCTTCAGATACTCGAATGGATTCAATTTGAAGCAGGACAAAATCCTATAGACATAAATCCCAATAGTTACAAAAGATAGAATACCAACACCATAATTGTGGACGATACATGAAATGATATTGAATATTATTATTTTTTATTATGGAAAAAACTGTTTTTATTGTGAACAAATGAAAAATACAAACTGGAAATTCAAATTTAGATAATCAAACATTCAACATTGTAAAAACAAAATTTAGTACAAAAGGAAGAATGAGGCACCCTTATTGGACATAGGGGCCAAAGAAAATTCCCAGAAAAAGCTTTCAATTGGAGTAGATTTTAAAAGAAAATAAATTAAATAAACAAAGATGGTTATAAGAAAATTCAACGAGTCTAATCCGGTAAAAAGCTAAGAAGCACATACACTAACACGAATACGACATGGCGACAGCCAATTTCCACAAAAAGTAGGACACGACACGTTGGGGACATATTATTATTATTTTTTTTTTTACAAAAATAAATATATGTTGTGCATATAAACATATCATGAAAATGCAACTAGTGGTAGGAAACAAAATTTAACAAAAGGAAGAAAAAACAGAAATGGAGAAAAAAGATGATAAAAAGGGAAGAAAAGCAGAACAGAAATGGAAAAAAGGACACAACAGAAGGTATGAGAAACACAAATGGGAAAAGAATAAAAACAAAAGGGAAAAAAACAGAAATGGGAGGGAAAGCCAAAGTTGCCGGCAGCGGAGGGTTGGAGAGTTTTCAAGTCGCCAGCGTGGAGGGTCTTCAAATCGCTGGTGGTGGGTGGTCTTCAAGTCGTTGGCGTCTGATGGAGGAAGAATCGTGGGTGGGCGGGCGTGGGAAACTCTTCAGCAAGTGTGTGACAAAACAAGTTTGAAGATTTAAAAGTTTTGGATTGGGCTTGGGCTTAAAATGCCCATAATGGGTCTTAATTGTTCTTTTTAAAAAAAACAAATTTGCAACTCCCATGTCCTAAGCGTGTCCTAGAGGTGTTCTGTCGTATCGGAAATTAAAAAATAATAATAAATTAATGGACACACCAGCTGGCGTGTTGGACACATGTCGGGGTATGTTGGTGTCTGACACCAACACTTCACCATTTTAGAAGTGTCGGTGCTTTATAGGTAAAAAGTATATTAAAAGAAATTTGGTTTGAAAGAAATCAGAGGATCTTACAAAATTTGATGCTTCCATGGAAAGATCGTTTTGAATTTGCTTGTCTTAAGGCTTCTTCCTGGTGCACTCTGTCCAAATACTTTGCTAATTATTCTATTCAAGATCTTTGTCTTAAATGGAATGCTTTGATCTTTCTGGGGGCGTTGTGATTAGTTACTTTTTGTTTCTGTTTTTTATATTATTACTACTATCTTTTCAAGGACTCTTTGAACATTAGTCTTTTTTCACTATAACAATAAAAAAGTTTTGTTTCCTTAAAAAAATTTATAAAAAAAAAAAAGTAAAAAAAAAAAAAAATAATAACGAGTCTATCAAGTAGACATTGAAACATAAATTATGGCTTGTTGGAGTATGTGTGGTTTTGTGAGATCTTTGGGATGAGGAATAATAGAGTGTTTAGAGGATTAGAGAGGGATTCTAGTGATTATTGGTCCCTAGTTAGATTTCATGTTTCCCTTTAGGATTCAATTTTGAAGATCTTTTGTAATTATTCTATAGATACTATTTTGTATAGTTGGAGCCCCTTTCCCTAGTAAGGCTCCTTTTTGTGGGCTTAATCTTTTTTTTTTTTTCTTTTTGCCCTTGCATTCTTTTATTTTTTCTCAATGAAAATTGTTTTCTGAAACAAAAACCAGTCCCCAACTTCCCGACCACATACTCCTACCTTCAAAATTATATTTTCCTCCTCAATCTCTCAATGTACAAGCTTTTTATAATTAATTGTTATGATCTTGGGTCCCACAACATTTTCCCTCCCATTTACACATCACCTTTCAGATGCTCGTTGATTTCTATGCTTCCCTTATCTGAGTCCAACACATGATGATAACGCTTTTCTCTTTCTTTCTTTCTTTTTGGGACCAAGCTTTCATGGTGAAAAATGAAAGAAAATACAACGGCATAAAAAACCAACCCAATGAAAGGAGCCCTTCAAACTATAAAAGGGACTCCAATCCAAAAGAGTGAAATCTAAATGATAATTACAAAGTTCTCAATGAATCTCTAAATTTCCACAATGTAGGTGAGCTATGAAGCACAAATACTTCAAACTGTGCAGAGAATCAATATTAGATACGTATCCGATACGAGTAAGTTCGTATACATGACCAATACGTGATTTGACGTATATGATTTTTAAAAAAACTTTCGGATACACGTGTCCCCTTCTAGATACATGAAGGGGACGCACTACAATAATTAATATATATATAATTTTTTTTAAAAAATTAAGCCCAGCCACAACCACCCTTTATCCCACCAATCCATTTTATTTAAAAGACCAACTTTAAACCTAGCATCCCAAAACAAAAACTAAAAGAAAGAAAAGAAATATTTACACATTCATCTTCTACTTCTTCATTACCCTACCATCCATGCCTAACCACCACTCCCAATAAAAAAATATATAAAAGAAATCAACTTTTATTAAGAGAATGAGGCCTTCATTATCAATATTAAGCTGATGGTATGTCAAGTTACTTCCTTTGTGTAGGCTCAAATGTTGTCAATGACATTGAGGAAAATAATCTTTCCTGTAATACGATGTAAAAATGACTAAAAACTCAACCTATCATAAAATTATTGTTAACTCCATACTTGCAAAAATATAAGCAAGCACGTTCATCTAAAGGGGAAGATCAAACTTCATCCATCAGTCCTAGGTTACATTCTCACTTACCACCTCTCTTTTGTTCAAAATTCCAAGCAAAACTGTTAGAGAGTTAGAAAAAATGCTTCTAGTTGGAAGATTTGAAGGAGTCATGGATCGCACTTGGTTAGATGGGATAATGCTGGAAGGTCAATGGACCAGGGGGTTAGAGATTGGTAACTTAAGGACTTGCAACCAACCATGTTAGCTAGATGGCTTTGGCAACTGCCCCTTGAGTCTAATACCCTTTGGCATAAGGTTGTTGCTAGCAAGTATGAGCCTCATCCCTTTGAGTGTTAAAGGACATTTCTAATGAGCTCCCCTCTTTCTTCCCTTTTATTCGGCGTGTGGTTGGCAAGGGTAAGGGTACATATTTCTAGGAAGATTTGTTTGTGGAGGATAGTCCTCTATGATCTTTGTTCCCCGACCTATATAATTTATCCTCTAAAATCATTTTGTTTTTTTATTTCTTGTTTTTGTCATGGAGCTTGTTTTTCTTTTCCTTCGTATTTAGTCGCTCTTTTACCGATAGGGAAGCGATTGATGTCTATCTCTCTTGTCATGGTTGGGGGAGGTTAGCTTTAGACAACGGAGAAGGGATTTGCATGCCTGGGATCTCGACCCTCTAGACGGTTTCCCTTGTAACTCCCTTTTTGGTAGTTTATTGGATCTCACTCCCTCTAGTAAGTTTGTGTTCTCTACCCTCCACAAGATTAAGATTCCTAAGAAAGTGAGGTTCTTTATTTGGTTTAATGCCTACACGTCATAGGGGCACCAGAGATATGATCAGGTTCCTTCTCCATCCACCTTTTCGCGAGAAGGGTCATTTCTTGTGGTTGGCGGAGTGTGTGCTATCATGTGAAATTTTCACAAGGAACCTAGTGATGTTTGAGCCCTTAATAGGTTTCACATTTCTTTGTGGGTTTCAACTTCGAAGTTTCTTTTGTAACTATTCTATAGGCACTATCTTGCTCGATGACCCCATTTTCTTTAGTTGAGTCCTTTTGGTTTTTTTGTGGACTTGATTTTTTGTATGCCCTTGTATTCTTTCAATTTTTTGCTCAATGAAAGTGGCTATTTTATGAAAATAAAATAAAATGAGAGGAATGGGCAATGTTTGGCTAGGAAGAATGAGAACGAGAATCGAAACAGAATCTTCATTTCCTTGTTTGGTTTGTCTGCTCATAATAGAATTCCTTTTTCTCATATTCCCTGTCCTGAAGTCTCCATTCTTGATTGGCAATGACCGCATCCCTAATGATGACCGATGATGATATTCTATTTGCCGATCTTCCAACAACAACAAATGGATCAAAATCCAAATAACTTGTACTAAGATATTGATCCATATGATAGAAGCTAAATGTAATAAGAGATAAAAGATCACCAAACTATAAGATAAACCAAATGTTTGAGGTACTTGGACTCTCCCTCTTTTGAGATTCCTCTCAAGCCCTAAACCACTCACCAAAATAATGTCTACCAAACTTTCCTAACAAACTCCTTAGCTAAATACTAACATACCCTCTTGGTGCCTATTAGTATCGTAATAACATTTCTATCACTATATTTCATGGTTAGGAGAGATGTAGAAGCGAATGTGAAATCATCTTACATGGAAATTAAGATAGTAGAAATTACAAGAAGTGTGCAGGTCCAGAGTACATTGATATTGTAGATTCACAAAAACTTAATAGCAGAATGCAACAATGTAGACATTTTAAGTCATGGATTTAATTCTCCTTTCTATCTCTCCTTGTCAAACAAATGGACATTGTAACAGGGAAATTTGTATGGTATCTACAACTTTCCATCAACTAGTCATTAACCTTTTGATTATACATATTTGCAAGCTAAGAAACACAAATATGGAAACAATGCACATATACGACATGAGACCCACACAACCATATGTCATCCTTTTCAAATCTAGGACACAAACATGGCAAGGGCACATTTTCTTAAAATATAGATCAGTTTTAGACAAGTAGGAAATTCAAGGTTGACGAGTTTATGCATTTATGTGCTTAAAAGATCAGGCTGGTGAATATTGCTCTCAAAGTTAAACAAACGTTTGATGCATGTCAAGCAAATGTTGGACCTACTTTGACTTTGTATAGCAAGTGTCTAATTACATCTATTGCACTAGCGAGTATATCCAATACATGTCCAAGGAAACCCCAACAAAACAAAAGTATCTGCGCTTTATAGCCTACAAGTGACACCAAATTTGTGCCACTAAGTGTCTCTTCTCAATCTCCACAACCATTTTGCACAAATGGAATCTCTCTTGCTAATATAATCTTGCAAATGTTCCACCATTTTACTAAATTCCATTATATATCCATCTATGCCAAGTGCTTTATACGATCCTTTTTTTCTTTCTTTTTTTTTTTTGACAATATGAGATTGGATCCCAAGAAAGGCCCCGTGAGCCTCTTAAAGAAATCCACAAATTTCTCCTATTAACTTCATCAGAAAGTAAAAATGCTGATTCCATCCACTAAGATGAAACTTTCCATAGAGTTTCTTCTTCTACATGACAGTTGAGTTCCTATCACCCTATTAACTATCTAAACTGGCATTTCTGTCTCCAAAAGGTTTCCATGCAATCAAAATCTACTAGTGGAAAATGCCCTAAACGGGCAGTCCCGTTGGCTAAGGTCCAAGGTCCCTTGATGTCTCCAAAGTCTTGGGCCTTGGACAAGAGGTGCAGACTTTTCAGGAAAAAAAAATCCAATCTAATCTATCTAAGTGTTTACAAAACATCCCATAGCCATACCAATACAGGTACTCATTTCCCAGGAGGCACAAGAAAACCAAAAATACGATCAAGAAACTCTAACAGAAAAATTACACAAAACAAATTCACTCTTAGATAAAAAGATAAAAAATAAAAAATAAAAAACTAAAAACCCCAACAAACCCTAATGGCTCTTTGACTAGAATTAATGCCATACACCTCCAATACATAACAGGAAAACGATGCTTGGGGATAAAGAATTGGGAGAAAGAGAGAGAGAGAGAGAGAGAGACCTGGCAACTTCGTTATCTCTTTCAACTTCGCTAACCTCTGCGAAGAAGCTCTTGAGCAGCAAGTCCTCCTCGGCGGTGGAGGTGGATTTATTGGCCTCACCCATAAAAAGCTGCGTCCTGTTTCAGGCTCCACTCGGATTGGAGAGTCGAAATTGATCGTCTTTTTGCAGAATTATGAAGTTATCGGATCAAACTCAGTTGGAGTACCTGAGAAGAAGTTGTATGGTTGAAGAAAGGGGAAGGGATGGACTGTGAGAAACTCGGAGAATCCGATACCCGAAATTCGAGTACACAACCAATCCAATTGGGGTGAATTAGGCTTGGGGTGAATTAGGCTGTATTTAGAGACTTTGGTTTTAGCTTTTTGATCCAACCTCCCCTTTCTTTTTAATTATTATTATTATTATTATTATTTTTTTTTTTGAAAAAAATAAGGGGCTTTAAAACATTAGTTATTGTAGTCACGGTTATAATAGTTAGTGTTTGAAGTATAGACTATTTTAGTCCCGTTATAATAATGTAAGTTTGGAGTGTAAACTATTTTTATTTGGGTAGGAAAGAAAAAGAGAATAAGTGAAAAATAATAAATGATAAATAGTAAAGAGAGTTTTGAAATAATATTTATTTAATTGTAGGTTATAAATAATTATATACATCTCTATTATATTTAGTGCAAACATGGACTGAGCTATAAAAATCCACTCCACAAACTTCTAGTTGTGTCCCAAACTACCTCCTTAAGGGTTTTGGCTTTGGTTGTTTAAAAAAAAAAAAGTTTTGGATTTGGTTTTATTTATTTATTTACTTACTATTATTATTATTTTGATAAAAATACACTTTTGGTTCTTAAAGTTTAAACTTTGTCGATTTGGTCCCTACAGTTTTAAAAGTAATGTTTTGGTCCTAAGATTTAAAAAATAATTCTAAATGGTCCCTTAGTTAATTTGTGCGATAGTTGACTAATGGAAAAATGCATGTCTAGTTTAGTTGGCAAGTATTTAATGAGGTGGGGCAATTTAATAATTTTATATTATTATTTTTCTATGTACATTTTAGTTTTCATTATCCACACTTTCTCCGTTCTTGTCTCTACAATTGACCTTCTTCCCAAATCCAATTTCTATCAAGAAAATGGCAACAATGGCTTATTTTTAAAGACTCAGATGAGATTTGACCCACCTTTAAAAATACATGTTTTTTTTTTTTTGCCTTTTGCTTATGTGAATTTACTCCATGGACCAAAATTGAAAACCCTCTTGTTTTGTACTTGTGATTCTCATTCTTTCTTCTTCCTCTTGGTTTTGATCTACTTCTTTTTTCTAATTGAGTTTTTTTTTTCTGCGTTTCCATTTCTTTTTTTTCTAAATTTCTTATTTTCCTTCTTTTTCTTCTTAGTCCTGTGTTTCTTCTTCCTCCGTTTTATTGTTTTCTGCGTTTTTTTCTTTGTTTCTTCTCCTTCTGTTTCTTTTTTAAATCTGTAACTTTTTTCTCTACCGTTATTTTTTCGATATTTCTTCTCTTCTTCTTTTGGAATCAAAGATAGAAAATGAAGCATAAATTAGAGCAAGACCAAGAAGCGATAAGAAGAATCAAATCGAATGAAAAAAATCCAAGAAAAAAGTGTTTGACGCTATACTTATGAGGAAGGCTGGAAGGAGACGAAAAGTCTTCCTCATAAGCGAGAGGAATGAACGAGAAATCATGGTAGCGTCTAGCCCTAGCATGAGTTCTAGGATAAATTTCACACGTGATTGACATCAGCAGAAGGCTATTTTTCGAGTGTTTTTAAACCCTAGGTTATTTTCCATTCGAGACTCTAGAAAGATGCCATCCGTAATAAAAAAAAACCGTTCACAGTGACCCATCTCGAATTCTCATCTCAAAACTCCAACCAATCTCCACCGCACCTTTCAATTTTACAAAATGATTTTTGTTTTGGTTTGCATAATTTAATTTGTAAGTTGTACTCTTTGTCTGTCATTTGATGAATTTGCCACACAACAAATCAAAATTCAACATTGCCGAAAAAAAGTATGACTAATTTCCACAATTGAGATTTCAACACCATCGACAAAGATAGAAAAATCGCCCCTCCTCTTCATTGTCAAACTCGAGTTAGACCTTGTGTGAGAAGTTGTTTTAATCATCAACTATGCCCTGCAGAGGTGGAGGTGGTGTTGGAGGAGAGGGTGAAATCTGTAGTAACAACCAGAAACAAGTTTGAGGCAACAGAGAAGGAATGCAATGAAAATGAAAATACCATGTATTAATATAAATTTATTAAATTAGACCCACTCAACTTGACATGTAATTTTTGCATTACTCAATTAACAGTTAACAACTATGGGGATAGAATTGAATTTTCGACCTCTAACCAAGTTTATTTTGACACTTCGGTTCTATTTAGTCTATCTTAATCTTCAAATTTGACATTTTAATCCGTGAGCGTAAGATTAAAGCTAATGTGACACCAATTTTTTATTGAAAATTTTTTTCTTAATTTTTTATAATAAAAAATATTTGTATAATTTGTATAATAAAAAACAAAATTTTTAACTTGTTTCTTTTTTTCTTTTCCCTCTCTTCTCATCATCATCCATCCCTTCTTCTTCTTCCTCATATCAATGATTGCTAGCAATAACCGACAACTGTGTGTGTGTGTGTGTTTTTTCTTGTGTTTACTATAAACTGTACTTTCATTTCTAAGCACCTCACTAAAGTGTGTAATATTGTTGTGGGCTTATACACATTTTTTTGTTTAGATTGAAAGGAAGAGTGGAGGAGAAGCCGAGGAAGGTAGGCTTGTGGATTAAACCGAGAGTACTTTTGGTAAGCCTAATCTTAAATTCTTATGAAATATACCAAGTTTGGGATTTATTTTGACAAGCTCATTGGAATGTAAAAGACTTAAAGGAGTTGTCACCAAATGGACCAAGGTTAAATGATGCTATTAAGAATTATTAGTAGTAGTAGTAAGTAGTATTATGTTATTAATAATTAAATGGAAAATCTAGAATTTAATTAAGTTTGTGGATAAAAAAAAAAGAAAAAAAAAGTGGGGCAAGTCGGTGGTGGAGGCTAAAGTATGAAGGGGGAACATTTCTTTCCATTTGATTTTGCCAACTTTCATTCTCCTCCAAACCAAAGCGAATTTGTGGTTCTGCAGCTAGATTCGAAAGAGAGAAGAAGGAGAAGATTTAGGCTGATGGGAGTGGAATTTTGAAGAAAACCTTGGTGAAATTCAAAGCGAAACTAGAGTTGGTCTAGAATTCGTGCAATCTAGATAGGTTGTGTTGTTCGAAGGATAGCGAGCTGTAGAAATCGAATTGGGAGCTGAAAATTTGAGGTTAGCAAGTTAACTCGTTTCTTAATAACTTTTGTGAAGGATGTTTGGGCTAAAAATGGAGCAGGGTGGAGGAATTTTGAGTTATCTATCGAACAAAGAGAAGTTAGACCCTGAAAGTTGAAGGTAAGCTCGTTAACTCAATTATCTATAAGTTTGTAAGAGGAAGTAAAATCTAATTCAAGCTGGAAATACTATTTTTAGCAGTTGGAAGTGAAGACAGTATCCTTGAGACTGACAGGTGAAGCTTGGACGAGACATGTCTCGCTAGTCTCACTAGCTACATTTCTCACAGATCTCACTGGTCTCGCTAGTTTCATTGGTCTCACTAGTCTCGCTCGTCTCGTCAATCTCACTGGTCTCGCTCGTCATTTTAGCCTCACAAGTCTGGTTGGTCATGCAAGTCTCGCTAGTTTTGTTTGGTCTCGCTAGTAAGCTAAATTTCAATGCTAAAGATCTATTTGAAATACATTGATGAGAATCTTAAGAAACTTAACAAAAGGAATTAAATTATTTCAGGCAGAGAAGGGCTAGGAGAAGCTTATAGTCCATTAAGAGCCCGAGACAAGTAGTAAGTGACAAAATTTTATTCAAAATGATTTATTTTCTCAATATTTCTTGCATGCTCGATTTATTTTCTCAATATTTCTCAATATTTCTAGCACGAGTTGAGCATACAAAGTATGAGTTATTTAATATGAGTTTGAGCATAATTTTTACATGGCTTAAATGATTAAGCATGATATTACTTGGTGATAAAGTTTATTACAAAGCATGCTGTTGTTAAACGCTATGCAACTCTGAAGTTTTGTTTTACTTGTATTTATGAACGTTTTTATTTATTATCAATATCAAAGCCTACATTATTTACAAAAGGATTATAAAAGGTCCCCAATATCGAAGAACACGGAGAAGGCATATGAGCAGCCTAAATATCATATATGGGACCCGGTACTAAAGGACTTGAGAAGGTACATGGGCACCTAAGTTTATGATTCCTATCTGCACATAGAGGTATATTCGACGCTATTGTGTTGAGATTACTCCACACAGCTAAGGTTATTCGACATTAGGTGTGTCGAGATTACTCCACCCCAACTAAGGTTGTTTTCGACGTTGAATAACGTTAAGCTCCGCTCCGCCTCAACTAAGGAAAATCTTTCAGGCATATGCCAAATTTTATAGTTCTCGATCCTGAAATGTTATCTGTCTTAATACTGTTTATCGAGCATGTTTTTGCTGGGTTTAATGCTAAAAATAGTTTTATGAACTTGTCAATCACTGGGCAACCTAGTTCATATTTTCCGTTGTTTTTCTGTTTTCTAGGTAGCGAATGAAACTGAGGTGCTTAGCCTACACAACAACTCATTCGAGCTTGCTATACTAGTTTGTATACATTGTAAATATTTGTACATAAGACATGTGTTGTATATATAGAGGTTTAAGGAGTGGGAGCTTGATTATATGTTGCTTTTAAGCTAATGAATGAAAGTTTGTACTTGTATGCATTATCTTGAGTTTTGAGATTGATGTTCGACTATGAATTATAAACTATATATTAGGTGCTTGTTTTTTATATGAGGATTGTATAGGTTGATAGTAGATGTCGTAAGAGGGTCGATGTCTACTGTTCTCACACCTTTTCTTGGGTTAAGAGGGTAACTTGGGAGGGGGTGTGACATTTCCTGTGTGTGTGTTTTTCCCGTGTTTCCTCGTCCTTTTCTTCTTCTTTCTTCCCCCTCCTTCTATTTTCTCTTCATTTCCTTTTCCCCTTTCTTTCCCCATATTAAAAATAAATGAATAAAAGTCCATTTCAAATTTGGAATAAGCCCAAGTTCATTCCACTTGAACGACAAAGTGGATTTTTCTTGAAACGAAAGAGATTTCTCTAAATCTAAACTTGGGAACCCTTCCAAGGGATCCAACTAGAACCAAAATCAAAACTTAGTGACTAAAAGTTTTTTTTTTCCTTTTTGTTTTTTTTATTAGTAATCTTTTAATTTCAAGATTAGGTGAAATTGCAAAATTGATGTTGTTGTAAGTGTTGCTATAATCCAACCCTCAAACTTTAGATTTATTATTTATTTTTTTAAACAAAAGCAAATTCATTAAGTAGGCAAAACACCCAAGGAAAATTGCCCAAAATAACCCAAAAACCAAAAGGCTTTCTATGATTGACCTCTTTCTAAAAAATTGATTCTTATTGACCCGTTTGGCATGTGAAATACCACTTTGCCCTCAATATTAATTTGCTTCCGCTCCTATGTCTCTTCCCTTTTTTGCTCTTCCCCTTCAACCCCCATTAAGGAAAATTCAATTATAACACCAACATTCCATTCCATTATGTGTTAGCATTTATTCTCAACCAACATTGTACCGTCAACATAGAACGCCATTGATATCAAGCATGGGACAAGTAATGGAAGATCACTTTCAACTCTCTCACTTTTAGTTAAACACTCTCACGGTTGATCGTTTTCAACTTCTTTCAGTTTCGTTTGTGGGTCTAGAGAAGGCATTCTTCGAAAAAGATCATTCCTCTCACCTAGAAAAGAATATAAGGTAAGTGTTCAATAGCTTTTTCCAGTTTATTTTTTGGGTTCAGAGCAACCATTCATTATGTGTAGTTAGCAATCGCATACCCTTTTGTCAACAATCATTTACGCAGTTATCAGCAATCGCGTACCATGTTATCAACAATCGCGTAACACTATGTTAGCTCGTAATCACGCTGCTCGCTTACTCGATTATCAATGTCTGTTCACATTGCTAAGCTCCAGATCACCACGCCGTCGGAGTTCACGCTTCAAATTTGCTCGTGTGCGCCAACCTTAGTCACGTTCCTGCACCAACCATCGATCGTCATCAGTTTGAATTCCATTCGACTCTTCCAACTGCCACTAGCGCTGGTGGTCGCCCCCGGTCTTAGTTTTGGGTGACGTTTCCCTTAAGTTTTTCTTGAGTTTTTCATTATCAATTTGAGTTGGGTCTGTTTGTTGTTGTATTTCTTACGTTGGTTAAATTGAAGGTTTGGAGGAGATTTGAAATCGAAGGTGGTTTTTCCAGCAACATTAGAGGCTATTTTCTAGGCAATATTTGGATTGAATATTAGTTTGGGTAACATGTTATGGCTTCTTTAAAGTGAATCTAAATTTTGGGAGTTTAACCACAAAAGATTAAGTTAATTATAAAATTGTGATTTAGGATTCTAGACCAAGAAGTTTCTCAAGCTAAGAGGGTTGGATCGCTTTGTTTAAATTGAGGTAAGTAAATCTACTACTAGAACGTCCTTGTACCAGGTTACATAGTTAGAATGTTATATGGTTGGCCTCTCTAAGGCAACTTATATGTATTACATGATTAAAGAGGATGTATGAGCATGATGTTAGTTTTATGAGATATGTTATGCTTCCATACTGTGGGACTCGATATATGTTGCAAGTTAGATATCTTAGTGATAATTGCCCTCATCATAGTTCTGTATTCCATCAGAGGTTTGTGATCCTTTTGGTTTACTAGAGGTTATGTACCTTCGAGTTCACCAAAGATTGTATACCTTCGGATTCACTAGTGGTTGTGTTCTTTCAAGTTCACTAAAGGTTATGAACCTTCAAGCTCACTAGAGGTTTATGTTCCTTTGAGTTCACCAGATAGAGGTTTGTGTTTCCTTCGGGATTCACCAATTTTAGGGATACATTCCACTTATGGTAGGGCAGATTTAATTATTCACTCAAATAACTTTTCATGATAAGTTAAAGTATGAATGTCCCACTAGTATGAATGTGTTCATTGGATATGAATGCACAACCTGACCCTGGTAGTGGGGTTACTTATTGAGTATTTTATGTACTCATCCTTTTATGTTACATGTTTTTTAGGTAAGGGAAAGGATATTGGGATTGATGCCCTAAATCTCATGGGTCTTTTAGTTTGTAATTTATGAAAAGACAAATTATTTATTTAAAATAAGAGGTATTTTATTGACATTTAGATCTTGTTTTACTTGACCCAATAGACTAAGATCCAAGGTTATTATATGTAGCTTGAACAGTATGTAGTAGACATTCAAGTGGATCTTATTCAAGCAATAACCTAAAAGATCTGCAGTATATGGATAAGGTGGGGTATCTCATCCTGGTGACACTGTGGATATAGCCACTGTTACAAACGATTTGATCCAAATCATTCATGTAGAGACATGTGAGTGGGGTTATCCTGTATAAAGAGTTTATATAAGATCAGACCACAAAATGATTGATCTCTTATTATAACACCGTTGATTGAAGAGATTAACTTTTCATTAGGCTGACCATAAGTAACTTGATCTCAATCCTAAGTGAGTTATGAACTCTTGTCTGTGAGGACAATCATTTGATTTGTATGGGTTAGAATGACCCTGGTCGCCAACTTAATAAGCCTACCATTTTTGGTATCTATCCGAGTAGGGAGTTGGGAATGTAACTACACAAGATGGAGTTTACTCCTTCCTGTCCTCGAGAAAAGTAGATAAATTGCTCTCTTAAGTGTTGAATCTAGGTCTTGAATAAGGGGCCCCTCCCTCTCATTGACCTAAGAGGGATTTGTTTATGGTAGAGCCACAAACAAATTATTTATTAGAGGATCAGTGGGACTTAAAGAGAAAGAAGTAATTACAGGGCTAAAATGGTAATCTTAACCTATTTGTAATTACGAGTAATTTGTGAAGGGTCAACTTATTGATGACTGGTCATATCCATGGACACACAAATATATCTACAGGGCCAAGAGTTCAGCTGTGGGTCTTTAGTGGAGTGACTCATAGTTACTAAATGTTAATTAAGTTAATTAAAGATTTTAATTAATTTAATTTTGAATCATTGAAGTTTCTAATCTATAAGTCCATTAGGTCACCCTGCTAGCTCAATATTGGTAAAACAAGGATCAATAAATGGTAGAATAATTTGAATTATTCAAATTGTTTAAGGGAATTTTATATTAATAAAAATTAATATAAAATATAATGTATTATGATACATTATAGTTAATTATAAATGTGATTTATAATTGAAACTATATAATATGATAGTTGTCATTTGAATGAGATTTAGATATTAATTTAATATGAACTAGATTTATATTAAAACTATATAATAAAATTAATATGAATGAGATTCATATTGAAACTATAGCTTAATAGAAAGATATACATTTTTGTATGATTTAAATGCATTATAAATAAATATGTGATGTTTATTTGTTAGTTAATTAATTAATTGATAGTTGAATTAATTAATTGATTATTATTTATTTAATTATATTAAATTTGATTTAATATATTTAATAAATAATAATTAGAGATTAGGGTCAAGGTTTGATCTCTATAAAATGATACAAACATACAAGAAATTCACGACATAAAAACAAAAAACCATAGGCTCCCTTCTCTCTAAAATTCTCTAGAAAACCTTCTCTCAAACAAGAAAGTATCCCACCATCCCATTGATCCTTCCTAAGTCATACGTTTTAGTTTATAAAAACTCCAAGTAATTTAGAAGAATCATCTTCATCCAAAAGGTATTTTCTAAATTCTTTGTAACATATGTTTAGCCTTATTTTTCCAGAAAATCGATTATGTTTTTCTTTCCCAAATTAAAAACAAAAGTGATCATACACTTCCTCATTGGCATTCAATCCCATCAATCCCATCAAAGGATGCATTGGCGCATGACAAGAAAAATCTGTGATAGTGCCATAGGACCAGATAGAAGCTTCCGCATAGTCTTTTTCATGTTTTTGTTACAAGTCTTTTTAGTGTTCAAATTTTGGAACCCTTACTATGGATTTTGGATTTTATCTTAAATTTTCTAGTTTTATTTATTGTTTCTAAGGGGCTTCAAACAAATGTTTTAAAAGTTTCGATTTTAGTGAAAGTGCAAAAATGTTTATTAGAGGTTTATGCATGCATATAGTAACGTCCTATTAGTAAGTATTAGGAAAGTCGAGTTGTGACTCAGATACTTAATATTATTGTTTATTTCACGTAATATTTTTATAAACATCATGTAGGTAGTGTTTTTATATCTAGAATATGAATAGTAAAATATAACCTAATTAATTAATAAAATAAAATTAGTTAATAATTACTATTATTTTTTAATTAATTATTAAATATAATTACATTATTTAGACTTAATTCTAGCCAATACATTTATAATTAATATTTTATATTATCTTAACTATTTAATATATATTATAAATATTAAAAAATATGTGTAATTAAGATGCCACGCTTAGTGTCCAAAAACTATATTGGTGAATTGGTTATAAATAGTGACATTTTGTAGATGTTGGTAAATTGCCTATAAATAGTAGCATTTTGTGGATGTTGGAAAGACACACATGGGTGAGAAAATTCATTTCTAAATTTCCATAGAATTTCCATAAATTCCTATTTTCATATTTTGTTATTTTCTTTTCTTTTATTTATTATATTTCTTTTATTATTATATTATAATTTCTCCATATCTGTATTCCCGTTGTGCTCCTCAATTTTATAATACATTACCAGGACAAGCTCTTGTCGTTTTCCGCTGAAGGTAGGTTCTAAAGATATGTTATTTTTCTCTTCATTATAATTAGTAAATTAAATGTTGTTTTGCATGTTTAGTATATATTAAATTGCTAATATAAATACAATTTTTGTGATAGTGTTATCATGGCAAATCTTACAAAAATAGAATTTGCAACCCTTGACATTAATAAAAATCGTTATTTGTCATGGGTGCTTAATGTCGAAATACATCTGGATGCTATGAACTTGGGAGAAACAATTAAAGAAGAGAAGACAACATCCAATCAGGAAAAAGCAAAAGCTATGATTTTCCTTCGTCGTCATCTCCACGAGGGATTGTAGATGGAATATTTAACAGTAAAAGATCCTCGTGGGAAAAAATTTAAAGAGAGATATGATCCCTAGAAAATAGTCATTCTTCCTAAAGCTCATTATGAATGAATGAATTTAAGACTCCAAGATTTCAAATTAGTAAGTGACTACAACTCCGTATCATTTAAAATTAGTTCAAAATTGTTGTTATGCGGAGAGAAAATTACTGATGTGGATATGTTGGAGAAGACATTTTCTACATTTCATGCCTTGAATATGCTCCTGTAGCAGCAATATCGAGAGAAAGGTTTTAAACAATATTCTGAACTAATTTCATGTCTTCTTGTGACTAAATAAAATAATGAGCTATTGATGAAGAATAACGAATCTCGATTAACGTGAACAACACCATTCCTGTCACACCCCCTCCCAGATTACCCATCTAATCTAAGGGGGAGTGGGAAGACAATAAACATCACCCCTCTTGTGACGCATATTGCCCTAACTTTTTCTTCACTTACATTTACTTATATACAGAACATAAAACACAGTTATACATCGCATGCTTATAACCTGATACGATTTCCTGTAAGGGTACACCTTTAATGCATAACATGAATTCATCCTCATATCCAAAATACAACATTCACAACACCATTGACAGTACCCATTCAAAAGTATATGTTCTACATGCCATTCACATAAGTATATTCAACGTACAACTCCCAAACTTCACTAAATCTTAATGATCGAGGCTTAGGCAGGATGAGCTGTATTAGGCGAAGCACCAGGAACGTCCTTGCTACCTGGGGAGGGAAAAAGAAAACATTTGGAAACATAAGCTAATAGCCTAGTGAGTGACAATTCTTTATAAAACGGCATTCATTTAAAACAGGCATGTTTCGTATAATGAGTAAATCAGAGTTTAACATTTATTCAGATGTAACATGCTTTTCACAAAATTCATCATTCTCATAAATTAATACTAAAATCACATCAAAGTGTTTTCAAGAAATTTATCAACATCAAGTAGTTTTCAAACTTTTTCACTTAGTTGAGGCGGAGGAATGTTTCTACGCATCCAACGTCGAAATCATCCCTGGCTTCAGGCAGAGCAAGCTCGATGCACTAGCCAGCTTAACCTCTATGTGCACATAGGAATAGGTCGGGTTGCCCATGTACCTTCTCATGTCCTTGAGTACTAGGTCCCGGGGAAACTCACGTGCCTTCTCATGTCCTTGAGCACTGAGCCTCCTCTTAAAACATTTCAGAATTTCTTTCACATAGTAGTTCATATAAAAATCTTTCATGAAAATCAATTTATCACGATAAACAATATTTTAAGACATGCCATTGCACATTTTATAGAAATGCATAAAACATGCCTTATAAACATCATCAAACATCAAGTTTTTAAGGAAGCATTCATCTCAAAGCCATAATTCATAAGAAAACTAAGCCAAACATTTTCAATAAATTTCATTTTAAATCAAGAAAAGTGTCACTCACAACTCTTTCTAGGCTTTATGTGGTTTATACACTGTTCCTATCTCTTCTCGGCCTGCACAAGAAACACACCCTGCGTTAGACAACACTAACTTCCTTTCCTTTCCTCTACTGACTTATAATGAGAATCTCAGCGACACCCGCCTTCTGACTGTTACTGGCGATACCCAATAGAACAGCACAATTGCTAGCGATACTTGATAAAACAGCACCAACGTTACCTACCTGAGCAACGATACTCAGCGTTATCTAGCGATACTTGTGAGACGGAAAGCTCCTTTGCGTCTCAGCGTTACCCGTCTCGCTGCAAATTCTTAGACAGTGTGCCGCTACTTGATTTTTTCCAACGACACTCTGCACTGTACTCTTTCCTTTCTTCTCGTCCTTACTTCAACCTATGAAAAACCACATTTCCATACAGATTCAGAGTTTCTTCCTTTCTACATACTTATAGGAAATCACGTTCTAAAGCTTACCTTAAAATTTCAGGGTTTAGCTCTTTCTCATTCTCGCGATATTCCGAAATTACCTTCTGCTGTTCCGGATTGCGAGACAGTCTTGTAATCACTGATTTCCTAAGGATTCACATAGTAAAACTTCGATTTCAGCAACACCATCCTTAACAAAAGTTGTTGGGAATTGCATTAACTTACTAACCTTAAATTTTCAGCTCTGATCTCAGCTTATTCCTCACGTTCTGTCCCGAATATCAGTCACTGCTCAACCAAACTAAGTAGCTTCAGTCATTCCCCCGTTCCAACTTCGTTTCCAGCTTCGATGTGAATCAAACTTTGTTCGGAACCCTCAAGAACACCCTCCTCAATCTTCTTCTGGAGTTTATCTGAAGAGTAGAACCGACTTAAGCTCTCGAATTGTCCTTAAAATGATTAAACATTTAATTAATCCAGCTATTTATACTGCCGACCTAACCTTATCAACACCAGGACTTAGACTGCTACTTACGTATTTCCTCTGCAGACTAGCGCAGGGTTCTCCTCTTCCAACGTATAGTGGTTGTCCTCACACGCCTCTTATTTTGAACGCATTCCTTTCCATCTTGAAATTCTACTTTCGATGTGCGTAGACCATTCTGTCTTCAGCACAGGTGCCTCAACGAATATCTGTCTTCGACGCATCAACTTCAACACCATCCTGTCCTCAACGCAAAGTGACTTGGACGCATGGTTCAAGTGCGTTTCTCTCCCCTTCAAGACTACTTATCTATCAATACAGTAACTACTTCCGCTCACTAACTTCCATACGTTAACCACAAACGCATAAACTTAGTCAATACTCAGTCGAAGTTTTACTTTGCCCTTGCTCTCGGCCACTTCTCCCTTTGAGACGCATAGCCACAAACGCATGGTCGTGCCTCAATTCTTGGCAACGCAAACCAGTGCTTACAATTCCCTAAAGTGAATGCTGTAAATTTTAATAATGATAGTCGAGGTCGTGGTCATGATCGTGACAGAGGAAGAAATAATTATTATTTTCGTGGTGGTCGTTCAAATCATCCAAATTTCAAAAGAACCACACGAAATGATTATCATATAGAAAAAACTCCACAAGAAAAAAATTCAAAAGGTGATGAGCATAAATGCTTCCAATGTAGAATGACTAGGCATTGTCCCATGTTTGTCGTACATCAAAACACTTAGTTGATCTCTATCAAGCTTTCCTGAAGGAAAAAGGGAAAAATGTGAAAGGAAAATTTGCATACTAGAATAATGATATATTTGACCTATCTAATATGACAAATTTGGATGTGACAGATTTCTTTGAATCTTTTGAAGAGAAAATTAGCCCAAATAATGACATAGCAGGTGCTTCCTTTGATTTTGAGAATATATAGAATTAATGTTGTTTGTTTTGTCTATCTATCTTTCATGTTTTTTTAAGTTAAACTTTTGTATTTCAAGCTTTGTTTATCTTATTGTAATTATCTTGTTTAAATGAAGAATCATGAACAATTTTCATACGATGAGTGACTCAGAAATGAGGAACGAAGATCTATGTCTAACGGACTATGCAACTATACATACAATACTTACGAGTAGAAAGTATTTTTCCAAATTGACAATATTGGAAGCAAAAGTCAATACAATATCAGGTTCTGCAAACCTAAATGAAGAATTTGGAAAAACAAATATTATTTTGCCTAGAGGAACAAAATTTACAATTAACAATGCATTGTTTTCTAGCCAATCAAAGAGAAATCTATTAAGTTTTAAAGATATATGTTGCAATGGTTATCATATTAAGACTGATAGAAAGAATGAGATAGAATATCTTTATATCATATCTACTGTCTCACATGAAAAATGTATATTGGAAAAGTTGTCTACTTTATCTTCTGAATTATATTATACTCATATACGAGTTATTGAAACATATGCAACAATAAACATAAAATTCATGAATCCAAATATATTTACAATTTGGCATGATCGATGGGGTCATATAGGATCTATAATGATGAGGAGAATTATTGAAAATTCAAATGGACACACCCATAGAAGAGCCAGAAAATTCTTCAATCCAGTGAATTATCATGTGATGAATGCTCTCAAGGTAAATTAATAATTAGACCATCACTAACTAAAGTGGGAACCGAATCACTTGCATTTTTAGAACGAATTCATGGTGATATATGTGAACCTACCCATCAAGCGGGCCATTTGGATATTTTATGGTATTAATAGAGCATCCAGTAGATGGTAACACGTGTGCTTATTATCAAGTCAAAACTTTGCATTTACAAGATTATTTGCTCAAATAATTAAGTTAAGAGCACAATTTTCTAATTATACAATTAAAATCATTTGTCTTAATAATGTTGGTGAATTTACATCCCAAACTTTTGACAATTATTGTATGTCACTTGGGATAAATGTTGAACATCTTGTAGCTCATTTTCATACACGCAATGGTTTAGCACAATTATTGATAAAATGTTTACAATTAATTGTTAGACCATTACTTATGAGAGAGCTTAGCTTCCTACATCTGTATGGGTAGATGCTATTTTTCATGTTGCGTCACTTGCAAGTATTAGGCTAGTAGCTTATCATAAATACTCATCGTTACAATTAGCTTATGGCCAAGAGCCAAATATTTTCCATTTGAGAATTTTTGGATGTGCAGTGTATGTCCAATTGTTCCACCACAATGTACTAAGATGAGGCTTCAAAAGAGGTTAAGAATATATGTTGGATATGATTCCCCATCAATTATTAAATATCTTGAACCCCTGACGAGTGATGTATTTACTGTACGATTTGCTGATTGTCATTTTAATGAGATAAATTTTCCAACATTAGGGGGAGGAATTAAGAAGTTGGAAAAGAAAATTGAATGGAATGCACCATTATTGTCTCATTTAGATCCTCGTACTGTTCAATGTGAACTTGAAGTTCAGAAAATAATTCATTTGCAAAATATAGCAAATCAATTACCAGATGCAAAGAAAGTAACTAAGTCACATATACCAGTTGCAAATGTTCCGTCGAAAATTGATATCCAAACAAAGCAAGTTGTCACTAATGAGTCTAGAACACGCGCAGAAGCGTGGACTAGTGGGTTCCAAAGATAAAAATCATTGGAAAAGAAAAATAGACAATAGTAAAAAAGACTCAATTGAGGATGTAAATATCCGTGAAGAAACCCTAGACATGACTAATAATCGAATTAGTGAATAAGGTGAAATACCTAAAGATAGTGATGAAATTTCAATAAATTATGTCATGACAGGGAAAGGACGGAACCAAACTAATGTAGTTATTAATAACATTTTTACATATAATGTTGCACTTGATATTATATATAAAAATAAGGATCCTAAACCAAAATCTGTTGAAAAATGTCGACATAAAAACGATTGGCTTTAGTAGAAAGAAGCAATCGAGGTAGAATTAAATTCACTTTCAAAACATCAAGTTTTAGACCAATAGTTCGAACACCAGAGGGTGTCAAACCTATGGGATACAAATGAGTATTTGTGAGAAAAAAAATGAAAATAATGAGGTCATAAGATATAAAGCAAGACTAGTTGCATAAAGTTTTTCACAAACACTTGATATTGATTATGACAAGACTTATTCTCCAGTGGTGGATGCAATTACATTAAGATATTTAACTGGTCTGATTGTGTATGAAAATCTGGACATGTATCTTATTGATATAGTCACAACATATTTATTTGGATCTCTTGATAATAATATTTATATATGAGAATCCCAAAAGGATTTAAGATATCCGAAACACATAAATCAAGTTCTCGAGAACTATATTCAATAAAGTTACAAAGATCACTATATGGATTGAAACAATCAAGACGAATGTGTTATAATCACCTGAGTGGATATTTGTTGAAAGAAAGATATCAAAATGATCCAATATGTCCATGTATTTTTATAAAGAAATCACAGTCAAAATTTGCTATTATAACTGTATATGTTGATGACCTAAATATAATTAGAACTCCTAAAGAGCTTTCAAAAGCAATAGAATATATTAAGAAAGAATTTGAGATGAAAGATCTCGAAAAAACAAAATTTTGTCTTGGATTGCAAATTGACCATTAAGGAGATGGAATATTTGTTCATCAATCAACTTATACATGAAAAATTTTAAAAAGATTTTATATGGACAAAACACATCCATTAAACATTCTAATGAAAGTTTGTTCATTAGATGTAAAGAAAGATATATTTCGACTTCAAGATAATAATGAAGAACTTCTTGGTCTTGAAGTACATATCTTGGTGCAATTAGTGCACTTATGTATCTGCTAATAATACAACACCAAATATTACATTTTTAGTAAATTTATTAGCTAGATACAATTATTCTCTAACAAAAAGACATTGGAATGAAATTAAGCATATACTTTGTTATCATCGAGGAACGATGAATATGGGTTTGTTTTATTCAAATAAATCAAAATTTGATTTAGTTGGTTATGCAGATTCTGGATATTTATCTGATCCACACAAAACTAGATCTCAAACAGATTATCTGTTCACATGTGGAGAAACTACTATATCTTGGTGATCAGTGAAATAGATCATAACATCTACTTCCTTAAATCATACTGAAATTCTTGCAATTCATAAGGTTAGTAAAGAATGTGTATGGCTAAAATTAATGACTCAACACATTCGTGAAGCATGTGGCTTGTCTTCTAGTAAAAATACTCCAACAACATTATACTAAAACAACACAACATGTATAACCCAAATCAAAAGAGGATATGTTAAAAGAGATAGAACGATACATATTCCACCAAAGCTTCTTTACACACATTTGGTGGATGTTGGAATGTCACACATTGGTAAGAAAATACATTTCTAAATTTCCATAGAATTTTCATAAATTTCTATTTTTCTATTTTGTTATTTTCTTTTCTTTTATTTATTATATTATATTTTCTCCATATCTGTATTTCTGTTGTGCTCCTTAATTTTACAACATGAAAATTTTATTATTAATTATTAATATTCTTAAAAATTTATATTTATTTATTTGTAATTATTAATTAAATTAAATAGTTTAATTAACTTTAATTGATGCTTATGTAAAAATATTCATTTTTTTAATTTTAAGTGATTGAATAATTAATTAATACAACAATATATTATATAATACTAAATTTACTTAATAAATTTCTCTTACATTAAATTTGATTATTTAATTTTAATTTCCATATGTAAATTTAGTAAAATAAGCACAAATATTTAACTTTCAAACATTAATTATCTTGTATATCCAAACACATACATTAATTATCCCATACATTTAATTTAAAACTCATGCATTTAAATGCCAGAAATTTAATATTTATATTTATGAAACAATATATTTAATCTAAATAGGCTATTAAAATCATAGTGTATTAATAATATAAATCATATATTTTATATTTGATATATCGATGAACTTTATTCAAATATGACTTATCAAATATATCTATTAATACACATATGAGAGTTAGTTTAGAATAATTAAAAAGTTTAGAAATTTAATTAAAATTTATTTAAAATTTTAGAAAACTATCATTAAATCTACAGATAGTCTTTTGTTTTTCACTACCTATTACATTTTTTGAAGAAAAAAAAATCTCTCTGTTTAAGTAGTTTTAGATCATTTAAAAATTTGAGGTTAGATTATAGCTTTAGTTTTGAAATTTGAAGTTTGTGTTCATTTGTTATCTAAAATTTGAAATTTATAAATTTAATTTTTGAACTTTTGAAATTTTTTAAAATTTATAGATCCCATATCGATATAGAGTATATATTTTCAATATATATAATATATACACACCCAACTACAATCTAAAATAAATCCCAAGACCAAAATTGTATTCCTTTTTCCTTCCATTTTTTTAATCACAGATTTGACTCTAGCATAGAATTAAAAGTTTAGGAAATGAAAAATAAAATTTAGATTTAAATCTAATTCATCAATCAAATATTCAAAATTTATTTATTAGAGAATTATTTCTATCAAGTAGAATGAATGGATATAAGTATTGCTTAATGAGAACTCCGAAGAAGAAGAGAATGAATAGATATAACTATGTGCTTAACAAGAACACTGGAGAAGAATTGAACTCCGATGGAAAATTACGGAAAAACTTTTGACAACATGCAGAGGAGGAGAATCGAAACTTTAACTTTGAGGTTGAAAGTATAAACACTAAATTGATGAATGCTCATTTTGGCAAAATTAAAGAACTGTTAGTGAAAAAAAAAACTTAAATATTATGTTTCTTAAAAAATAAAAGGCTTACATATTATGGTTGTTTTCAAATATAGCAAAATAAACCAACTTATTTACAAACATAACAAAATGTCATTGCCTATCGTGATAGTCTATTAGTGTCAGTGATAGATGCTAATAGATGTGTATCATTCTGTAGTACTATCTATCTTATCATACATAGATAGTAACATTTTGTTATATTTAAAAATATTTTCAATAGTTTTATCATTTAAAACAATTACCATTACATATTTTTCATAATTTTAATTCTAAAAATGGGTAACATACATCCCTCTTAGGATTAGGAATTTAGGATTATTAATTCAAATATAAAAATCGGTAAGTATATTATTCTCTTAGTATTAGGAATATTAATTCAAAATCTTACATTTTTGGAGAATAATTTTCAAAGGTCACACAAACTACGTAATTAAATTGCAAAAACAATTCTAAAAAACCCAACGATTATTAATTCAAATCCTCATCGCATTCCATCTCCTATCAACACTTGGATTAAATAATCCATCTATTTATAACTTTCTAACAAAATTCTTAATTCTCTCGAAAATTTCATTAATGGATCCTCAAACATGTGTTGAAAATCCTCAATCCCACCAAAAACCCACCTCCGATTCCATCTCAAGTCCTCCAATCCTCCCAATAACAACCCCAAAGTCCCCCATTCCCACCGTAAAAAAGCTCTCTCTAATCCCACTCATCTTCCTCATCTACTTCGAGGTCGCCGGCGGCCCCTACGGCGAGGAGCCCGCCGTCCAGGCCGCCGGACCCTTCCTCGCCATCATTGGCTTCATTGTCTTCCCTTTCGTATGGAGCGTCCCGGAGGCGTTGATCACCGCCGAGCTCTCCACCGCCTTCCCCGGCAACGGCGGCTTCGTCATTTGGGCCGAGAGAGCCTTCGGACCCTTCTGGGGTTCTCTGATGGGCACTTGGAAAATCCTCAGCGGCGTCATCAACATCGCCGCTTATCCAGTCCTCTGCATTAACTACATTCAAAGAATCGCTCCCGCCCTCCAATCCGGTTGGCCCCGCCGCGCCGCCATCCTCCCCTCCTCCGTCGTCCTCGCCGTCCTCAACTACATCGGCCTCACTATCGTCGGCTACGTCGCCGTCGCTTTGGCTTTCTTGTCGATCTTACCCTTTATCATAATGACCTTAATCGCAATCCCCAAAATCAAACCCCATCGATGGGGGAATCTGGGCGATAAAGGGGTTAAAAAGGATTGGAATCTATATCTCAATACTCTGTTTTGGAACCTTAATTTTTGGGATAATGTCAGCACACTCGCCGGTGAAGTAGAAAAACCCAAAAAAACATTCCCCATTGCTCTGTTCGTCTCTGTAATTTTCACTTGTCTTTCTTACTTAATCCCACTCTTGGCCGTCACCGGCGCCGTGGAAATAGAACAATCCGCTTGGGGGTCTGGATTCCACGCCCAAGCGGCGGAGATCCTGGCCGGCAATTGGCTCAAAATCCTCATGGAAATCGGAGCTTGCTTATCGGCGATTGGTCTATTCGAAGCCCAATTGAGCAGCAGCGCGTATCAGATTCTGGGTACGGCGGAAATTGGGATTTTGCCGAAGTTCTTCGCCGCCAGAGCGAAATGGTTCAATACGCCATGGATTGGGATTGTGATTTGCACAACCATCTCTGTTGGGGTTTCTTATTTGGAGTTCACGGACATTGTAGCGTCGGCCAATTTCATATACAGTTTGGGGATGTTGTTGGAATTTTCGTCGTTTGTTTGGTTGAGATGGAAGCATCCAGGGATTGAAAGGCCGTTCAAGGTTCCATTAAATTTGGCTGGTTTAATTTTGATGTGTTTGGTTCCGTCGGCGTTTTTGGTGATATTGAAGGTGTTTACTCATAGCACTGTGTTCTTGGTTAGTGCTTCCATGACGGCCGCTGGGATTTTATGGTTTGGGTTGATGAATATTTGTAAGAAGAAGATCTTCAAGTTCAATCCTCGTCTTGAAGCTTTGGAGTGATGTTAATGTCGTTCTTCTATTCATTAAACATCAATTATCCATTCATTTCATCTAAAATTTGTTGATTAGTTTCATCGGAGATTTCAACCTTTCACCTCATGTCAATCCTGCTAAGTCAAATTTGATTTACGTTTTTTTTTTTTTTGTCATTAATTTTGTAAGTTTAATATATAAATTTGTAATAAGTTTTTAATTAAAATTTTTATTTAATTTAGAATATTATAAGTTATTTTTAACCCTAAATTTTGTTACATGATTAAGTTTAAAGGCTTAGATTTTAAAAATAATTTTAGAGAATTGTAAACAAATTAAAGAAATGCAAATATAGAAATGACATATAAATTTAGTTTATGTAGGAAGCTCTACTATCAATCGTTTCTTACCAAAATGAAATTGGGATATGGTGTGTTACAATTCAAGCTTCTCTTCAGCTACTCCTCTTACTCCATTAGTCATGCTCCTCGTGGATGTAACAATTTAGCTCTTATTAATAGACTCTAACATACTATATGATTGTTTATGTCTAATCGATTCTGATAAGCTTTGAAAGATGTATATAGAAGTCTAGCAATGATTTGTTGTGTTATTTCAACTTTATTGACAACCTTAGAATGAACAAGTATATTACTGATAAACTTATAGCACTATTTAACAGTGATAGACTTCTATTACTAATTATATTTATATCAATGAGACAATGATAAAAGTTTTAGAAGTTTATCACTAATATACTTATTTGATACTTTATTTATTTAAGGTTTGTATTTAGTGATAAACTAATAGTTTGTCTTTACATGTAACCACCTTGATGAGGCCAAAGAGACAAACAAAACCTATAGTATGATAAAATTATATAGAAGTACCAATGATAGAATTATAAGTATATGTGATATGCGCAAGCCACACCTAGAAATAATAAAATCCCAATATATTGGGTATCATCCTCAGGGAATTAGCTATACAATTTAACTAGCTATCAAGCAGTATTCTTAATTTCATCTAGGGAATTGAAACTAGATGGTTTTGGGAGCATATAAATAAAGAAAACAAATAAATGATCGAATTAGAGATTCACTTTACAAGAACGTTCTAGGGTGTTGATCTCATTCAATATTGTTGTGGATTCCAAATATTTTCTTTCAATTGATTCAATTTATCAATTCAGGCCTAGAAGGTCTATAATCCAGGTTTCCTCTTTCGAGCTCATCCCTTCCTAATGTCTAAAAGCCAATTCATTTTCAAGTAATTGAATCTAATAGACATAGCATTAAGTCTCTTCATTCTTAGTCCCTGTTTTCCTATCACTCCCGTGCATATTCGAATGTTAGTTTATCATGCTATTTTCAGTTTAGAAATCTCTCTCTCACACTGATTAATAAGCCTAAATCAATTAAATTGCGATCAAGCATCTAATTGCCAAAGTTCAAACATGATAAAAACCAATTCATTCAATCAATTGAAATAATTAAGCATCATCCATAAACAATATTGAAATCAACCAAACTCTATAACTAAGAATAAATTATAGCCACTCATGTTCAGATTATAAGCCCTAAACATGTTGTATAGAATGGTAAAAGAAGAGATTGAAGAGAAAAGAGAGTTATTCATTGATTCAATCCGTCGTCGACATCGCATCAATGTCTTCGTTTCGATCAAACCACAATCAACCCCACGATTAGGCTTTGAAAATCTCTCTGAACGGCAACCTCTTGGCATCTATGGAAACCCCTAAGTGATCCCTAGTCGAACCTCCATTTGACTTCTTCTTTGCCCTTTGCCAAAGTTAGACCTATTGTAGGGGTATTTTGATCATTTGACATCATATTTGGCTCATTCTGGTCCAATTGCTCGTTTCCAAAATAAACATATAAGAACTCAATTAAGCACTTAAACTAACAAAAATCTAAGCCCAAGAAAGCACATTTAATTAGGTGTTTTTCAATATGACTGTTTTTTGTTTTTTTAGTAGAAGTATGTCACTGGTAGACTGAACTAATAGAATTGGTATGTGTAGTATAATAATGAAATGATATCAATCTATCAAAGTTGATGAGTAAGAGAATAAAGTATCCAAACATTTGAAGGCGGTGTAACAAGATTAGAAGACAAAGAACATATACCTGTTACATGAGCAGCAACCGGAGCAGTAGCGATGGATTCAGCTTAGCAGCATGAAGATGAGAAAAATGCATATCCATGAGCTGACTATATTGTGAAACATTCAAGCTTGAGAAAATGTTTGGAGTACTTGAAGTAATTGTAGCAGCAATAGGAATAGAAGTACTCTTAAGAGCAAGGGAATTCAAAGATTCACCACCAGCAGAGCAATTCGAAGATTGAAACTTATAACCTAGAGGATAACTTTGCAATTTGTAACAACGGTGGAGGTTATGTCCTTTGATACCATAATTCAAGCAGATTAAAGGAGGGCATCGATTATCCATTTTGCGATTACTGTCAGAAGTGGCTTTTTGAGAATCAACTTTAGCCATGAAAAGCATGAGAATCCATACAAGAAACAGTACTAATTGATCTTTGATGTTCCTCTTGAATGATAACAGTAATTTTTTTGGCAATTGCAGGAATTGGATACATTTTCAATATTCGATAGCATATTCATCATTGAGTCCCATTAGGAAAATCATGACGAACTCAACATCAACGTGCTCCAGAAAGGATTTTAATCTGTCACAAGTTTAGTCATTTAGAGGAAAAAATCCACTAATATTGCCAGATTGTTTTCAATTTTGTATAATAAACTTCGATTGACTGCGTACCTTGACGTGTTGTAACCAATTCCTTGTGTAACTGATAAATTTGAGTACCATTTTCTTGCTTGACATGATTGGGAAGTTCATCCCAAACTTCCTTCACTGATCCATTGTCGACAATGCTTGCAACAATATCCTCAGAAATAGAGTTCAATATCCACGAGGCTATAATGCCATTGTTACATTCCCAAGCAGAAAGTAAATTCGCTTGAGATCTCGGCTTCTGGATAGATCCACGAAGGAAACCTGCTTTGTTTTTATCAGAAAACGCCATTAACATAGCATGACTCCAAGAAGTATAGTTGCTTGCTCCGAGAGTGGGTTGTGACTAAAACAAATGTAGGTGCAAAAGAATGATGAATCAGGTAAGGATTTAATTGTGCATCCATGGAGGTGTTGAACGAAGAATCAACAATGGAATCGAAAAATGGATTGACCACTTCTTTGTCTGCCATTGATGAGCTTTGAAAAAAAGTAGGCAGCGGAAAGTGAAAAATCAAATCAGAGAGTTGTAAAAATGGGAAGAATAATTACAACGAAAACAAGCTTTTATGACTCTAAATAATGTATAGATGACACTTGAGACCAGTCATTATTAGTTCATGACTTTTAAATATAGTCAATAAAGAATATTTACTGACATTTACCATATGTTATAAAAACTCTTTTTAATGACAATTTTTCGCAGTCAATAAATGATCAAAACGTTGATTTTTTCTGTCAATTAAAACGTTATATTGACATTATAATTCTGTCACTAAACAACAAATAATGTCACATTTACAGTGTCAATAATACCTTAATTATGATACTTTCTAAACGTCATTGAATTACGTACATTATCACTTATTTATAGTCATGAAAATCTGATTGATGACACTATTCCACTGTCATGTAACTACATCTCATGGCTTTTGTCAAATGTCAAACAAACCATTTCAATGATACATAACTAGTTGTTTCATACATATTATTACACCTTGTGTTTCCTCCAATTTCAACACAAAATATGTACACAAACATATTTACAAACTTTCATATATAACAATAGAGTTTGTAACGTTAATACAAAGAAATTATTACAACAACACTAGTAACTAAACTTTGGGTAAGTCATTTACAAATTTAGTAATTACAATTAAGTGTTGGCATAATACCAAAAAAAAAATAAAAAATATTTACAACACCTATATAAACATCTTGCTTGATGGGTTTCCTTGCTTCAATGGGCTGAACCTAGTAAACAAAACATTCATTTCAAAATTTAACTCAATATATCAAGGTGAACAATAATAACAATATGTACGTTATATATATGTTGATCGTAATGTAACAATATCATTCTATTAAGTACATTTACACTCAAAACTTCACTTTAATCGTACAAGTAAGCTTCAAGTAACACTTTAAGACAAAAATGATACATATAGTCACAATACAACCACATAAATAGGCTCAAAATCACATTATAATCTCCAAATCAACTTTAATAACATAGATAACCTCCAAATTTAACTAATTGCTTAGTTACTACAAAGCTAACAAACTTTTGACATTAAATATTAACATAAAAATCATATAAGAAGTATTGTAACTTGTCCAACTTTTTAAGAGTATAACTATTAAAAAGTAGAAATACTAAAACATTAGTCTACTAAAAAGAATGAGAGTCAAATGAAAAACTTCTTCGTTTAGGGGGGGATCACAAAAAAGAATATCTTCATAGAACTCAAGCACATTAATCCAATATGATCAAAACAAATATATAATTTAAATACTCTCAAACCAACAGAAAAAGCACCTAAAAGTTTTCCAAGAAACAATTTAACTCCCCAAACAACCAAGATAGTTCATATATGCACTTTGATTATGAAAATAAACTATAAGATTTCCAAAAAGTGTGTAAAAGACCATTGTTTCTCAAAACAATAAACCTACAAACAACCAAAATAGTTTATACGAGTCATTTTGATTATCAAAACCAATTAAAAAGTACCTAAAAACTGTCTAAGTGACACATTATCAAAACCAACTCAAGCATATAATAACGATATTAAATGGATGAATTGGCTACCATATCTGCAGGATAGCCACACATAATATACATGTATCTATAAACAGAGTTTGAACTTTAATTTTAAAAAATACCTAAGTATTTGAAGGTCTATCCCTTTCCTGTTCTTGCGCCAACCATTTTTTAATGATATGAGAATGCAAACCAACAATCACCGATTTCAAATAAGAGAAGTTGTATCTTCCACACCGAGGAATGAGATTTCGTTAGTCACACACTTATTAGAAAGAAAAAAAATTACCTCAAAATCTAAAATGTTCGACACTACTATAATTTTGATCTTTGTTGACGGCAAAAAATGTCATAGTCTCATCCATCTTTCATCATATGAATGACCTAAAATCTTGTTATCTACAAGAAGATAAATATATTAGAGAAGATAATTTTGAGAAGTTATATAATTAATTTTAATAAATGATAAAAAGTGTAAATGTTAGGCAATTACATATCCTTATAAATTGCATCATATAATATACCTACACTTGATATCACCTAGTTGATTGCAACAAATTATATATTTGGATAAATAAGAATTTCGAGAAGAATAATACTTACCTAACGTTCCAAAGCGCTCCTTAGTTATTTGAAAGACTCCTAAAGCAATAAAAACATGTTCTTGAAGTCAAAACTTAGTTTGAAACTCTATTTAGAGAGTGAAAACACTATTAACCCTAATATGACAATTCTAAAATTACAAGAATTACCAATCCATATGAACTATTCAAATATTACAAACTATATCTATCCCCACCAATCCGTATATACACAAAACATAACCACGAAAAGGTTGCACATTGAAAGAATAAAAATTCCCTACAAAAAAAGAAAAAGAAAAAAAAATCTTCAATCTTCATCTTTTATAAGTTTGAATCATGTAGGCAATCTAAATAATGTCAAAAATTCACAAATTACAACAGATCTAAGTTTGCAAACATATAATGTACAGATCATATCAGCAAACAAACCTACGAAAATTGCACTCAAAATCCAAATTCATCTCACAAAATTAAAAGAAGAAACAAACTAGTATAAAATTCAAGTTTGACAATGAGACAAACAATCAGCAAATAGAGAAAGAGATATTCAAACCAAGGATTTCTAGAATCGATGAGCTTATTGACCGACGGGGGAGAGATCTGAATCGAGGAACGTAGAGGAAGGAGAGTCTGATCTAATTAACGTTGTTGAGTGAGTAGGCGTGCAATGGTGTAGAGAGAAAGAAGTAGAGATGACAACGAATGGCAGTGGCGTGCAATGGCAACAGCAAGCGAGGGCGAGGGTGCCGAAGAGCGAGTAATCGGATGGTGTGGGTTTTAAAACCAAATTCAAACTAGGAAAAGAAAAAAAATTCCCAAAAATCAGAATTCCAGAAAGAACAAGAAACCCTTATAGAAAAGCGAGATAAGCATGCTGGCTGTTGATTCCAAGTGCCCAAATAGTTGAATAATTCACTTCGGAAAGCGAGATAAGTAGTTCTACACGTGCCCAAATAGTTGTAGAACTACTTAGAACCTACAAATAAAAGCTTCCAAGCATTAGATAAAAATCTAAATAACCTCAAATTGGTTCGAAAATGAATTTAAAGTGTTATATCGCTTATTCTTACCCAACACGACTCGAAACTTTGTTGGTTAGTATTTAAATAAATTTAATCCTACATATTTGGACCCGTTACGAAGTGGGTAACTCAAAACTCAGAACTGATTGCCCCTAGAGGAGGGAAGCCCCACCGTAGTTGGTCCATGCCAAAACTGTTACAAATTGAATCTTCCACCACCATGCACAAGTGCAGTCGTAGTACTGCTCAAAGTTTGAAGCTCGCTAATGGAAGGTTGAAGGAGAAGGACAAACAAAGGAAGGGTTGCGGCTGGTATCGTTTCACGACAGGAAAAGGGAGAGAAGGAGAGGAAAGTGGAGGCTAGGTTTTCTTACTAAGTTGTATCGAGATGTCCATGGAGTGTAGTTTAGAAAAATTGTTAACGAAAGAAAAGTGATACCTTCAACAAAAGTTTCAGAAATGTTTTTGTCTGACTTATTTCAAATACCAAACACTTTTATTCATAAATTAAAGTTGTATTGTTAAATTTTTATAATTAAGTTATTTTTTAAACTTTACACAACGCATGCAATGCACTCAGTATGTAACTAGTTTTTCTAAAAGCATAACTGCCAACAAATATTTTTAAATCTACAACAATCTCTATTTTTTTTTTTAATAGTAAAACAATCTCAAACTAAGCGAAAGTTTACTTTGGTTCATATAATTAAATTATACAAATTTAATATTAATGTATTGAACATCGTAACTAATTTTTTTCTAGTTTAAAATTAAATTTTACTTAACGCTATTAATATTTATCTAATTTAAAACATAATTTATCTAACACTGTAATTAGTTTTTTTTTTTTTCGTTTAATGCTCTTTAATTATAATTAATACAAGTCATAGATTGATAACACAAAAAAATAGTAATAAAATTTTAATATTAAAAATACTCATATTTTCTTGTCGAAAACTACTTTTTATTTTTCAAAAAATCCAGAAAACTCCATTTTTTTCCGCCAAAAACACATGATTTTTGCTTTAATAACTGTTTTTTCTCTTTCTTCCCTATTTTTGCCACTGTTCAAGAGTCAAGAAAAAACCAATTTGTTGCAGTAAAAAGCAAAATTACACTATAACCAGCGTTGCTTAGGTAAAGTTTAAATTACCAAACATTAGCGCTTGCTTTTTTCTAAAACCATAATTGTTCGCTAAATTTGTTCGTTTAAATTTCTAATTAAATTAAATTAAGTTTCTTAGCTCGTTGCACAAAAATAGATTTGTCATTTCCGTACAAGCATGCATTGAGAATTACTCAAGATGTGATCATGACTAAGCAAGTTTTCCTATAAAGACCCAAGTATAAGCATCTATAGGTTTCCTGGTGAGTCCAGGGTCGAACGCAGGGATTTGTAATAACTAGGCGTTGAGACTAAATGTATGACTATGCGGTGACTGTACATGTAAATATATATGCGTTTGTTGATTATGTGTATAAAACTATACATAAAGAATGAAAATAATTTCCTACTACTAATGATGAGGTGGACGCGGCGTTGGGTAGTCATATGTAAAACAATGCGTCAGATAGCATGCGTTGAGAATGAATGGAACCATGCGATAGAGGTAGAGTTGAACGCAAGAGCTAGTTGTTACCTAAACTTTCTAAGTACAATTACATACCTACAAACTGCGTGTGTGAATCCATCTCTCAATGTTTCGACGCCACATTTATCTTATCTCTAAGACGCATGGTAAGTTTGCATAGGCAAAAGATGAACTACATCTCTGCACTCATCTAGTCTTAATTAATGCTAAAGATTAGTTATCCACTCTCTCAAGCTCGAGAGTCATGCTTACTACGTTTGTTTGTTAGACAAAGTTATGCAAGCTAAAGATATGCATTAATCAAGATGTAACATACTCATAATTGCTCAAGAAAAACTAACTTTTAACATTTAACTCGTTTAGCATTTAGACAGCATGGTGTAAAGTATTTAATACGGAAATAGACGGAAAGATGATAGTCAATCAAACTTATAATAAGACAATAAATCATTCTCTCGAATGTCATTAACAAAATATAAGCAAGAAGGAGAGAAATGGAAATAAAATAGAGATGAAGAGCGTCAAGCCGCCACTGGCAACGTCTTGCTTCATGGAGGCTTGAGATGGTTGCTATCTGATACAAAGATTCCATAAGGTGAAAGATTCTCACTCACTGGGAGATGACTTTGAAGATGCTCAGAATCCCTCTCTCAGAAGAGCTCGAAATGGAGGCTGGTATGGTGAGGGAGAAATAGTGCAGAGCTTTCGCCTCTTGAACTGGTCTCTCTTCCTCCTCTTCTTGGAGAAGCTTGTGGACTATTTATATGCGTCAAAAAGTTGATATCATGATGACCTGACACCTTGTGCATTAAATTTCAGCCACGCTGCATAGACTTTTCAGATTGTCAGCCTATTTGTTCTGCCATGATCTGATTGGGTGTTGTCCTTTTTCATAATGACATGACAGCTGTTTGAGCATGCGTCTGTTTCTACTTTTCAGATTGTCAACGCATAGTCTCGACGCATGGTCTCAACGCATAGGCTCGACACATGGGTTTCCACTTGTCCTCACAGCAGCTTCGTCTCTTCTTACTTTGATTGTTTGCGCTTCTTTTCTTCTTAACCCTGCGTTAGGAACATAAAAGCTCATTGTTTTTCAGGTATTTTCTTTTGTAACTAGTGCCAACGCATGGTGATACATTTTTCATCATTTAACTACCAAAATCATGCGTTTAGCTCCAAAGTTACTCTAATTAAATCAAATAGTGACTATAATAACTTGTATTTCTACAAGTTATCAATAATACTAGTAGTTAATTTAAAACCCACAACACTCCCAAACTAAACTAAGTATACTTTGGCTCATATAATTAAATTACACAAATTTCATATTAATTTACTAAACTACTTTGGCTAACTAATTTTTTTTTAATTTAAAATTAAAATTTACTAAGCACTATTTATATTCTTCTAATTTAAAATTAACTTACCGAACACCATAACTAGTTTTCTCAAATTTAAAATTAAAATTTACTAAGTACTGTTAATTTTTTTAATTTAAAATTAATTTACCAACTAGTTTTTCCATCAATTGCTCTTTAATGACAATTATTACAAGTCATAAATGTAAAAAAAAAAAAAAAAAACCATTTTTTTTATCGAAAGTGTTTTTTCACCCTCAATATAGTGACTCTAAAGAATAGTCACTCTTCAATGACTATTAAATCTAGTAATGAATTGGTGACACATAAAAATGGTCATCATAGTAGAAAAATTCGAAATTTTCCATCTTTTCCCGCCAAAATTGCATTTTCTTAATTTCGCACATTTAATGACTGTTATTTACAGTCATAAATTCATGACACAAAAAATTGTCATAAATTTTGGAAAATCCGAAAAACGAGTTTTTTGGGATTTAATGACTGTTTTTTCTCTCTCCTATCCAAATTTGCTACTGTTCATGTATCATGGAATATCCATTTTTTTGTAGTGAATATTGCTTTCTTACTTCTTTATTGGTATTTGCTTACATATAAAAACAACTGGGAACTATTAGAAAATGACATTTGTACAAACTAATACAGTACAATAACAATACAACTAAGGAGTTGTTTGGATCGCTAGAATGAAATCAAAATTATTGAAAATCTGATTACGATGGAATCTGAATTACTGAGAATTTGATTATTGTGTTTGAAGTGCAAAGTTAGGTATGTTGGGTTTCTTATTACCGTGATTGAAACACTCCAACTTGGAAAAACTTATTTTTCCCATCAATTTAATTTTAATTTTGGATTTCATCTTATTACTTATTTTGAAATAAATTGTGGGTTGGATTGAATTAAATTTTGGCTTAATTTGGCTCTCGAATGGGTGTTTGAAATCTACTACAAATAAATTAGATTTAAAGTTGATTAAATTAAGATATTTTAGTCTTCAAAATTTTGGATTGGAGATTTTAATTTAAGTCTCAAATTCATAATTTTGAGAATTTAGTGTAATTGTTATTTTTTAGCCAAAATTGAGTTTATTGGAGAAAATAATTGTTTTGATTTATTTTTTTAATAAAAAATTTGAAGAAGATATTGAGATATTTAAAATTTAAGAAGGAAAAGAAAGTTTGACTTGGGTCAATAATAAAGTATAATTAAAGGTTGGCTTGGATTGCCTTAGAAAAAAAATTGTTTTTCAAAAATCCATTTTCGTTTGAGCACTTTTGATAAAAAAAACTTTTTAAAATAAAAACACTCATGTGCTTGACAAATTTTTCTCAAAAGTGTTTTTTATACGTAAGTTTGTTTCGTTTGTTATATACTAAAAATGTTTTTATTAATGTAAAATTAATATAAATAATAGCTATAAAATACTATGATAAAAAATTTAAAACAACAGTCGCCAGAGTTGGTCGTACAAGAGTGATCGTTTCTGGAATTGGTGGTGATTGTTGTCGGAGGTGACCATCAATGGTAATGGTCGGAGGTGGTTGCAGGAGGGGGTCCTCAGTGGCTATGGCCATTGGTGGATGCTGAAGGTGGTGGTCAAAGTTAGTCGATGTCAGTGGCCTGAGGTGGTAGCGCAGAATTGGTTGGTGGTGGTGGGTGGAGTTGGAGATGCTAGAGTTAGGCAGCATGCTGGTGGGAGTTGGTCGCAGGCAAGGAGGGGTGACGACCATCGAGGATCTTTGTAAAGAGGTGGAAGGCAATGATAAAGTGTTAGAATAATCACTATTTAATTTGGATCAATTATCCCCTCTTGTGTGAATCTAATAGGATATTAAACAACTAGAAACAACAATAATTATCAAGCAATAGACACAAGCAATTTTAACGTGGAAAACCACCTCGATGTGAGGAGAAAATCATGGACCAAAGTCAAAAACTCCACTATAATCAATAATGGATACAAACGAGTTCTCCCTAGTCACAACTAGAGGCATACACAATATATATCTCAAGATTAAGAATCTTGGCAACAAACGGCAACAAACGGCAATAATAAATAAGAAATAGTTTTAGAAATTCTCATTTGACATGGCAACCAATTACCCATAATATCTCACTTTAGATAGCTCCAAATTAAATCTCCACCGTCCAGATTGAAGGCCCTCGTGTCAAGAACACGCTGTCAAAATTTCAGCTCGATCGGACCACAGATTGATCCCCAAATGGCTGAAAAATGTTGCTGGTTGGAATGAATTTTCTTCAATTTTACTGCTGCCTTTTTTTCTCTCTCTCGTTTTGCATGTATCCCCACTCAACCGGCGGCTACAAGATGTTTTAAAAAAAACCTACTTTGCATGTGGGCCTTTCACAAATGAAATAAGCCCAACAAATCTCCCCCTATTTCACTTTGTGGAGGAACTTGCCATTCCCGCAACAAAACGACAAAACTCAAGCTTCTCTCTTGGTAGATTCTCAACATATCAGACCCATTATGATCAGTATGTATCTTCTCAAGCTCAAACAATTCATCATTCAAAGCATCTCTCATCCAATTATATCTCACATCTATACGCTTTGTTCTGGAATGAAAATTCTTACCAAGATGAATAGCACTCTGATTATCGTAGTATATCATATATCTTTATTGCTTGAAGCCAAACTCTTGTATGAAGCGCTTCATCCACAACATCTCTTTACAAGCTTCTGTTGCTGCAATATACCATGCTTCAGTTGTAAAAAGTGCAACACACTTTTGTAACCTTGACTGCCAAGACACTACACCACCTGCAAATGTCATCAAGTAATCGGAAGTAAACTTTCGATTATCTAGATCTCTTGCCATATTTGAATCAGTGTAACCTGGAAGCACTGGCTTTCCAGTGCCAATGTAAGCTTCAAACTAGAAGTGGCTCACAAATATCTCATGATGCACTTGACTGCCTCCCAATGTTGTTTTCCTAGATTGGACATAAAACGACTAACAACACCAACATGAGCAATATCAGGTCTAGTACATACCATGGCATACATCAAGCTCCCAACTACTGAAGCATATGGGATCTTGCTCATATCTTCCTTCTCTTTATCTATATAAGGACTTTGTTTGCTATCAGTTTCAAGTGATTAGATAAAGGAGAACTGACCGGTTTTTGCTTTACTCATATTGAAACGCTCAAGCACCTTCTTCACATATTGCTCCTGTGACATATACAACTTCTTGGATAGTCTATCTCGAACTATTTGAATTCCAAGAATTTTCTTTATTGGCCCCAAATCCTTCGTGGCAAAGCATTTGCTCAATTGTTTCTTCAACTTGTCAATTCTCAAAACATTCCTGCCAACAATCAAAATGTCATCAACATAAAGCAATAATATAACAAAATCATCATTAGAAAATTTTTGAACAAAAACATAGTGATTAGAAGTAGTCTTTTTGTAGCCTTGCTCTCCCATAAGTGACTCAAACTTCTTGTGCCACTGCCTTGGTGCCTGTTTCAACCCATAAAAACTTTTCTTCATTTTGCACACCAGATGCTCTTTTCCTTTCTGTTCAAAACCTCTGGTTGTTCTATATAGATTTCTTTATCTAAATCCCCATGAAGATATGTAGTCCTAACATCCATCTGCTAAACTTCTAATCAAGACTAGCTACCAAACCCAAAACTACATGTATAGAAGACATCTTGACAATTGGAGAAAAAATTTCATCAAAGTTGACACCTTTCTTTTGACTGAACCCTTTGACAACCAATCTCGCTTTGTAACCCAAATTTGAGGTATGTTCTTCTATTTCACTATATAAACCCACTTATTTTTAGTGCATTTTTTTCTTTAGGCAATTTCACAAGCTCAAAAGTGTGGTTTTCATGTAAACACTTCATCTCAACTTTCATTGCATCAATCCATTTTCTTTTGTACTCATCTTCTATGGCCTCTTTATAACACTTAGGTTCTCCCCCATCAGTCAATAATAAATATTCATTAGCTGAATATCTAGTTGATGGACGATGATCTCTTACAGATCTCCTGATTGAAACATCGGTAGGAACTTCTGTTTTTGACAACTATTCATGAACACTGTCATCTGCCTCAACCTGCTCAGAACCATCATTTGTATCCGCAAATTGATCATCCTAAACCTCATTTTCTATTTGTGGATGTGTCAAAGAAACTGAACTCAAGTCAATCAGATCATCACTATGCTTACACTCTGTTTTATTTGTCTTCTCAATATCTAGTATTGTTTGGTCTTCTACAAACACAACATCTTGACTTCTTATGAGCTTCTTCTATACTGGATCATATAGTCTATAATCGAACTCATCTTGGCCATAGCCAAAAAACACACATGGTCTAGTCTTTGCATTAAGCTTCAATCTCTCATCTTTAGGAACATGAACAAAAGCTTTAAAACCAATGACACACAAGTGGCCATAAGATATATCCTTATTTGACCATATTTTGTTCGGAACGTTGGATCCTAAGGGAGCACATGGCGTGAGATTCACAACATGTACAACTGTATTCAATGTTTCACCCCAAAATGATTATGATAACTGTGACTCAGAAAGCAAGCATCTCACTCTCTCAACTAGTGTTCTGTTCATTCTTCAGCTATCCCATTTAACTAAGGAGTCTTAGGAGGTGTCTTTTGATGTCAAATACCATGATTTTTGCAATACTCACCAAAAGGTCCACAATACTCACCTCCATTATTAGCCTTAATACACTTCAACTTTTTATCAGTTTCTTTCTCAACAAGGACATGAAACTGTTTAAACACTTGTAACACTGACCTTTAGTCTTCAAGGTATAAACCCATGTTTTTCCTTGAATGATCATCAATAAATGTCATAAAATATGACAGGCCTCCAAGTGTTTTTGTTTTCATAGGACCGTATACATCAAAATGTACCAAGTTTAGTATATTTGGTTTCCTTGAATGTTGAGATGACTTAAAAGTAACACATGGCAATAATGACACTCAACATTTGCAAACCTGTACTCTTACTTTTGCTTCTATCTTTATCCATCAGACCTTTACTCTTATTCCTCCCCCTTCTTTCAGTAAAAAGAACATTTGACTGTGAAGAATAGCCCTGTGTCTTTCTTCTCATCTCCTTGTTCAATACACTGCTTTTGACTAAATTCATACTTAGTACTCCATTTGGGGTTGAGTTCAATAAAGGAAGTTCTAAATGTCTCCCATGAGTCTAACAATGTACTAAGGACCCATAACCCAGGTATCTCATTCTCAAACTTGATATTCATCCTCGATAACTTATTAATAATACCTTGGACTGTATTCAAGTGATATAACATGAGTGTTCCATCCTGATACTTCAACGCCATCATTTTTGTAATCAGAAACATTTTATTGTTGACAATTTTAGGGGCACAAAACTACTCAAGCTTGTTCCACATAGTCCGTGCATGATTTTCTTCATCGATATGGTTTAGAAAATTATCTTCTACCCAAAGTCTCATAATCCCACACACTTTTCTATGGCATAAGTCTCATTCCTTATCAGTTTTATCTGCAGGTTTCTCATTTGAAAAACCTGAAAGATGCAAATCATTCACATATAAAATATCTTCCATTTTTCTTTTCCAAACTTGATAATTTGACCCATTAAGGGTAACCATCTTAGCTGAACTAGCATCCATATTCAACATAAGGCAACACCACAAGGCAAATCCAATTAATTTAACCAACGTTCTGATACCACTTTATTGGGATAATCACTATTTAATTTGGATAAATTGTGAATATAATAGGATATTAAACAACTAGAAACAATAACAATTATCAAGAAATGGACACAAGCGATTTTAACGTGGAAAACCACCTTAATGTGAGGAGTAACAACCACGGACCGAAATCAAAAACTCCACTATAATCAATAATGGGTACAAACAAGTTCTCCTTAGTCACAACTGGAGTCATACACAATATATATCTCAAGGTTAAGAATCTCGGCAACAAACGGCAACAATAAAGAAGAAATAGATTTGGAAATTCTCACTTGATGTGGCAACCAATTACCCACAATATTTCACTGTAGGTAGCTCCAAATTAAATCTCCATCATCCATATTGAAGACCCTTGTGTCAAGAACACGCTGTCAAAATTTCAGCTTGATCGGACCACAGATCGATCCCCAAATGGTTGAAAACCATTGCTAGTTGGAATGAGTTTTCTTCAATTTTACTGTTGTGTTTTTTCTCTCTCTCAGTTTGCGTGTATCTCACTCAACCGACGACTACAAGATGTTAAAAAAAAAAACCTACTTTGTATGTGGGCCTTAATTGGGCCTTTCACAAATGAAATAAGCTAAACATAAAGACGTGCAGAAAATGGAAAAGCTTTTTTGAATGAGATTGTAATTAAAAGGGGTTTGAGATGGTATTTGGATTGAAATAGGCCATTACAATCGTGACGCATTATGATGGAAACAAAAATGGGCTTTGAATTAAATTTCATTACAACCCATTACAAACTCATCCCATTCAATCCTTGCAAATAGAGTTAATAACACATAAGGCCCTAATAAATGCCCTATGTTATATTTATGTCCAACTTTTCCATTATTTATAAGAATGTCCAAGTGGACTTCTTACACAAATATTAGGACCCAATTATCTTTGGGAAATTGCAATGGGTAGCAAAAAAACATAAGGATATTTGCAAACATAGCAATGATTTTATAAAATTGCAAATATAGCAAAAAAAAAAAAAAAAAAAAACCTGATTCCCAGTGTTTATATTACGATTTTTCCCTCATTTGTGTATTAGCATGTATATCTGATATACTTTATATTGTGGTATATCATTAAACTGATATACTTTATATTTGGTATATTGATCAATTGATATATTTTATTTAAAAAATATCATTTGTACAACTAATATGTCATGACTTTAATTGTGTTATGGTCGACTTTGTTTGTTCGAATATGGTAAATATTATTTTATTTTTGTTTCGTTTTAATATAGAGTTATTCTCATCTGATTAGTTCAATTTTGATATTGATGGTATATGATACATGCATTAGTTTTGTCAAATGATATACCAAATATAAATTATATTAGTTAATCTATTTTATTTTCAAATTTTTTGTATAATTTTAATGGTATATAAGTTAATTCAATATATCAATTGTATAACAAATATTTTGTATTTCATATATTAATTATTTATTGATATACTTGATTTAGACAAAAAAAAAAAAACATGTCCATGATATTGTTGATATACCAAATATGAAGTATATCACTTACAAAAATACGTAAAGTTATAATATTCACATTTCAATTGCATATTAGTACTAATTCAAAATGAACTTTATGTAGATTATTAGTGTGTATCAATAGTATACCGTAATGAGCTCAAAATTATGCAATACTAAGTATTTGGTGTGTCAATATATTATCAGCACACATTCAACTTTTATATAAACTATAACATAAATGTATTAAGATTATATCAATAGTAATTAAAATTTTTTTGAATGTACATTTTTAGTGTATCAATAGTATATCGCTCATTCAAATCCATTTTACGTATTATATTGGTGTATCTGCAGTATATCAATACTCATTCAAAATTCAACTTTCAAGTATATAGATTATTAGTACATCAATAGTGATAGTTTGACATTAATTCAAAATTCATTTAAAGTATAAATTAGTCTATCAATATTGATCAATGCTCATAAAAAACTAATTTCAAGTATATCGTCACGGTATCAGTAGTATATCAACATTTAATCTAAATAAAATTTTAAACATAACATTGTAATTTTGTTATATCAATTATATAACTTAAATACTTTATGTTTGATATATTAGTCAACTGATATACTACATATAAAGTATATCAGATGTACTACTGATACACCAATATGAGTAAATTTGGAATAATAAAAATCGGAAATTTGCTTCAATATTTTGTTATTATATTTGCAAATTTTGAAAAGTCATTGCTAAATTTATAATTTTATTAATATTTTTTGTTATTCTTGCAAGTGCCCCATTATCTTTTTGTCCTCAACTTTCAATCAATTACACATATGTCAAAAAAGAAAACCCAAAGGTTTCTTGGTTCATACACAATTTTCAATTAAACCAAAATCCTTTTTCAAATCTTTCAATTAAACCAAAATTTAAATCCCACGATTTTCTCCATTTTTCCATTCAGATTTTCTCCACCTTGTCAAAAGGAAAATTGCACAAAATGACTCAAAAACAAAAAACTTTTCTAAGGATGACCTCTTTCTATAAACTTTATCATCAATGACATTTTGGCCATGTGAAATACCCATTTTACCCCCAAAATTAAAACAAAAAGCGCGCGCGTTCCTTTTGTTTTAAGTTACCACTCCAACGTTCACACTTTTATGCTTTCACACTTTTCGCTTTCTCTCCTCAATCTTTCACTTTCTCTTAACCTTTCGTTGTCTTCGTCTTCGTATTTATCTTCTTCTTTGTTGTCGTCTTTAGCTTCATCTGAAAGGTATTTGACATCCCTTAAGTTCAGTTTAGGTGATCGCTCAGCGTAGGTTAAACGATCACTCAACCTAGGTTAAACGATCACTTAGCGTAGGTTAAACAATCGCTCAGCCTAGGTTAAACGATCGCCCAGCCTTAGTTAACCAAGCGATTTGTCACGTGGTTAGCGTTTCAACCTAACCAACCGTGGGGCATTTGTGTGATCCTGTTGTCAAAGGTCACGCCAAGTAAGCCTATTGAAATTTAAGGATCGTTTCCTCCCTAGCGCAATCGGGTGAGATTGGCAAAGGAAGTGGACTAGCAAGGAGGACTTACGAGTTTGAGTGAATGAGAACTTTAGAGGGGAGCTTCACCAACCGGTGACAGAACGCACAAGCTTTGGAAGTTGGCTTGTATTGCTAACTCTCTATCTATCTGCTTACAAATGGGGGCCCCTTCTTATTTTTATAGAGGGGGCTTGCCGACTTAGACTATGATGACCGACCTACTATGTCGGTCAAGAGGGATCTAGACTCTTCTTCTATGTACAAGGGCGGCAATCCTATGTACAAGTCTAGACTCCACCGACTTAGGCCCATGCTAGAACTATCTAGACCTATCGAGGGCCTTCTAGCTATTTACATGGATGTTCGACTGCCAAAGAAGGTTTTGGAATTGTCCAGACACGCCTATAGCACACTCCAGAGGCTTCTCGCACTCTCCAGCATTGTCGAGCACCTTCTCAGGTTCTCCAAGCTAGTCGGGAGGCGTCCCGCATATCCTCGCCCATTCGAGGTTCTTCTAGAGGCTTCTGGTGCTGTCGGGGCCTTGCGCGCACAGTCGAGGCCATTCCCGTGTTTTTCAGAGTCTTCCCGCGGCGTCGGGCATCTGGGCATGGGCACTGGCTTTGCCCAGCGGCCTGTCCGCCTCTCCAAACGCGTTTAGAGGCTTGCCGAGGTCTCTGGCTTAGTCCCGATGCGTCTAGAATCTTCCAGGACTTAATTGAGGCGTCTGGGACTTTCCATGCGTCGAAGGATGCCGTTGAATGCATGGTCTCTTGGCGGTGTACGCATGAGGTGTCGGCGATATGCGTACACTGCCGGTACTTATGAGGCGTGCATGCGTTGTTCCCACTCTGAACGCATCGTGGGTATGCGTCGAACTTGCATGCCCGGCAACTTCGCGTATGCGGGCACGCCACGCTGCTCACCCTTGCAGCTGTGCGTGCACTTCGCATACTTATGGCTGGTTGCATAGCCACTCTGCCATGTGCCAACGCACATGGGCGTCTGCTAAGGCACTTAGCTGGGGGTCCGGCTATGTCGAGGGCACACACAAGAGGCTTGGACATGGCCTGATGGCACTTGCAGCCTGCCTGCATGCTGTGACATCCTCGTGCAGCGGCTTTGTCAACGCCTTGGCCCTTCACTCTCGACCTTCCCTTGGCGATGCGGGGCAAGTCAAGGGCGTTTATGTTGCAGTTTGAAATGGCGTTATTTCCATCTGTGATAGATTGCTTAGTATATACTAAGCGATCGTTTAGTACTCCTAGGCGATCGCTTAACAAAAACTAAGCGATCGTTTAGTTTTTAATAAGCGATCGTTTAGTTTTTACTAGACGACATATATTTTGTTAGACTGATTGTTGTTTTGCATTTTCTTGTTGTAAGTTGATAATGGGCGTCTCTGAGGATAGATATTTCCCTGCTACCGTCTCTTGTATGGTCCACAAAACAAGTACCCTATCAAGAACAAGCTTACGACTGATCAGATGGACATGTGTTTGTCCACTGCTGGACGTGGACCTCGTCTTTAATGGGTAGCTCTTCCACCACTTCTTTCTATGAGAGGTGTGAGATGATGGCGTCAACTCAATTAACTTCAACATAATGGGGAAAAAGGTTACCTTCACCCAAGAAGACTTCAATTTGATAATTGGGTTGTGGCCGACTAAAGAAACAATCGAGAGAGATACATGCGGCGAGAGACTACAGCATCTCATCCTTAGACCAAAAGACCCGAATGATAAGAAGGAGAAACTTGTCAAGGATGTTGTGAAAGTTGCACTCGCCCTGTATATTGAAACGATCATGATGGGCAAAGACAAGAAGACCCAATTTGACATGAAGACACTTGGGCTTGTCGATGGCCTTGAAGTCTTTACCAATTACGATTAGCCGTCTGTCTTCTTCAATCATCTACCAAATAGCATGAAGACTATTATGCGCGGGAAGAAAGAGGTGCATGATATCAAGAAGGCAGACAACCTAAAACACGTAGCATATTACTGCGTCAAAGTATGTGCTCTTCAATACAAGTCAAGTCATTATGTATTTTGTGCTTGATAGACCTATCTATAATCCATTTTTCACTCTCTATTATAGGTTTAGTCTTACGAAATCATATCCATGTCTAGCAAGTTTGTGGCCAACAAAGTAAGCAAGAATGCTATACCACGAATCTTGAGGTGGACCTGTTCTCAAGCACCATTATACAAGTCGTTGGGGAGGAATATATTCCAATAAAAAAAGGTAACGAATCGTTTAGTATTTCTAAGCGATTGTTTAGATTTATGTACACGATCGTTGAGAGACAATTACACGATCGTTTAGTATAATCTAAATGATCACATACTTTTTATTAAGCGATCGTTTAGATCTATACGATCGCCTATTGTTTCTAAGCGATCGTTTCGAATAATCTACACGATCGCTTAGTTGTTTGTTGTTTTCAATATGTATTGACTTGTTGTTTACATTACAAACAATTATCATAGCGAGACTTGTGCCTACACAAGATGAAATAAGGTATAAGAAGAACATAATAAGAGGGATTGTGTTGATACCAGGTGTTAACCATGTGTCAAGAGATCAACCATCAATTGACACAGAGGCAGAGCATCTCAAATCCTCTCATGAAGAATAAGTTGAGCAGTCTATCACGGAGCATCACATTAAACCTCCTCTACCACATGAAGAACAAGTCGAACACCCTTCCATTAAGACAGAAACACCTGTATCGGGTCTGACGAGCGGTCAGAGGGGGAAGAAAAGGTCTGCCAAATCTTCAGAGAGGCAATCCAAGTCCTCAAAGACCTCAAGAAGACACAAGCACTCGAGGTCATACAAGGTGTTGAGAGAGGAGTTATCTACTGTTCGTAAGGATTTGGCGAACTTGACCACCACGGTTCGTGAGCAGCACGACCATTTGAGCAAGCAGATAGAAGATGTGAAGATATTTCTTCAGCGTCTATGTCAGGTTAGAAATTTTGTCTTCTACATATCCTAAGCGATCATTTAGTACTTATAACTCATACATGTTGATGACTAACACTATTTCTATTGTATTGTACATAATATGGACGTCCTACTGATGCACGTGCGCTGGAAGCTTCATTCTCGGCCTGACCTATGTGCACATTGGTTCACAGTAGTGAACACAGATTTTATGGTATGTATAGTACACCTATCACTCAATTAGTTTTTGCATTTTATTTTGTTTAACTCTGATTTACCACAGGATGCCCTCTCAAATGTAGAAGGAATTTCAATAAATGTCAGGTTGGACGATCTTGTCATGATGGACGGAACTGTGGAACCATGGACAAATAAGGTTGCACACATGGGTTATTGGACAAATCATTTGGAGTTTCTCGAGTTTGCACATGGTGAGATTGAGGAGTAGAAGCCTGCATGGTCGCAAGTGGACTTCATTTTTGGGCCGATCAACATAAACAAGTATTGGCTCATGACTACAATTGATCTATTTCCATGCACGGTGTACGTACTACAATTGATCTATTTCCATGCACGATGTACGTCTTCGACTCGATGCCAAACTACATCCGTGAGGACATCATGAATCTGAGACTTCAATTTAACCGTCCATCCAAGTTTCAAATATGGGCTGTAGGAAGTGAAAAGGTTGAAGGTCACTCTTCTGTACGGCAAATCCCTCGACTGTGGGATATTTTGTTGTAAATTTGTAGAATATCTTGTAACTAATACTGATAGAGTTAGTCTTACGATAAAACATATGCCTATGTTTAGGAAACAATATGTAGCCAAAATGTGGGCAAATAAATTTTTATGGTAATTAATTGAATTTGTTATGTGCAATTTGTATTATTTCTGAATGTAATTATCTAATTATTAAAATGTAATAAACTAACCAGTTACAACAAACATATAGCAATCCATGGACTTAATCAATTACACTAATCAATTAAACTAAGCGATTGCTTACTATGTTCTGAGCGATCATTTAGACACGCACTGAGCGATCGCTTACTATGTAATAAGCGATCATTTAGACATGTATTAAGAGATCTCTTAGACATGTATTAAGTGATCGCTTACTATGTACTAAACGATCGTTTAGACATGTACCAAGCAATTGCTTAATAGTAAGTGATCGTGTAGACTTTGACTATCCGATCGGTCAGATAGCTTCATTACATTTCATGTATCCCCGATGTCTCAGTGGCAGGTGTTATTAGTTCCTGTTGTGTTCTCTCTGGCTGCAGCGTGTACACTTGTGAACCTATCGTGTCTCCTCACCAGTAGACGATATTCTAACGGTTTGACGTCGATCTATGCTTGGCACCTTACGCAGTGGTAGAATTTCAAAGTCATTGAAATTTGTTCTTCGTCCCCACTATTCTCGATGTCCAACTGGGTATATCGGTTTGGCATAAGCGGCAACCACACAATCTACTATAAACCATTTTACGAACAATATTTGAACGTTAATGTTTCGCATGACCGCCGTAGCTATTGCATGTGAGCATAGAATCTCCATGCAATTGAACTCCATACAAGTACATGTTCGTGAACAGAGATCAACCAACCCACCCAGATGTCCATCATCCACGTTGAGTACATACATGTCCACTGGAGAAACACGATACGTTCTTGACACCAACTCAACCTCTTTAAGAATGGTCATTGCATAATCAGTTACAATGTTCGTGCATGCTATTACATGTGTACGTTAAACATAGAACCAACTCTGTAACCAATCATGTATGTGCTCAAGTAGCTTCGTAATTGGCAACTCCCTTGCGTCTTTTAACACTCCATTGAGGCACTCTACTATATTTGTTGTTATCTTGTCATACCTACAATGGACTTGATACACCCATGCCCACCATTGTAATCCAATTTCTTCAAGATAGGCTATCGCCTCGGGATATTTATGAAGCTTAGCCCAGTAGATTTGGAACTCAAACATCCTGTAGGCTTTGGTGAACAGATAGAAGTGTGGGATTATGTTCTTATTCTTGGACTTGTCCATCAAGTTATTCCGAAGATGGTATACACACAGTGTATGGAATGTCTCTGGGAATATACTGGAGATAGCCTTCCCAATGGAGATGTGATGATCTGATATAATCACTAAGTTAGGAATGTTTCCAATGGAGGCCTTCAAATGAGTCATGAACCAAAGCCATGATGCATCATTCTCACCATCTACAATACCAAACGCAATGGGAAATATGTTGTTGTTGCCATCAATACACGTTACTATCAACAACATACCTATGTATTTCTCGTGCAAATTGGTGTCGTCAACAACGATTACAGGTTGAATGCAATTCAAGAATCCCCTAATACACAAACCAAATGTCATGTAGATGTACTTAAAATACCGTTGATCCTCTATTTCAACCTCAAACATTGTGCCTAGATTTGCAACTTTTAGTGCCTCGCCATATGCATTAACAAGAGCAGATGATCTTTCTGGCAACCCTCGTGCAAACACTAATGCATACTCTCTTGCGCAGTAAGTCCGACCATAGCTTATATTTACACCATAATCTCACCATACATCTTCAATTATATCCTATGGGCGGTATGTTTGTTGATTAAGTGTCCAATAACCCAACTTTTGGCTTGTTGATGACTACCCGTCCTCATTTCAAGTGCACATGTATGGACAATCGGATACTCCGTCACTTTGAAGGAATTACTTTCTTCCAATTTTTTTGCACGAACCCTCCACTTGCATCCCTCAACCAAACACTATACTGTTAGCAAACTCTTTGTATACTTCTTTACAAGGTAGCCAAAGTTTTTGTTTATTGCAAGAATCAACAATTTAACTGATAAGTCATATTTTGACAAAAAAATCTGACTTTTCTTTATATCTTCGTCATTCAAACAATTATGGGGTATTGTAAGAAGGTCATCATATGATAGACCCTCTGATGATCTGGCTATGTCTACAGATGGTTGGGTTGGGATAGTGGGGGGCACTTGAACCGAAGGCATTGCCATAGATGGGGTTGGAACATGAATGGGTGGTGTCAGAACATGAGTGGAGGGTGTTGGGATAGTTTGTGGTCTTGAACATTGTCCGTATACATCGTCAGTATAATATTGTGGACTATACCTAGATTGGACGTTCTGACCAATCCATTTTTCATTTATATCATCTTCTAGATTGCATGCCTCAATATTCTCATCCAGTGAAGTCACGTGGGGAAAATCATATGTTGGAATGCTTGGAAATGCTTCAACCATTGGATTGCATTCTTGGTGCATATCATCTACTCTATGGTTTTCATGAGGTGTAACTAATACAAACAATAACATCCGAGATGCATCACTTCCTTCTAAAAAAAAGCTAAGGTCTTCATCATCCACTATGTCAATTGGAGGAATTTGAACCAATAGATTGTAACAACACTTGATGTGTATATCAAATAGATATGGATCGATGTTTAGTCGTTGGTGCAGAATGCTCACTAATTCACTACAAGTTAGATCTTGTCTAATCTCCAAACCTTTCATGTGACCTCCGATGTAATTGTATCTGGACTGATTCCATTCCCACCAAATCATACAAAGATGCGAAGTAGAGTAATTGATCTGCAAACAACAGAATTAAGGATTTTTAATTATTAATATATCGTCGGAAAAGAATTGAGCAATCGCCTAGTAAGAGGTATGCGATTGCCTAGAAAATTGTATGCGATCACCTATAAAGGTATAAGCGATCAGTTAGTATCATGTACGCGATCGTTAGTACCATGTAAGCAATCGCTTAGTACCATGTAAGCGATTGATCAGTTAGCTATAAACGATCGCTTATATAAAAACTAAACGATCTAGGAATAAAAACACTTACATTCTCTAAGTTTCTAGACGAAGATGAAAGCGACTGACGCTGGTACTGAACGAAGAAGAACCAGAAGTTTGTGGAACTCGCAGAGAACAATGGAAGAATGGGTTCAGAAGTTAGTGGAACTGCATAGAACAATGGAATAAGAAATTCGGCAGTTTGTGAAACCCGCAGAGAAACATGGAACAATGGAAGAATATGAGAAAGTGACCGTCCATTAGAGTCCCTATATTCAATTTTGTTGGAAGAATGTTAGTTGAAATTGAATGATTCCGTATGATTTGGTGAAGAAATCCATAGTATTCAATGCAAAGCATTTCAGGAGAGAGATAGTTCAATTGGTGTTTTAATTTTGACTTTAAAATAGGTATTTCACATAGCCAAAATGTCACTAATAATAAAGTTTTTATGAAGAGGTCATCTATAGAAAAGTTTGGTTTTTGGGTCATTTTGTGCAATTTTCCTTCTCAAAACTTCTCCAAACTAAAAACCAGATCCAAGCTTGCTCTAATTTTGCACACACTCAAACTACATCTTCTGCTTCTGCCACACGTCATCGCCCAAATCTACTTGCCGCTGCACTCCACCTCACATCTCGCCAAGATCCAGTCACTACCTTCCTTAGTCCACCCTGCCACCATCGACACTGCTTGCACATGCGCCAGACTACATCTCCTACCTTTTGCCGTACGTTGTAGCCTAAATCTACGCGCCATTAAGATTTAGCTGCCGCCTCCCTCAATCCACCCTGCACCATCGTCGACGGCACCTTACCCAGATTCAATGTTGCCTAGCTTTAGCTCAGTCGAATTTGCTTAGTTCTTGCGACCCTTGTGATCGCTTTATTCCGTTCGTGCCACCATGGGTTTCTTTGTTCAACTTGCCACCTAGTTCCACCACTCATTGACCAGATCCATTCGCCTACAACCAAATCGCCATGGGTTTATTTGTTCGGTGTTGTGATATATGTACTTTTTCTTCTTCAATTTTCGGAGTTTCTGTGATATATACTGTGATATATGTACTTTTTTGATTTTTTTGGAGCTTTTGTAGGAATTTTGATATATATTATGATATATTTATTCGATTATTTGATATAAATAAGGTGCGAAAGACAGTTTTTTTTTTTTTTTTTTTTTTAATTTTTATTATTTTTACTTCCTATTTTATGATATATATGTTTATATATATTTTATGTTGAACATTGAGTCTATCTGTGATTTATATTCTGTGGTAGATATCTTTGTCTATTTGAAAATTACGAAGTTTGAAAATTAATTAGAAATGATTAAATTGGATTTAAAATTTATGATATATCCTATAATTTATGTTGAACATTGAGTCAATTTGTGATGTATATATGTGGTATAATTGATAAAGAATTTTGGTTAAACAATATATACTCTTAATTTATATATTGTACTGTCATATGAATATTGGATAAAATATTTTCAAACGTCTAAGATGATGTTATATTTAAAAATAACTATGAATTTGCCAAAAGAACGAATAATTCGAAAATGGAAATGCTTCGGACGCCAAAAAAATTGTTTATTTGAAAAGAAAATTATATTAATTACAAATGGAAAGAAAATTTCAACTAATTAATAATATATAATAAATGCATATTCTATTTTATTAATGTATATTTTTGTCAAATTTTCTCTCCATGATGTTAGGAAAATATGAAAAAGATTAGTTATAAGAACCACTTGCTAACCTGAAAAAGGGTATTCCCGTCTTAATTGAAAATATCCAAAATTTTAGAAAGTAAGTATCGTAGATGGTTTATATTTCAAATGGTACAGGAATGTTTTCAATTCTGCTGATGATAGAGGAAACTTGTTTTTCGATTTCTAGGGTTTGTTGAGAAGGATTGTGTCACTCCATTGCTTCTTTGGTGTGCTGGAGTAGTGGACATGGACGCGCTTTCTCCAAAGCATCTAATATTTGCAACTCAGAAATGCTTCATTTCGGGGAGGAAATCATTGAACTCTGTTTTTTCTAGGTCGATTTGTTATCGGTACCCGGTTTCTAGATTTCGAGTTCGGGCCAAGCGCTCTCGTTTTCAAGGTATTTTTCTCTCTTTAAAGAATATGGTTGATTTATTTGATTATTTTATGGTTTCTATGTTAGTAAACTATGGAAATGACACAAGAAAATTTCAATGTTTTCATGGTTCCGTTCCACATCCCTTTATTTCTAACCTTTTCTGTCTCTGCTATGTTATGTAATCAATGATTGACTATAAACGCAGGGGCGAAAGGAGGGGCCAATTGCCTCTATCTTAGCTCCTTATAGATTAGAAAAACTGCATCGGAAAATTAAGGCTTGGTTTGGTAATGTTTTCGGTTTGGTTTGCTAATGATTTCGGTTTTAGTTTTCTGTTTTTGAAAAATTTGTGCTTGATTTGTATCAATTTTCTATTTGTGGTTTTCATGAAACACTTGAACTCCCTGCTAAATTCTAGAAATATAAAAAAGTTTTTGGAAACTATTCTTTTTAGTTCTCAGAATATAAAAGAAGTTCGAATGTGAAGTTTCGTCCCCGGTCCCTCTTATGAAAAGTTTTGGCGCCTTTCAGTGTTATAAAACCACATAATCTGAAAGCACTCCCGAAAAGGAATGTTCTTCTGATGCTTTTTCCTTTTTCTGTTAACATGTATTTTTCTGTAGTAAGTCTTCCCTTCCATAGCGCTGTTGCATGAATTGTGTTTTGGCTGTATATTTGTTATGGAATGGTGACTCACCAACCCCTTTCTTTTAGAACAATCCGTTTCTTTGCGTTTATTAGTTGCGTTAGATTAAGTCGTGTTGTTTTTTTTTCTTTGTATTTTGATATTTAGATTCTTGCAAGTTCATGTTACGTGTTTGCAGATTTTCAGGATTATGCGAAACCTTCACGTCTTATACAAGCCTCGGAATTGGAGGTCTGCACGAAAACTTCAATTGAGAAAATCCTATCATCTTTGAAGGGAAATGAATCTCAGGGCTTGTTCAAGGTTGATATAGGCACTAGCAAGCTGTATGGATCAAATGTAAGTGACTTGAACGCTGGAATTCTCCTGTGTTTGATAGATGAAAAGGGAAATTCTATACTACAGAGAATTCCTTCAAGTTTGATGACAGATCATGATCATTCTAAAGAAAAGGATATTTTGGATGGTCCCGAAATTCTCTTGTTCCAGAGGGGTTCTTTTGACGAGTTTGTCTTCAAGGGACCTAAATTGGGTAGATTAGAAGCTGTTTGGCTCAGTGTTGATTCAGGTTAGTTTGTGTCATAGATACTCATTTTATTTTCCAGAAATTGTTGGGTCTCTTTTTCAACTTAAAATGGTTTTGACTGTTTCTGTTGCTTTGTATGCAATCAATTTTGGCAAGAAATTTGACAAAACGTTTTTCGTTTCCTCACCTTAGCCAGGCCAGTGGAGAGTAGGAATTCTAAACCTGTATGTCATATCTCAGTTAAAATCTGAAGGGGAAGAGCTTCAGTACATGGGTCTCAAGTTTGAATTCCCAGGTGAGGATATTTTGCTTGGGGAGGGCAGCGACAAATCAATGGTAGAACTTAGGCCTTGCCTCATAACGGAAGTATCTGGAATTGAACCGTTATCCTTCCTGAATGAGAGCTCAAATTTAGCCACCATTGACAGTATAACCAACGAGGAAAGCATGAAAGAATATGCAGACTTGAAACTCTCTTTGCTTACTTATGATGCGTTGTTGATCCTTGCTGGCACATCTGTTTCATCCTTCTCAGCTGGTGAAAATGCTGGCCTTGCATTCTTAGCTGGTGGCGTTCTTGGTTTCTTGTATCTGCTGCTCTTGCAAAGATCTGTGGATGGGTTACCTGCTCTAACGCCAGTTTCTGAAACAACTGGGAATGAAGATCGACGATACAAAGGCCCTCTATCGGCTTTGGCACTGACAGTCGGATTTTGCATTCTTACAGTTAAGTTGAACTTGGGAGTTTCAACCATGATACTGTCGCCTAAAGAAGTGGTGATAGGAATGCTGGGATTTCTTGCATGTAAAGTTTCTGTCGTTTTGGCTGCAGTAAAGCCAATGTCGCTGGGTCGAAAGGTAAATGAATGAACATGAATGTTGTTGATTTTCAATTGGCGAGACTATAGGAGGAAAAAGGAACAAAAGAAGAGAAAAGAAAGAAAGGGACAAACTTGTAAATTACGTAGGAAAGTATATGTATATATTATAGTTTTGCATTTGGTTGGAATAAGCTATTATTGCCCCTCCTTTCCTTAGATTGGAATATTTGGATGAAGGTTGGTTTCTTTAACATGTAGTAATATATGTCTGTTGCTAGCGAGAAATTAAGATATATTTTAGTTCCAGGGAGTTTGGTAAGCAGGAAATTAGATAGCATTGGAAGAGGGGGGTCTCTCTCTCTATAGGAATGTGGAAGATGGAATAGAATTTTCTTATTTTTCTGTTTTCTGTTTATTTTTTCTTCATCTATAATATTGTCCTTATAAGCCCCAAATATGATCAAATTTGTTGCTTAAAGCATTGGGTGATAATTGGAGTTCATTCGCATCCACTGTATGATTCACAGGCACCGGTTTTGTTTTTGTATTTTAGTAAGTTTTTATTTTAGTTTTCAAAGGTGTGTTTCACCATCAACGTCATAAATTTAGTAACTCAAACACACTTTTTAATTCCAACCTATTAACTTCATAATTCAATAAAATTATGTTTGAGAAAATTAATGGTATAAAAAACTTAGTGCTATTTTTCCAAAATTTTCATATATATATTTTAAGTTTCATTTTCTGCTTTGGAGAATTATTTTATACACATTTATTATAGTATTGTAATTAATAGAAAAATTGTCCCTAAGTTTTCACTTTTTGAAACTAGCATGCTCTTTGAAAATTCGTTAAACTAATTTTTCTTCGTTCATCTAGAGCGAAATTGACCATTGAGATTTCGTTTAAAAATTTAAAATTTTCTAACTTATCCCGAGTTTGCTAACTTTTCTAAATATTGCGTAATCTAAACATTATATATTTTCAATTTTTTTACAAATTCAAATATATATTTCAAATATTTACTTAACTTTTCAAAATCTTTAGTCAATATATGTTTCCACAATTATATGAATTTCAAAATTATCCAAATGGTTTTCAAGTAATTGACTTGAAATTTTTAAAATTGGATAAAGATCAAATTTTGCAAAAAAAAAAATTAAGTAAGATATGAGAAATATATAGAATCTCAATGTTAATGTGCCTAAGAATTCATCGAGAAACCCTAAATATATAGAATCTCGATGTTAATCTGGATTAATACCAAGATTTTATATATTTTACATATATTACCTAATTTTTATTTTATTTTATTTTATTTTTTTGCAAAATTTTATCTTTCCCAAAATTTAAAAATCAAAATTTAATTGTTTGTTACATAATATTTGGAAAAGTTTACAGAATCTCGATGTAATCACCCAAATATGTACAAATTTTTAACTAAATCTCGGTGGTCGATCTTGCCTAAGATGAACCGAGAAAAACTAGTTTATCAAGTTTTCAGAAAGCGTGCTAGTTTTGAAAAGTGAAAACTTAAGTGTGCTATTTCTGACAATTTTTCTAATTAATACTACTTAATTTACATATTATTCAAGTGTTTTTTTCAAATATAACAAAACGAGTCAAACTATTTACAAATATAGAAAAATTTCACTGTTTATCAATGATAGACTCACGATAGACTTCTATTACTTGAGTGATAGATCATGATAGACTTCTATCAAGCCGTGTTTCTAAATTTTCAAAAAAATTTGTCTAATAAGTCTTTAATTTTTTAAAATTTTTATTTATTTATTACCTAATTGCAAAATAAAGCTACAGATCATGTTTTGATGTACATGTGTGTATATATGTGTTTTGGAACATGTATTCCTATGTATGTATTCCTTTTTGTATTAAACTCAATAGATTCTTTTTTATATTTTATGAATATTCTTTAAAGATATGTTATTCATAAAATCAAATATCAAACCTTTCACTTGACTTTACAAATATATGAAAAGTAGTTTAATCTTTGGTTATGATAAGGATTCTATGTAGTAGAAAAAAGAATGGTTTTGTTAAAAATATAAGAAAAAGAGGAAATAATAAAAAAAGAGTTATAAAAATATTCTAATGTGCGTTTGCCGGGAGTCGAACCCGGGTCTATTGCTTGGAAGGCAATTATCCTAACCGTTGGACTACAAACGCATTTTCATTTAGTTTAAGAGATATTTTTAAATATAGCAATAGAAACTAAAATATTTTCAAATATAGCAAAAATTCATTGTCTATCTGCGATAAACTATGATAGACCGCAATAGAATATTATTTGTGTCACGATCTATCGCGGTCTATCGCAGATAAACGATGTATTTTGCTATTAATTGTAAATATTTTCAGCAGTTTTGCCATTTAAGATAATTTCTCTTATTTTGACTTCTTATATTTAAAAATAATATTAATTAAAAATTGATTTAACCGAAAAAAAGTGACCAATATTATTCCATTTTATTAGAACAATTGGCTTGGGGTAATTGTGTGCCTAAAGTAATATATTTTAACTATGAATTTATTTAGAGTGTGTTTGGAGTACCAATTTAATGTTTAATTTAAGAAAAAAAATTCATTTTGAAAGAAATAAAATGTTTAACAATCGCTCAAAATGAATTTTGAAAGACATTAGTGTTTTTATTTTTAACAGTTTTTATCAAAAGTATTTAAATGAAAATAAATTTTTGAAAAATATTTATTTTTTTTAAATTAATCCAAAATTGTTGAACAAAAACCTGTTTGAATACCATTTTGTCTTTCAATTTGAGCTATATATATTCTTTTGTATTGATAATTAGTGGAAAGAAGACAAATTATAAGAGTGGATCTTATTCTTAATCATACACACTCTTGTTGAGTTTTAGAAGATAAACAACCTATTAATATTATAGTTTTACTACCAGTAATTTGATAACCTATTTAAATTTAACCTTATGTGGATCAAATAAATATTATACATTTGCATAATTAATTAGATCAAAGTTTGATTTCTTTCACCAAACTAACCTTGTATCAATTGTTTCTCAAAGTTAATATATTAATATATGTTTAACTACATTTCAATTTCTTTTTGTTAGAGAGAAGAATTATGTTCAGTTAATAAATTATCAAATATTAAAATTAAATTTAACAAATTATATAGGTAAGGACAATTAGATTCTTCATAAATCTGTAGTAGTATAATATTATCCACTTTGAACTAAGGTTTACATGATCGATTTTACATTTAGTTTCACCCTAAGTATTTTTAGATGGAGAATGTGTATTGTCAACTTATTTTATATGATGGATCTTGTTTCATAATTTTAGGTAAACTAAATATGAAGGTATGTTTTCCGCTTCAAATTAGAACTATATCCTATGAGAGAATAAATATATTTGAATATGATTTAAATAATTCATAATTTAATATGAATGAAATTCATATTAAAACTATATAATAAAATCTGGAGAGAAATGTAAATTTGAATATGATTCAAATATTTATTTATTTTAGTATATGATATTAAAGTAAATTATTTTTCTAATTATGTCCAACTATAGAACCACTATGAGAAGAGAGAGATTTAAGCTTTCTCATTTCTCACAATTCTCACAATTCAACATTTCCCAAATTTTCTCAAGTTCTCCCATCTCCTATCTCCAATTCCCTCTTCTTTCTAAAGGCTCTCACAAATCAATCATTGTCGGGAGATATAACAAGAAAAACCTCATAGAGAAGGACGACACCAACACAAGGACATTATGTGAAAAAGAGTTTTCTACAAATGTAATATTTATGAAAAGAGTTTCTATAATTTGCCATTTCTGTTTTTTTTTAATCTAAATTAAAATAGGGGAGAAATTCGCTTTTGCTGGAGATTCGATCCTTTTACACATAAAATAGTGAATTTGAAGGCACACATAATTTGGTGGACCCAAAGGTGCACATAAATAATCTGAATCTAAGGTGTATATACCTGTAAACAATTGTTACTAAACTGATCTTGCATGCAACATGCAATAAATAGGTTCCACATCATAAAATCATGACATAATAACTCATGAAATAGCATGCTCAAAAAATTTATTAAATCATGAACAAAACATGACACATAATATGTGAGTTTTTCTGTAAACTGTTTCGCAAAGCCACAAACAATATTTTAAACTTATTTTTTGTGGCACAAAGTTGTTTGCGAACTAAGCAACGCCCCCAATGATGTTTTCTGCAGGAGTTACACATTGGCCTCTTCGATTTGGCAAACTCTATCTCAGCGACCTGATGCCTATGGATTTGTTGCGGTTCATTCAAATTCTGATGCCTCTATTGGGAACTGTAGTCCACTTGGTCCGACTTGGAAGAGGAACGTGGTCCAAATGACCTCAAATACTCATCTTCTACTTGGGAATCTATGTGCATAGCTTAGTGGAGTGTGCCACATAGTTGGTAGGTTGAAGGGCTTTCACAAAGCCTCACACTCCTTCCCTCAGACCCTGAACAAATTTTTTGTATTATCTACATTTGATGCCACTAGTTTGGGAGCAAAACGAGACAACTTGTTAAACTCCCTGTCATATTCTATCACAAACATAACTCATTGCCTAGGATTCAAGAACAACGCCTGGTTATTGTACCTTGTGTTGGCAAAAAAGAAGTATTGCTCATAAAAGCGTTAATTGAATTGATCCCAAGTTGCTGGTCTGACACTAGTATCTATCGATCTCTCTACCCACTACCACCAGATCTCAGCATCATTGTTAAACACACATATCACACTATATCTTTTGATCATATGGGCACTTCATGTAACGAAATATCATACTGATCGAGGATAAACAACCATTTGGGCTTTCATAGGGTTCTTCGACAATCCATCAAAGGTGCAAAGGTTAGATTTTTTAAAATCACATCGATATTTTGCTTTAGGGATAAGTCTTGCTGGTTATGATTTTGGATTTGAACATGTTGAGTTTGAACCTACTAAACTACAACTACTCAAGTTATCTCTTGTATTTTTTCCATCATTGTTGTTGTAACAGCTACCCTATTTGTGTTACTAATGCAACAAAGTCACTTTAGGAGATAGATAGGGCTTGCGACTACGAAGCTAATGGTATATCATGAGTCTGTCCTTCAATTTCTTTCTCTTGTGCGCCTGACACAGAAGGGTCCTGTGGTGCAAGAGGATCATGTGGTACGGGAGTGACAATAGTTCTTTTGGGTGTCATTTAATTCCCAAAGGATCCACTAATCAAATAAATTTATAAACTCCTAATAATACTAACTATACTCTAAGGGCGCAATATAGATGGCAAGACTGGATCGTCTCCACAGGGAATCTAGAGATGTTTAAGCCTATTGATGAATTCGTAGTCACATGGGGGGTCTCTGTGTTGTTGATTGCAACTGAATTTAAATGACATAAATGTAGAAGCGTAATTAAAATGGGAATTAATTTGATTGAAAAGCCCAACTTAGGGACTTAGAATCAATTCATTTGCTTGGTTGCTCATTAAACTCAAAAGACTAATTGCATGCTCATTTCTATTCATATAATAAGGGAATTAAATGTTAATTGTATATGAGACAATTAATATAATGTATGTAGATGCATTATATTATAAAGTTAATTTTGAATTAGATTGATAACTTTATAATATAGAGAATAATATATTTGAATAAGATTCAAATATTAAATAATATGTTTTAAAAAAATATATATATTAAATAATATGAATGAGATTCATATTAAAACTATAGGTTAAAACATAATATGAAAAAGATTCATATTTAAACTATAGGTTATGAGAGGGAAATACATTTGAATATGATTTTAATGTAATATTAATTAATTAGATTAATTAATATTGTATTTAATTCAAAGATATTTTCTTTCTTCTTCAATTTCTTCTTTACTAAGCATGCTTAATTAAAACATGTTTAAATTTCTCTGTATCTTCTATAAATTCAATATGCAAATTAAAAGTACACACGTTCACACACTTCCACATAGGATTCGATCCCTTCAATTGGATCTGAATACATGTTTGATAGCATTCACTGAATATGATAACGTTCATTTTGGTTCGTTTTATAGAAGTAAAACATAAATCATGAAGGATTTGAATCCTAGTGGAAGCGTGTAATAACATTCTTTAATTTCTTGAAAGAATTAAAAATACAAAAACTAAAAGAAAAAGTTAAGCATCATGTATCTAAAATCTTCTCCTCGAACTGACAGTTTTCTTCTTGAAGTCTTCCTTCTTTCCCTGCTATGACTCTAGTAAGGATCCGACTTGTGGAAACCGCTTTTGAAAGATGAGAGGGAATGAGGAAGAAAAATTTTTAGAGAACCCTTCTCTAAAAATTGGGAGAATTTTCTTGGGAGAAAAATATCTATAGAATGACTCTTGAGATTATGTTGTAGAGTCTTCCATGAGGGCTCCTTGGGGCCTTTTTTATATAATTCTATTGAGTTACTCCTAATTCTATTAGAATAACCCATCTATAGAGATTTTAAATTAAATATTTAATAATATCCAATATTATTAGATATTTACCTAATTAATATCTCATACTAAACGATTTTAAATATTTAAATCATATTTAAAAATTTATTTTTTTTTTGCAGACTTTCTTTAATTAATTAAATCACATTCAAATAAATTAATTGTCCCATATTATAAAGCTATAATTTTAAATATCATTCAAATAAACTTTATAATAAAACATGTATATAATTGTATCTAATACAATTAATATTTTCCCTCATAAATTTGAACTTTTCAAATTTTTCTTTCAACATAATTTGATCCTTGTTAGTCCTGGTGAGCTAGCAAGGGGACCTTATGTACCTACAAATTAGAAGTTCTAATGATCTGAGGTTAATTAATTAAACTTTTATTTAAATTAACCAATATTTATTAACTATGGGTCACTCCACTAAAGACCCATAGCTGCACTTTTCGCATTGTAGAATCTGTTTATGTCCATGGATTTAACCATTACACGTAAGTCGATCATTCACGAGTTGTTTGTAATTACATCTGAGTCAAATTATCGTTTTACCACTATAATTACTTATAACTTCTTAAGTACCACTGGTTTCTCTAATGAACAATCTGCTTATGGTCCTACCATAAACCAAATCCCTCTTGTGTCAATGAGGGGAAAGGGGTACTTTTTGTTCAAGACCCAGAATCAGCACTTAAGGGAACTACTCATCTACTTATCTAAAGATGGGAAGAAGTGAATTCCATCTTGTGTAGTTATGTTCCTAGCTCCCCACTTGGTTTTGTCCCCAAAATGGTAGGCTTATTGAGTCGCCGACTCGGGTCACTCTCTCACCCAATAAATCAAAGGACGAGCCCTCATAGGTAGGAGTCTATAACTCCCTTGAGATGAGATCAAGTTACATATGATTATCTTATGAAATATATTTAATCTCTTCAGTCAACAGTGTTACAAAGAGAGATTAAGTATTTCGTGGTCTAGTCTTATATAATCTTATTGTATAGGATACTCCACTTGCATGTCTTCACATGAATGATTTGGATAAATCATTTGTAACATTTACAATGTTTGTAACACTTACAAAGTGGGTTATATCCATAGTATTACCAAGATAAGAACCCAACCTTAATCCACATACTATAGACCCTTCAAGTTATTACTTGAACATTATCCACATTTATGTCCACTTCATATTGTTTAAGTCTCATGAAATAACTTTGAATTTTTCCCTAATGGATAACTCATTATTACATATTTGAAATAATCATTTATTGTATCATATAACTAATTAACCACGAGGTTTTAGGGCATAAATCCCAACACCTCAAATGACTAAAAACTTATGAGTTTGAGCAAAAACTTCTAAACTAGTCCCAAGGCACTATCATGATCCTCTTGTCATGCACCTGATATATTCTTCCTTTTACTTGAAAAAAATATTATATGAAAGGGTGAATATTTAACATTTTTAGTAAATAACCTTACTATTGGGACTGGGCTATGCAATCACATACAGTCATGAGTTTGGAAATCATTTCAACTAGTGGGACCTCAAAGTTAGCCAAATGGGCCAAAATTGTGTCACATGCCATTTTAGGGCATTTTCTTGTCATGTGCCTTTCCAAGGCGATTATCGTGTCATGTGCTATTTAGGGCGGTATGCATATCATCTGTCTTTTCAGGCTAATTGTGTCATGCGCCTTTTCAGGCGAGTGTGTGTGTGATGTGCCTAGTAGGCGAGTCGTGTGTCATGTGCCTTTTCAAGCTAAACTGTTTTGAAAATGTCATATTTGTTTTAATAAAATTTACTTTTATGTCAAAATGGTCAAAATGTTTTGGTTTAAAAATTGAATATATGAAGTAATAACTCCAATTAAAGAACTTGAAAAGTCGGTCGTTACAAGCAAGACGATGGATGACGTCGAGCATGGGGTGGTGAGGCGATGGACGACGTGAGTTTGGGTGCGTTGCAAACCTGGGTGAGAGGGACCCGGGTGTGTGGGGATATTAACTCTAAAAAAGTTTCTAATCTCTCATGGTTTATTCCAAATTAATTGCATTTTGGCTCCAATTCCAAAATTTAATAATAAAAAAAACTAAACTATAATAATTTGAATAATTAATTTAAATTTACCTAAATCCGGGTGGTTACATTTTGAAACAAGGTGCTGACAATTTCCATCCATATATTACAATAAGAGTATTTTTAAATCTTTTAAAAATATTTAAGGACATTATTTATGAAACTTTGTATTCAAGGGTGTTTTTGAAAAAAAAACTAATGATAAAAATAATTTTTTAACCTTTTTTAATAGTTCAAGAATATAAATGAATTAAAAAAGCAATAAAATTATTGTTAATTAATGATTAAGTTGTTTTTATTGCGATCATATATATATTTTTTTGGTGTATATATATGTATTTTGAAACATGTATTTATATTTATATTAAAATGAATAGATTCTTTGTTATATTTTATGAATATGTTTTAAAAGGTAGATTAACATCTTAATACATAAGATCAAGTTGTTAATTAATGATTAAGTTGTTTTTATTGCGATCATATATTTATTTTTTGGTGTATATATATGTATTTTGAAACATGTATTTATATTTATATTAAAGTGAATAGATTCTTTGTTATATTTTATGAACATATTTTAAAAGGTAGATTAATATCTTAATACATAAGATCAAGTGTCAAACCTTTCACTTGCGAATATATGACAATTAGTTTAATTTTTGGTTATAATAAGGATTTTATGTAGCGCAGAAAAAATAATGGTTTTGTTAAAAGAGGAAAAGAAAAGATAAAAAAGCATAATGCGTTTGCCGGGAGTCGAACCCAGGTTTATTGCTTGGAAGGCAATTATCCTAACAGTTGGACTACAAACACATTTTCCATTTAATTTAAAAAGGTGACCCATAAATTTTAAACTTCTTTTCAAACATAGAAAAAGTAGAGATGTCCATGGGGCGGGGCGGGGCGGGGCGGGGCGGGGCGGGCTTCCCTACTCCCCGTCTCCGTCCCCGTTCCCCATTTTATTCCCCACAGGACCGGGGGGATTCCTAGCGAGGAATTTGTGGGGACTAGGTTCCCTACGGGAAATTTTTTTCCATTTGATTTTTTTAAATCAATTACCATAAATCACTATATGAAAAAACTTTAATTAAATGGTTAACTTTTATATGATTAATTAGTTCCATATGGACAATTAAAATTCAAAGAGAAATTACTCAAAAATTTGAAATGGAAGGAAATAATTATCTATCAAACTATGCATATATATAATCTAAATTTATTACAAACATATATATTTCTTTTTACACTAATTCAAACATATTTATATTCTGACCATTAATCTTGAAAATTAAATATAATATTTATATGATAAAAATAAATAACATAAATTAAATATTATAATAAATATAAGAAAAAAGTCCAATGGGGTGGGGGCGGGGACGGAAAATACATTCCCCATCCCCATCCCCATCCCCATTTAGCTTTCGGAGAATTTTTTTCCCCACTCCCTCCCCCATTCCTCACCTAAACGGGGAATCCCCAACCCATGGAGAAAGTGGACATCTCTAAGCAAAACAAACCAAAATATTTATAAATATAGTAAAATTTCACATAGATCACGATAGACTGTGTATTTTGCAATTAGTTGTAAATATTTTCAATTTTTTTGCCATTTAAGATAATTTTCCTAAATTTTAGAGAAATTATTATAAATAAAAACAAATATCAAACTATTTAAAAATATAGAAAAATTTTACTGTCTATCAACGATAGACCGCAACATACTTCTATTGCTCGAGTAATAGAAGTCTATTGCAGTTTATCACTGATAGACAATGAAATTTTTCTCCATATATAAATAATTTGACTCATTTTGCTATGTTTGAGAACAACCTAAATTTTATTCCATTTTATCAGAAGAATGGTGTTACGGTGATTTTGTATCTAAATTTTATTTCATTTTAACCATGGATTTAGTATTGCTGAAAAGAAAATTATTGTTTGAGTAAAATTTCCGTCCTTCAATTTGAGCTATACATATTCTTCTGTGTTGATATAATATCGTTTGAAAGAAGACAAGTTATATCTTTCACAAAAGTGTTGAGTGAATGTTAGTCATATACACTCTTGCCTAGCCTGATTTTTAGCATGATTTGGAAAAAAAAAAAAAAAGACCCCATAATATTATAGTAGTTTTACTCATGTAATTTATGATAACCTATTTAAATCTAACCTTATAGATCTTGTGTAACCAAATTAGATCAATGTTTGATTTGTTTGACTCAAACAATCTTGCATCAATTGTTACTTGAAGTTAATAGATCAATATACGTCTAACTACATTTCAAATTCCTTTTATTAGAGAGAAAAATTATGTTCTGCTAATAAATTATCAAATGTTAAATTTAAATTTAACAAATTATTTAGGTGAGGACAATTAGATTCTCCATCAATTTACAATAATATAATATTATCCACTTTGAACCAAAGTTTACATGCTCGATTTTACATTTAATTTCACCCTAAATATCTGTTAACTTTATTATGAATCTCATTTCATAATTTTTAAACAAATATGAAGGTATGTTTTCTTCTTCAATCATCCATGATCATGAGATTACTTTAAGTAAAATTCTACTTGTTGAGTTTGCTTATTGTGTCCTAACATTTTCAGTATCTTAATTACGTAATTTATTTTATTTTATTTTATTTTATTTACATTATGGATGTTCTTGAATTGTATGTGGTGTGGATATTTAAGGTATGTTGTACTATTGTAGTGATATTGTAGCATGTTCAAGTATTGTTAATAAAAGTATGCATTGGTTTAGGATGTACGGGTAGAATGAAGAACATGTTCATAGAATATGAGGTGTAAGAAAAAAGATCAATTTTCATTTTGAATACCTTTGTCTATTTTTCATACTTATATAATACAATGAAGAAAATTGTGCCATATCATGATGTAACTAATTATAGTGTTGTTTCTTGCTATTCTTTTATGATTTATGAAATATAGAACAAATTTGATAATTATGAGAACCTCCTTCGTATATTTGTTGGCATTAATTTGTTATAATTTGATACCCTCTCAGTAACCTTTGCTCTTTGTTCAAAATTTTGAAGCTAATACATAATTGTTCTAATGATTGGGAGCAAGAAAGATTCTTCTGTTCAACTAATTATACACGATTTCTTTTATGATCCATGAAGGTAAAGATCAGTGCAAGTAAATGCGAGTTTTGAAGGAAATGATGCGTATTAAGAATCTAAATTGTTAGACCATCTTGCTTATTAATGTTTAATCCCTTTGGAATTGTTCCAATACTTTATTTTCTCATAGCCCCCTTGTAAAATTTTTTGATGAATGACTAAATGTCATGTGATGTATAGGTATCACCTCAACTTGCAAACTTGAAAATCTTTTGTATATTTCACTTTCTTTCCTTGAGATATCGACTTTTGAAAATGTTTGTTAGCAAAAAGTTAAAATTAGGTTGTTAAATAGTTGGAGGAAATGAAATTGATTGTTTTTTTGAAAATGTTTGTTAGCAAAGAGTTAAAATTAGGTTGTTAAATAGTTGGAGTAAATGAAATTGATTGTTTTTTGAAAATGTTTGTTAGCAAAGAGTTAAAATTAGGTTGTTAAATAGTTGGAGGAAATGAAATTGATTGTTTTTTTATATGACTTTTCTCTTTCCATATGGTTACTTGATTTTTGGATAGTGTTGTGATTTATCGTATTTGTTATCCATTTATAGCTAGACTTTGAACCACTCTGATTAAGTGAGAGGTCTAATTATGTTTCTTTTTTCTTTTTTCTTTTTTTTTTTTTTATTGAATTTCGGCTCTAACCCAATTCCTTTTTACCTTTGTTTAATGTTACCCACTCCCTTTTAGCTTCAAATATGTAAGTTTAAGCTTGTTTGAATTCCATCCAACAACCATTTGGATCTTTTTGGAAAAAATCCAGTGGCTACTCTAGACTCCTATCCAAACTCTTTTATATCTTGTAGCTTTTAATTTCTAAACTTTAGAACCTTTTCTTTTTGTAGCAACGGGCTGATGTTGAAGCACTTTTCTAGAGAAGTTTTAAGTTTATTTGGGTGAGTTTTAAGTATTAAAGTTAATGAAGTGATTTAGATTGGTTTCTAATCCTTAGAAGCTCTTATTAATAGATTCAGATTGGTTTCGAAGTTTTTCAAATATTTCTTTGAATGAAGTGCTAATTCGATCTTGTTTAGATTTAGGTGACAAGCCTCTATTTTTCCTTTTTCAATGAGTTATAATTGTTGTAAATTAGTTTATAACTTTTGGAATAATCTTTTGTAGTTTGATGCTAATTTGGATTGTTTGAGTTAAGTCTTAAATGCCATTTTGAAGGGACACTTGGAGTTTGTTACTGCAATATTGGCCGCTGTTATTTTCTTTTATCTCTTTGTTGTTGGTATCTTTATTTGTGGCTTATTCTTGAAATATCTTTTCCTTGTTTGATTATTTGCTGGTTTATTGTATCCCGTTTTGGTCTTGATTTCTTTCCTTAATTAAGCCTGGTTGTTTCCTTGTGTGAAGGATATATATGCTGGTTGTTTATGCTGTCTAGGGCAAGCCGTTTTTGATAGCCTCCTTGCTGAAGAGTAAACTGAGAACTTTGTGCTGAAAGAAATGACTGTTGTGCTAATACTATAGATTCTAGTCTACCTCGTACTACAAGGAGCAAACCTGTGTTACTGGCATCAGTATCTACTTGGTAAAATACCTTTCGATTGAACGTGATTTAATCGTTAAATGAAAAGATAGAAGAGTGGTAGTGTAATGACATCATATTTAGGGGAGCCTAATTTCATAACTCTTCTCTAAGGAGTTCGGCATTTAGGTGGAGCCTAAATCTTCTCACTAGTAGTTATTGTTTATTGTACTACTTGTGATCAAGTTGTATTACGAAGTTGTAAATATAAAAGATAACTAGTGAAACTCCTTTCATTCAAGTTCATCGCCTCCCAGACGTAGGTGTGGTTACACTGAACTGGGTTACCAATTTTGTGTGTTATTCTTTCTTCTCTCTGTCTCACTTGTTGTTATTGTTGTTAATAACATTTGTGCACACTTGTTATATTGGTTGTGATTTACCTAAATTTCAGAATTATTTTAGGAGTGCAATAAATAAGTGTAGTTCTACCTGAGCAATTTGATGGTTATGTTCTTAGCTATACTATGTTTATTGTTTATGACTAAAAGTTTGAAACTCTTAAATCATGTTTTATATATATATATATATATATATATATATGTGGGTGGTGTTGCAGTGTTGTGCTAACATTGTAATTTGTAGGTTCATGAGTTTCAATACTCTTTATGATTTTTATTAAGTTTCAAACTTAAAATTAAGTTCATTAGCTTCGTTATTTTTGTTTAATTTTTTTTAGAAATTTGAGTTGTTTGTGTGTTAAGATAGTGAGGTTTTACTTCAATTTAAAGTTCTTATTTGTTTCTATATGATTGGTTTTTGATATGGATCATATGATAATAGATTGAGAAATGATTATCATTACTTATAAACTTTAGGGGGTATAGTTTAAGTTTAGTTTTTGTCTTGTTTCATCATTTATAGAAGAAACAAATAGAGGTCTGATTATGGATCAATTTGTCTCAAACTGGTTACAATTTGTTGTGGTTGAATGACTCCATGGGCATTTGGAATCTTCTCTATTGGAAAATAACACTGGCTCATCTTGTTTGACCAAAATCTCTCCAATTCCCTTGTACCCAATTCAAGTATCAAATAAAGTTAGGAGTTGGTAAGTTAATTCTTCTATTTTGAACTGGCAATGTCTTCAAATTATTTGGCTTGTTGTCATGGTTCCTTTGCTTGTTTCTGTGTATTTTTCTTTTCATTAGCTAAGAAAAGATGCAAAAGGTGTCATCATTGGTAATAGTTAGCGGTGTAAGGTATGGAGATTATGAAAGAGTTGCACTAACCGAAGAATGTAGTGCGGCACTACAAAAGAAATTGCCTCCAAAACTGAAGGATCCAGGGAGTTTCTCTATCCCTTATCATTTAGGCAACAATAAAGTTACTAAAGCACTTTGTGATCTTGGAGCTTCCATTAATTTAATGCCTTTATCCATGTTTAGGAAGCTCAATGGTGGAGAGGTGCAACCAACTACCATATCTTTGCTTTTGGCCGATCGATCATTTGTTCATCCCTACGACATTGTGGAGGACGTCTTGGTCAAGGTAGACAAGTTTATCTTCCCGGCGGACTTTGTGATATTAGACATGGAGGAAGATGCTGAAGTCCCCATAATCTTTGGGAGACCATTCTTGGCCACCGGAAGGGCCCTCATCGATGTGCAAGATGGAAAGCTCACATTCCGTCTTAACGATGAGGAGGTAACATTCGACATTTATAAAACCCTTAAGCATCCGGATGTAGAAAGGTATGAGCATCATGAGCCAAGCACAAAGGTAACATCGCCTCTCTCTTCAAATAAAAACTCTATGCATGATGAGCCCCCTTTGAATGGTAAGACTAATGACATGCTTGATGTTGAAGTAGAAAATTCTATGAAGCATGTTTCTAGTTGTGATATTTCTCCTAGTTCTTTATACATGCCTCCCAAACCTATAATGAATTATGAACAAATTATGGAGAAGCATGATAAAAATGAAGTGGTGAGTCCGTTAAAATCTAAGCATGATGATTCTTTAATAAGTCTTGACCACATTAGAAACGATGATGTTCAATTTGATAATGATTTATTGACTAACTCACTAAAGGCTAATGAATATGTTTGTGAGTGTCAATGTGGGCGAATACTAAAAGTTGTAGGTGATCCAAAGCATGACAGGAAGAAACCACCTTGGGGTCCACCGTGATTCGTGAGCCCCGTCTAGCTAGAAGACGTTAAACCAAGCGCTTATTGGGAGGCAACTCAATTTTATTGCTTTCTTTACTTTACTTTTTATTTTATTTTTCAATAAATCTTGGAGTCACTCATATGCTTTATCTCTCAGGAACGTGGTTTATCACACAAAGTACTCCTTACACCAAGCCTGTTTGGTGGCTTCCCGCTTGCTCCCAGGCTTGCTCTTTCCTTGTTAGATGCTCTTATGCATTGGGGGCAATGCATGATTCTAAGTTTGGGGTGGGAGGTGTCTTTCGTACTTTTGTGTGTTTTCTTATCCTGCTATGCATGTTAGTGAAGGTTTTAATGATCATATGCATGTCAATTTTTGAAAAATTTTTGAAAATTTTGGAGCTTTCAAAGTGAATGGGAATGTTGTTTATGGTTGTGTGCCTTGATGTTGATTGCCCATGATGAGATTCGAATTTGCATGATAGATGACTTGTGAAAATAGAATAGCACTATCTTGAGTTAAATTCATTTAAGTCCCTCTTAAAATCTCTCATATTCTTGAGCACGTAGCCACTTTAAAATAAATCTTTAACTGGAAAAAAAGATTAAGTTGGGTGTATTTGGTTGTCACTCCAAAAGGCCCCATCGGTTAGAGAGTAGAAATGCATGATAGCTTGTAATCTTAGACTAAGAAAAAAGAAAAGAGTATACATGCCTTGAGAAAAGAAAAAGTGTACACAAAATATATGGCTTTATTTGTCTATCTTTTTAAATGTTAAACTTGTAACGAGTATGCATGGATAGGGGTAAAAAGAGCTCCCTTTGCTGTGATCAGTAAGGACGCCTGGGAATTGACTAGGTACGAGTCCCTACAGTGAATGTGTGAAAGCTAGTGACTCCAGGTAAAAGAATGCAAGTTTGGGCCCATGAAAAAAATATATGATTGAAAGGCACCTTAGTGGACATATTACTTACTTGAAATGTATGAAAACTTGAAAATTGGTGCATGAGTGATAACTTGTAGAAATACAAGTTATTATAGTCACTATTTGATTTAATTAGAGTAACTTTGGAGTTAAACGCATGATTTTGGTAGTTAAATGATGAAAAATGTATCAACATGCGTTGACACTACTTACAAAAGAAAATACCTGAAAAACGATGAGTTTTTATGCTCCTAACGCAAAGTTAAGAAGAAAAGAAGCGCAAACAATAGAAGTACGAAGAGACGAAGCTGCTGCGAGGACAAGTGGAAACCCATGCGTCGAGCCTATGCGCTGAGCCCATGCGTTGAGTCCATGCGTCGAGATTATGCGTTGACAATCTGAAAAGTAGAAACAGACGCATGCTCAAACAGCTGTCATGTCATTATGAAAAAGGACAACACCCAATCAGATCATGGTAGAACAAATAGACTGACAATCTGAAAAGTCTATGCAGCGTGGCTGAAATTTAATGCACAAGGTGTCAGGTCATCATAATATCAACTTTTTGACGCCTATAAATAGTCCACAAGCTTCTCCAAGAAAAAGAGGAAGAGAGACCAGTTCAAGAGGCGAAAGCTCTGCACTATTTCTCCCTCACCATAACCAGCCTCCACTTCGAGCTCTTCTGAGAGAAGAATTCTAAGCATCTTCAGAGTCGTCTCCCAGTGAGTGAGAATCTTCACCTTATGGAATATATGTATCAGATAGCAACCATCTCAAGCCTCCATGAAGCAAGACGTTGCCAGTGGCGGCTTGACGCCCTTCATCTCTATTTTATTTTCATTTCTCTCCTTCTTGCTTATATTTTGTTAGTGACATTCGAGAGAATGATTTATTTCTTTAATATAAGTTCGATTAACTATCATCTTCCATCCATTTCTGTATTAAATACTTTACACCATGCTGTCTAAATGGTAAATGAGTTGAATGTTAAAAGTTAGTTTTCTTGAGCAATTCTGAGTACGTTACATCTTAATTAATGCATATCTTTAGCTTGCATAACTTTGTCTGACAAACAAACGTAGTAAGCATAACTGTCGAGCTTGAGAGAGTGAATAGTTAATCTTAATCTTTAGAGATAAGATAAATGTGGCGTCGAAACATCGAGAGATGGATTCACACACGCAGTTTGTAGGTATGTAATTGTACTTAGAAAGTTTAGGTAACAACTAGCTCTTGCTTTCAACTCTACTTCTATCGCATGGTCCCATTCATTCCCAACGCATGCTATTTGACGCATTGTTTACATATGACTACCCAACGCCGCGTCCACCTCATTAATAGTAGTAGGAAATTCTTTTCATTCTTTTTGTATAGTTTAGATACATAATCAACAAACGCACATATTTACATGTACAGTCACCGCATAGTCATACATTTAGTCTCAACGCCTAGTTATTACTGATAAACACTTGAAAAGTGCTTTCTATTCTCCCAAATTAAGGGAGTTTATATTAGATTTCACTTTTTTGTTAGTGATTTTCAGGTTAAAACGAGGAAAATTAGAAGAAACGACTAAAAGATCAAAACTGAGCAAGAATACGGCGAAAAAGAGTTGAAAAACCAAAAAAGGGCAAATTTTTGGGATAGCGTCGCGGCGCTGAAACATCAACGCATGGTTCTGGACGTAGAGTACCATTGCGGCGCCAAGATGGCGCTGCCTCGACGCATCCTTGCTGAAACGCATTCTTGTGCTGCGACGCTTAGACGGCGCTGCCGCGGCGCTAAAACCCGAGAGCAAACTTTTTTCGGATGCAGCCCTAGAGCCGCGGCGCTATGGGACAACGCCGCGGCGCCAGCTTTCCTTAATTGAAAAATCTGTATTTTTGGAAAATTTTGGGAGGCCAAACTCTATAAATTTGGGGGTTTCCAGCAGTCCAATTCATCAAGAAAAATCCAGGCAAAGCAAGGAAGTTGCAGACCTAAAGAGATACAAAAAGAAGAGAATTAAGTGAGGGTTCAAAGAGTGAGTTAGTTGCAAGGAAGAGGAAAAGAGTTCGAGATAGTCTTGGTGCCCTTCGAAGTCCGACGTGAGAGCCAAGGAGATCGAGACGGTGTTACTTCAATCAAGAGCCTCTTTTCAGTAGAGTTTCCCTTTCTTTACACTCTTTCTTTGTTTATTTTTCTTAAACATGTTGCTTCAAGCTATGAGTGGCTAAACTCTTTAGTTTTAGGGTTTTGATGAATTGTTTATAAATTCATGTTAATTTTGTAGACTCATGGTTTTGTTGGAATGATTATGCTTTTCATTGTTATTGTGTTTAATTCTTGTGGATTGGCCATCTTCACATGTTAGGTTAGATGTATGATTGAGAGATTGTATGTTTAACTTGATCCATAACAATGAATTATTGTTATCACGAGAGTAGTTAGGTTGATAATAAAAGTTGCTAAAGACTATTTTTAATGCCATGTAATTTTGTGTTGGTTTTAAGAGATTAATAATCAATCAAGTTGCATGAGAAAGAGTTGTAGAGAAAATAACTTGGAATTAAGTTTCTAGATTTAGGCATATGAATTGCAATAAAATCCATGAATTCTATAATATTGCATGATGAAATAAACAAGGATTCATTACCCTAGAACTCTCTTTGACTCTTGTGTTTCTCCCTTTGATACTTTCCTTACTTGATTTGTATTTTTCTATAACTTATAAAATTCAATTTCAATCCTTAAATAAAATTGATTCAATTCTAGAATAGCTAAGTAACTTAAACCTTCCCAATTGGATCTCCAGTGGAACGATATTCGGACTTAACCGTTTTATATTATAACTTGACCCGTACACTTGCGGTTAACACTAAAAGTGCTCACCAATTACAAATCCCTGCGTTCGACCCTGGACTCACCAGGAAACCTATAAATGCTTATACTTGGGTCTTTATAGGAAAACTTGCTTAGTCATGATCACATCTAGAGTAATTCTCAACGCATGCTTGTACGGAAATGACAAATCTGTTTTTGTGCAACAAGCTAAGAAACTCAATTCAATTTAATTAGAAATTAAATGAACAAATTTAAGCGAAAAATGAGCTACAGTAGGGGGAAAACTAAAGAAACTCTCTTATGTCCTAATTTGAGTTCTAGTATTTTAAATTGAAGGAGGCTTGCACACACACACATGGGAGATAGCAAGAATTGGCCTTGAATGATTATAACAATATAGATATGCTTGCATGTTTCTACTTAAGCTCTAAATGGTATTCTCTAAGATATGAGTCAATTGCACACTTCTTCATCTAAACTCCCTATTATTTGATTCTATTCTTTGCTCGGGACTAGCAAATCTCTAAGTTTGGGGTGTTGATAAGCACTTGAAAAGTGCTTTCTATTCTCTCAAATTAAGGGAGTTTATATTAGATTTCACTTGTTTGCTAGTGATTTTCAGGTTAAAACAAGGAAAATTAGAAGAAACGACAAAAAGATCAAAACCGAGCAAGAATACGGCGAAAAAGAGCTGAAAAACTCAAAAGGGCAAATTTTGGGATAGCGCCGCGGCGCTGAAACATAAACACATCATTTTGGACGCATAGTAGCACCGCGGCGCCCAGACAGCGCTACCGCGGCACTGAAACATGAACACATCGTTCTGGACGCATAGTAGCATCGCGGCGCCGAGATGGCACTACCTCGATGCATCCTTGTTGAACGCATGACAGCATCGCGGCGCTTGGACAGCGCTGTCGCGGCGCTAATGCCCGAGAACAATATTTCTGAAACGCATCAGAGCGTCGCGGCGCTTGGACGGAGCTACCGCGGCGCTAAAACTCGAGAGCAATAATTTTGGATGCAGCCTTAGCGCCGCGGCGCTATGGAACAGCGTCGCGGCTCCAGCTTTCCTTAAATGAAAAATTTATATTTTTGGTAAATATTTGGGCGGCCAAACTCTATAAATTTGGGGGTTTCCAACAGCCCAAATCATCCAGAAAAATCAAAGCAAAGCAAGGAAGTTACAGACCTAAAGAGGCAAAAAAAAGAGAGCATTAAGTGAGAGTTCAAAGAGTGAGTTAGTTGCAAGGAAGAGGAAAAGAGTTCGAGATAGTCTTGGTGCCCTTCGAATTCCGACGTGAGAGCCAAGGAGATCGTGACGGTGCTACCTCAATCAAGAGCCTCTTTTCAGTAGAGTTTCCCTTTCTATACACTCTTTCTTTGTTTATTTTGCTTAAACATGTTGCTTCAAGTCATGAGTGGCTAGACTTTTTAGTTTTAGGGTTTTGATGATTTTTTTATGAATTTATGTTGATCTTGTAGACTTTCATGGTTTTGTTGGAATGATTATGCTTTTCATTGTTATTGTGTTTAACTCTTGTGGATTGGCCATCTTCACATGTTAGGTTAGATGTATGATTGAGAGATTATATGTTTAACTTGATCTAAAACAATGAATTGTTGTTAATCTATCACGAGAGTAGTTAGGTTGACAATAAAAGTTGCTAAAGACTATTTTTAATGCCATGTAATTTTGTATTGGTTTTAAGAGATTAATAATCAATCGAGTTGCATGAGAAAGGGTTGTTTTTGAGAGAAAATAACTTGGAATTAAGTTTCTAGACTTAGGCATATGAATTACAATAAAATCCATGAAATCTATAATATTGCATGATGAAATAAACAAGGATTCATTACCCTAAAACTCTCTTTGACTCTTGTATTTCTCATTTTAATACTTTCCTTATTTGATTTATATTTTCCATAACTTATAATATTCAATTTCAATTCCTCAAATAAAATTGATTCAACTCTAGAATAGCTAAGTAACTTAAACCTTCCCAATTGGATCTCCAGTGGAACGATATTCTGACTTAACCGTCTTATATTATAACTTGACCCGTAAACTTGCGGTTAACACTCAAAGTGCGCATCAGAAAGTTAAACTTATAGCATATGTCCTAAAACTCATGGTTTGTAAACATTGGACATATTCTCAATAAAGTAGTTATCAAAATTTATTCAATAAAGATGGTATTGAATATGTGAATTCGTTCTCTAAATCTAATAAACTAAGATCCCTTGGCTATATTATGAATACTTAGACTTTACGTCTAGACATAAATGTCGATTAAGTTTAACTAATAGTCAAAACAGTCTATAGGATAGGGATAAGGCTGGATACCTTATCTTGGGGACACTATGAATGCTGCCCATTTTGTATTTGATACAAACGATATGATCCTAAATCGTTCATGTAGAGACATATGATTGGGGGGATCCTATATAATGAGTTTGTATGAGACCAACCATGAAATAATCACTTTTACTTTATAACACCGTATACTATTAAAACTGATTATTTCAACCTGATGACCTTGGTAACTCGATTTTAATCCTGAACTAACTATGAACTCCTGTTTGTTTGAGATTATCCTTTAATCTGCATGAGTGAGAGTGACCTGAGTTGGCCGATTCAATAAGCCCCCCATTTTAGGGATAAGACCAGATAGATAGCTGAGGATATAGTCTTGCAAGATGGAATTCGTTCCTACCTTATTTAAGGTTAGTAGAGAAGTTTTTCTCTTAAGTGCTGACTTTGGGGCTTAAACAAGGGGCCCCACTGTCACACTCCAACCTAGATTTACTCTATACCTAGGAAGGAGCATGATCCTATTTCCAACATAAGACTCTATAATATAAACACCATAAAAGATTAACAAATCATACAACAATCCCATTATCTCATCACAGAAGAACGTGTAAACTTGTAATTAACATGTCTGTATACACATAATAAGTACAACACGCTCCCCCTTTCACTACACTCTCATGAAAGATGTTTAGTACATGCCATATGAACAATCTAAATATTTACAACTATCCCAGAGGTTCGCTTCCAGATAGGTCCAGACGAGATTCTTCAGTAGGCTAGGCGTCCCGGACACGCTCGCTACCTGAAACAACAAACAACAACAAACTGGATGAGCAAAAGGCTCAGTGAGTGACTAAATCTACTAAAACTAATCATGACAACTTAAATCCAGTTTGTAAGATAGTAACCAACGCATAACACATCCCAATGAACTATCAAGATTCACTTTTACACTATGCATATATAACTATCAAACTCTCATGTCTCACAAGCTTTCATCTATTTAGTGCTTTCACTTCCCGTCCCTCAGCACTTATTCATTTATAATTACTGTACCATGTGCCTTCACATGAAATCCCTCGGCACAGGTAACAAACTCTATCCATGCTCAAGTGCCTTCACTCATGATCCCTCGGCACGAGCTAGTGTGTGATGGATTACTACATGCCTTCACTTACAGTCCCTGAGCATTGTAGTCCATTTTCTACTGTTATTCAAGTGCCTTGTCAGATCCCTCAGCACTTAATTTCAAACTTACTCACATATAGCTTTCACCATAAGGTCCCTCATCCACTTATGTGTTTAGACATTTGTAATAATATTCTCTTAAATCACTAACACATCACATACATAAGGCATACTACCATGAATCACGTTTCCTCATCAATATGCGTACTAAGTTTAATACAAGGTATAACAAACAGTCACTCACAATCGGTCCCGGCTCTAAGTGGGTTATAAGCCTCCCCGAGCTCTTCTTGGCCTGAAAATACACAATCCTCAAATTTAGTTTCCATAATCTCCCTTTTCCTTAAACATACAATAGCATCGTTACTCTATAGGAATTAATAAGCTACCAGCGTTACTCAAAAGATATTCAAACTGTACTAGCGACACTGCGTTGATTAAAACCAGCAAAACTACCTTGAGGAGCGATACCCAGCGATACTCTAGCGAGAGTTATGAGACGCAAGCCTATCTTTGCGTTGCAGCGTTACTTTCTCTGCTGCTCAGTCTCTCGCTCACTCAGCGATACTTTCGTTGTGACAGAACCGTTTCCTTCTTCCTTTCTCCTTTCTTCTTCAACCTGCTAAACATTTCGTTTCAATCAATTTCAGTACTTTCTTCCTTCTACAAACTTGTTAGAATACAGGTCCTTCATCTTACCTCAAAATTTCATGAAGCACATCTTCCCCGTTTGGAACATATCCTCCGACAACTCCGAGTTACCTCTACTCATTCGACAGTTCAACTCCCGTCTCTTCTTCCTGAGTTTGACACACAATTAAACAATTCAGCTCAAGCATCCTTCATGGAACCTGCTATAAATCGAGTTAACTTACTAACCTCAAAGTTTCAGCCCTAACTTTCGTCTCTTCAATTTGTTCTTCCTCCAAGACCGAGCATCACTCTGAAAAGACCACAGCAGCCGAAACCTTTGTCAAACCCAAGTTTCTCCCACGAATTCAATGAGATTTCTGCTTCAGATCAACATGAACATCTTCTTCTACCTCCCTTCGATGTTTCGCCTTAATATGGACCTTACTTGAGCTCTTAAATGCAAGCAGAACAATTGAATTCTCAGTCCACTTATATATATACCACCGACTTGTACTCCATTTCAATTCTATGCTATAGTCCGTTCAACGCATACCTCCTATGCTCAGCGTCAGCAACGCACACGACCTCTGGTGATATTTCATTTCAAACTCTCCCGCCAAATAGTTAACATACGCATTACCTTCTCTCAGCCAACACTCCTTGTCTAACGCATACCAGCCTTCGACGCATGGTAGCGTTCGCCGCATAACAGCCTCACCGCAGATCAGCTCCCAAACTCCTCGTGGCCTTTACTTCTAATCGGCACATTGCCTTCAATGCGTTTGACGCATAATGATCCTCCACGCCTTATGTCCTCAACGCGTCTCAACTTCAGCGCATGATCAGCTTCCCTCACCTTTGCGTTTACACCAAAATTATTTCCTCCACAATAGGTTGCCATCAACGCATAGCTTACACTTAGCCATTTTTCCCACTCCAAACGCAAGCCAGCCAACTACTTTACACATTCACCCATCTCTCGGCCCCCTTCTTACTTTGCGTTCTCATAAAGATAGATGCGGGGCTTACAATTACCACCTCCTTACAAAGATTTCGTCCCCGAAATTAGTAAGTAGCATACTCTTTACTCAAATAAACTTGGATATTGCTTAAGCATTTGCTCCTTCGGCTCCCATGTTGCTTCTTTTATCTCGTGATTTCTCCATAATACTTTAACTAATGGTATTATTTTGTTTCTTAAAACCTGTTCTTTCTCATCTAATATTTGTACTGGCTTTTCCTCGTAGCTCAAGTCTTCATTAAGTTCCACTGGTTGTGTTGATAACACATGAGTAGCATCGGGTATGTACTTCCTCAACACTGATACATGAAATACATTATGTATCCTAGACATTAAAGCAGGTAAAGCTAGTCTATATGCCACTGGTTCAACCCTTTCTAATATCTCATAAGGCCCGATATATCTAGGACTCAACTTCCCTTTCTTGGCAAATCTCAGAATTCCTTTCCACGGTGATAACTTCAAAAATACTTTATCTCCAATCTGGAATTCAAGATCTTTTCTTCTGTTGTCCGCATAACTCTTCTGACGGTCCCTAGCTGCCTTAAGATTTGCCTTAATCAGTTCTACCTTTTCTGTTGTAACCTGCACAATTTCTGGTCCAACTAACTTTCTTTCACCCACTTCTCCCCAACAAACTGGGGTTCTACATGGTCTACCATACAGTGCTTCATAAGGAGCCATTCCAATACTCGCTTAATAACTGTTGTTATATGCAAATTCCATCAAAGGTAAGTGCACATCCCAGTTTCCCTGGAACTGCAACGCACAGGTTCTCAGCATGTCTTCCAAAGTTTGAATAGTCCGCTCAGATTGCCCGTCGATCTGAGGGTGAAACGCAGTGCTGAACTATAGCTTGGTTCCCAATGTGTTTTGCAAACTTCGCCAAAATTTGGAAGTAAACCTAGGATCTCTGTCTGATGTCACCGTTATAGGTACACCAAACTGACTCACGATCCTGTCCACATACAGTTGTGCTAACCTGTCTAAAGTGTAGGTCGTTTTAACTGGTAAAAATCGTGCCGTTTTTGTTAACCTGTCCACGATCACCCAGATCCCATTAACACCTGCTGAAGTTCCTGGTAATCCAAACAGAAAGTCCATAGTAACATGCTCCCATTTCCACTCAGGAATAGGGAATGGATTCAATAATCCTGCTGGTCTTTGTCGTTCAGGCTAACCTGCTGACAAATTAAACATTTTGCTACAAATTCCGCTATTTCTCTCTTCATACCTGGCCACACATAGAATTTCCTCAGCGTTCTGTACATCTTGGTACTGCCTGGGTGCATAGCGTACGCCGAACTATGAGCCTCTTCCAGTATCATATGTTTAATCTCTTCATCTTTTGGTACATATATCCTGCCCTGTTTCAATAATACACCATCAGGTCTGAGCTCAAAGTCCGTTCTCTGCTGAGTCTTCACCTCTTCTACTAATTTACTAATCATAGGATCAGCCATTTGCCTCTTTACAACTTCATCTACTAGTTTAGGTTTCAACTGGAAATGTGCTAACAATGCTCCTGTTCCAGTTACTTCCAACCTAGCCACTCTGAAGCTCAACTCCTTGAGTAAGGACACCCTTATTGCATTCAGTAGACTTACTTCATTCTGAGACTTCCTACTCAAAGCATCGGCCACCACATTCGCCTTTCCTGGATGATAGTTTATGGTGCAATCATAATCTTTAATCAACTCTAACCACCTCCTTTGCCTCATGTTAAGTTCTTTTGATCAAAGATATATTTTAGGCTTTTGTGGTCTGTATAGATATGACATTTCTCTCCATACAGATAATGCCGCCATATCTTCAATGCTAACACCACCGCAGCCAATTCCAAATCATGAACAGGATAGTTAACTTCATGTGGCCTCAACTGTCTAGAGGCATAGGCTATAACTCTGCCTCCTTGCATTAGCACACAACCCAACCCCTGTCGGGAAGCATCACAATACACCTCAAACTCCTTCCCTGACTCTGGTAATGCCAGAATAGGTGCAGATATCAACCTATTCTTTAACTCCTGAAAACATCGTTCGCATTCATCACTCCATTCAAATCTTGTATTTTTCTTGGTTAGGTGTGTCAATGGTAAAGCTATTTTAGAAAATCCCTGTACAAATCACCGATAGTATCCTGCAAGTCCTAGAAAACTACGCACCTCGGATACTGTCTTGGGCTGTTCCCATCTAGTAACTGCCTTTGTTTTCTGAGGATCCACACACACTCCTGCCTCAGATACAATATGTCCTAAGAACATCACCTGTTTCAACCAAAATTCGCATTTGCTGAATTTTGCATACAGTTTCTTTTCCCTTAACATCTGCAAAACAGTTCTAAGATGTCTCTCATGTTCCTCTCTGCTTCTTGAATACACCAAGATATCATCAATGAATACAATCACAAACTGATCTAGATAAGGATGAAAAATCCTATTCATCAGGTCTATGAATACTGCTGGAGCATTTGTCAAACCAAATGGCATTACGAGGAATTCATAATGCCTATACCTTGTTCTAAAAGCCGTTTTTGGCACATCCGTCTCCCCGACCTTCAACTGATGATATCCCGATCTCAAATCTATTTTGGAAAATACTGATGCTCCTCTAAGCTGATCAAATAAATCATCAATACAGGTAAAGGGTACTTATTGCGTATAGTTACCTTATTTAATTGACGGTAATCTATACACAATCTCATAGTTCCATCCTTTTTCTTTACAAATAGTATCGGTGCACCCCACGGAGACACACTGGGTCTAACGTACCCCTTATCCACTAACTCCTGCAACTGCACCTTCAGCTCTTTCAGTTCTGATGGCGCCATACGGTATGGTGCCTGTGAAATGGGGGTTGTTCCAGGAACTAAATCAATAGTAAATTCCACCTCCCTATCAGGTGGTAAACTTGATAATTCCTCAGGAAAAACATCAAGGAATTCTTGCACAATCGGTACATCTTCTGGTTTTAACTTCTCTACTTTTACTTCCATCACATGAGCTAAGTATGCTTCACAGCCTTTACTCAATAACTTCTTAACTTTCACTGTAGAGATTACACAAGTAGGAAGAATTCGTCTCCTCCCCTTAAATACTACTTCAATTCCATCAGGCTTCGATAACCACACCTCCTTCTTAAAACAATCAACTTTTGCATGGTACTTTGATAAAAAGTCCATGCCAAGAATTACATCAAACTCCAATAATTCTAGTGGTAATAAATCAGCTAACCACACCACACCATCAATCACCATCTCACACTCGAAATAAGCCCGTTCTATAACAATGTTTTCCCCAGTAGGGGTACATACTAGTAAGGCTTCAGACAAGGATTCTAATTCTTTATTCATAAATACAGCAAATTTACAAGACACGAATGAGTGAGTAGCTCCTGAATCTATCAACACATGTGCAATATTAGAACAAACAGTAAGCATACCCGTAACTACATCCGGTGTCGCCTCGGCCTCCTGCCATGTTACAGTAAACACCTGTCCCTGTTGTCTGGGTCTACCTGTGCCACTCCTCTGTCGACCTTCACTAGTTCCTTCTCCAGCATTCATTTTTTGTCTAGACTGATTTGCTGATTGCACCACTGATCTTTGCTCTGCTTCCCTTCCTTTCTTGGGTTGAGGACAATCTCTTCTAAAATGCCCTGTCTGTCCACAGTTATAACAGACATCTGACCCCATATAACATTGTCCCCAATGGGCGTTGCCACAAGAAGTACAATATGGTTTCCGTGCTAAACTGGCCACAGATTCACTAGGTTGATTGTAATGTGACCGACCCGATGGTACCGATGTCTGAGAAAACCTCCCTCGTCCTCCCTGTAGGTTTTCCCTCCGTGATCCTCCTGGAAAGTACGAACCACTGGTATGGGCTTTAAACTTACCCCTACCAGAAACTCCCGGTGTAAAACGTCGTCCTTCACCCTGCTGGGTCTGTACTCGTGAACAACTATAAGTCGGTCTGGCCTTCGATCCACCTTCCTCAATTCCTGCTATACTCTTTTTCACTCTCATAGCCGCCTCCACTAACTTTGCAAAGTCCATCCACTCTGTACTAGCTGTTACGGGGGTTCGGATTTCACTAGCAAGCCATCTTCGAAACGCTTGCATTTATCAGCTTCTTCTGCTATCAATGCCAAAGCATACTTGGCAAGCTCCGTGAATTTCTTTTCATATTCAGTTACAGTCATACCTCCTTGTACTAGATTTAAGAATTCCTTCCTTTTCTCATCACAGAAGGATTTAGGGTAATACTTCTCTTGAAATGACTTCTTAAAATCTGCCCATGTTAATGAGCCCACATCTGCATTTCTGTGCTCTATCAATCGCCACCAGTCTTCAGCTCCTTTTTGGAGCATGAACGTGACCAAGTCAAGTTTCCTGTCCTCTGGACAATGCATCACACTGAAGCATTTTTCTACCTGATTCAACCATGCTTTAGCTTCCGCAGGATCTGTAGTGCCCTCAAATACTTGAGCACCCAATGCTTTAAGTCGCTCAATGCCAAACTTTTTCTCAAGGTCACCCTGAACTGTTTCCATACTAGTTACTAATCTCTGTGCGATTCTGCTAAAAAGTTGTTCCTCCATATTCATACTCGCCTGAGGATTACTAGATTCTCCTTCAGACGCTTGTCTCTCCTCCCCGGTAGCGTGCGATGTCGCGGCGCCTTCCTGCCTACCTCGTCTGGTACCTCTGGGCATGTTCCTATAACATAATATGTAACCAATTTACTTTTACATGGTCCTAGCTACTATGCATGACCTCACAGCCCAAAATCTTATGCTCTGATACCAAATTGTCACACCCCAACCCAGATTTACTCTATACCTAGGAAGAAGCATGATCCTATTTCCAACATAAGACTCTATAATATAAAAACCATAAAAGATTAACAAATCATACAACAATCCCATTATCTCATCATAGAAGAACGTGTAAACTTTTAATTAACATGTCTGTATACACATAATAAGTACAACACGCTCTCCCTTTCACTACACTCTCATGAAAGATGTTTAGTACATGCCATATGAACAATCTAAATATTTACAACTATCCCAGAGGTTCGCTTCCAGATAGGTCCAGACAAGATTCTTCAGTAGGCTAGGCGTCCCGGACATGCTCGCTACCTGAAACAACAAACAACAACAAACTGGATGAGCAAAAGGCTCAGTGAGTGACTAAATCTACTAAAACTAATCATGACAACTTAAATCCAGTTTGTAAGATAGTAACCAACGCATAACACATCCCAATGAACTATCAAGATTCACTTTTACACTATGCATATATAACTATCAAACTCTCATGTCTCACAAGCTTTCATCTATTTAGTGCTTTCACTTCCCGTCCCTCAGCACTTATTCATTTATAATTACTGTACCATGTGCCTTCACATGAAATCCCTCGGCACAGGTAACAAACTCTATCCATGCTCAAGTGCCTTCACTCATGATCCCTCGGCACGAGCTAGTGTGTGATGGATTACTACATGCCTTCACTTACAGTCCCTGAGCATTGTAGTCCATTTTTTACTGTTATTCAAGTGCCTTGTCAGATCCCTCAGCACTTAATTTCAAACTTACTCACATGTAGCTTTCAGCATAAGGCCCCTCAGCCACTTATGTGTTTAGACATTTGTAATAATATTCTCTTAAATCACTAACACATCACATACATAAGGCATACTACCATGAATCACGTTTCCTCATCAATATGCGTACTAAGTTTAATACAAGGTATAACAAACAGTCACTCACAATCGGTCCCGGCTCTAAGTGGGTTATAAGCCTCCCCGAGCTCTTCTTGGCCTGAAAATACACAATCCTCAAATTTAGTTTCCATAATCTCCCTTTTCCTTAAACATACAATAGCATCGTTACTCTATAGGAATTAATAAGCTACCAGCGTTACTCAAAAGATATTCAAACTGTACTAGCGACACTGCGTTGATTAAAACCAGCAAAACTACCTTGAGGAGCGATACCCAGCGATACTCTAGCGAGAGTTGTGAGACGCAAGCCTATCTTTGCGTTGCAGCGTTACTTTCTCTGCTGCTCAGTCTCTCGCTCACTCAGCGATACTTTCGCTGTGACAGAACCGTTTCCTTCTTCCTTTCTCCTTTCTTCTTCAACCTGCTAAACATTTCGTTTCAATCAATTTCAGTACTTTCTTCCTTCTACAAACTTGTTAGAATACAGGTCCTTTATCTTACCTCAAAATTTCATGAAGCACATCTTCCCCGTTTGGAACATATCCTCCGACAACTCCGAGTTACCTCTACTCATTCGACAGTTCAACTCCCGTCTCTTCTTCCTGAGTTTGACACACAATTAAACAATTTCAGCTCAAGCATCCTTCATGAAACCTGCTAGAAATCGAGTTAACTTACTAACCTCAAAGTTTCAGCCCTAACTTTCGTCTCTTCAATTTGTTCTTCCTCCAAGACCGAGCATCACTCTGAAAAGACCACAGCAGCTGAAACCTTTGTCAAACCCAAGTTTCTCCCACGAATTCAATGAGATTTCTGCTTCAGATCAACATGAACATCTTCTTCTACCTCCCTTCGATGTTTCGCCTTAATATGGACCCTACTCGAGCTCTGAAATTCAAGCAGAACAATTGAATTCTCAGTCCACTTATATATATACCACCGACTTGTACTCCAATTCAATTCTATGCTATAGTCCGTTCAACGCATACCTCCTATGCTCAGTTTCAGCAACGCACACGGCCTCTGGTGATATTTCATTTCAAGCTCTCCCGCCAAATAGTTAACATACGCATTACCTTCTCTCAGCCAACACTCCTTGTCTAACCCATACCAGCCTTCGACGCATGGTAGCGTTCGCCGCATAATAGCCTCACCGCAGATCAGCTCCCAAACTCCTCGTGGCCTTTACTTCTAATCGGCACATTTCCTTCAATGCGTTTGACGCATAATGATCCTCTACGCCTTATATCCTCAACGCGTCTCAACTTCAGCCAATGATCAGCTTCCCTCACCTTTGCATTTACACCAAAATTATTTCCTCCACAACAGGTTGCCATCAACGCATAGCTTACACTTAGCCATTTTTCCCACTCCAAACGCAAGCCAGCCAACTACTTTACACATTCACCCATCTCTCGGCCCCCTTCTTACTTTGCGTTCTCATAAAGATAGATGCGGGGCTTACACCCACCCTCTCATTGGCTTGAGAGGGACTCAGTTTGTTGGTTGGACCACAAACCAATTGTTCATTAGAGGACCAGTGGGACTTAAGGAATAAAAGGTAATTACAGGGGTAAAACTGTCACACCCCCTCCCAAGTACCCTCCTTAAACTAGGAGTGAGTGTGAAGACAGTAGACACCGACCCTCAGACGACATCTACTGCCAACCCTAACCTTTAATCATAACCTGATAAACAGTTATATAATAATTTAACAATATAATTAACTCCAGGATTAAGTGGATATAATAGTCAAGTTATCACAAGGTGCTTAATAATTACAACAACTACGCTTGACACCCTCAACCCTCAGAATATGTACATGTACAACATTTACTTAAGTTCAAGATTTAAAATTTTCAAGTTTCTAGACTCTGAAGATGGACCCAGACGAGTATCTTCTGTAGGCTAAGCACCCCGGACACGCTCGCTACCTGAAAAATAGAGAAACAAGGAAAACATGAGCTAAAACGCCCAATGAGTGACTAGCTAAGAGTTCTCCTTTAAACAATGTAAGCTACAACATAGAATCAAGCTATAACATCAATATCATGTGTAATTCATAGCTTAAACATACATTTGCATTCGAGTAAAAGACATACATAAACTGGTTTTCCTGAAACCTTTCCTTAGTTGAGGCGGAGCGAGGCTCAACGCTACTTAATGTCGAAACAACCTTAGCTGTGTGGAGTAATGTCAACACAACAGCGTCAATACACATATACATATCCATACATGCCTTCTTCTAATCCTACAGTACTGGTGCCTAAACCAATTTCCGGCCACCCACATGCCTTCTCCTAGTCCTTCAGCATTGGGGCCATTTCCATACATAATTTACCCCATATGCCTTCTCCGAGTCCTTCAGCATTGGGAGTCATATTCATACATAATTTATCCACATGCCTTCTCCAAGTTCTTCAGCATTGGGAGCCATTTAAATAAAACTATAACATAACATAAATCATGCATTTGAAACATTTCATTCATTACTTCACTATTCACATGCTTTCATGCTTTTGTTTACTCACATAATTATAAATTTCATATTGTACTCGGCTCATTATATAGCCACGCAGGCCTTTCACAAAACTCACAGTTCATCAGTATATATCACATACTTATGCCACATAGCACATGTCATACTTGTAGAACTCATGAAAATGTTTCACATAGTCAAGTTTCAAACATATATTCAATCAAAAAACTATGCTTGAATTAAACACTAAGAAATCGAGTGTCACTCACAATTTGTCCTAGGCCTTGAGCGGATTATACACCTTCCCTAACTCTTCTTGGCTTGTAATAACACATTTCTCGTGTTAGACTTCCCTAAAGTTCCTTTTTACAAACCATTAAGTTTACACCTTTGTACTTTATTCATGTTTCACACCGAGACCAACTTCATAAAAACAAAATCATAATAAGCGAGATTCCACACCACTAGCGAGACTACTAGCAAGATTAAACTACAGGCAAACGACATTCGCGATACCATGGTGAGCGAGACTAGCGAGACTCACCTAAGCAGCGATACCTAGCGATACCTAGCGAGAGTTGTGAGACGCAAAGCCTTCAATGTTACCAACGAGACCCGTCTCACTACTCACGCTTAAATTTTAGCGTTACTGCAGTTTCAGCGATACCCGACTATTTTAGTTCTTATTCTCACTTCTATCTCCAAAATTTCGAGGCTCAACTCCTGCTCGTTCGTCAGATATTCCAAAATTACCTCACGCTACTTCAGATCGCACAACAATTTTGTAACAGTCACTTCCACCTTAAAATTTCAGCCCTAAATTCGATCTCCTCAGCTCGTTCTTCTCCAAACACCAGACTATGCTCGGATTGCATGACAGCAGCCAGACCCACTGTTCCAGTTTCAGTTTTACCATCAAACCGATCTGAATTCTCCACAACTTTGCCCTAAGCACCTTCTCCTACCTCTCTTCGACTTTCAGCTATGAAATGGAACTAATTTGAGCTTTTGAATGTGTTTAAAATGATCAAGCACTTAGCTTACTCACCTAAATAGGCTGCCGACTTAACCTCCATTTTCTTTTTCCTTTAAAAATGAGTTGGCCAACGCAAGCTACTTCATCACAGCCTCAGCAGCCTTTCAATACATAGCAGCAGCCCTCCAACGCATGGTAGCCTTCACCAACGCATAGCACACCTTCACCAACGCATGACACACTTTCAACGCATGGTAATTCATGCCTAAAGGCTCTCAGCCACACCTCACTTACCCTTCTTTAGCTTATCATCTTCCAAAACTAATCCTTATAGCTTGCTAACTTCCAAAGCTAAATGTGGGACTTACAAAAATGGTAATTTTGACCCAGCTGTAATTATAAGCAACTTGTGAAGGATTGACTTACTAATCATGATTATATCAAGTGGATAGAAATATATCTACAGTGAGGAGAGTGCAGCTACTAGGCTATAATGGTGTGACCCGGTAGTTAACGAATATTAATTAACTTGGTTAAAGAGTTTAGCCAGTTAATTTTGGATCGGTGGAGCTCATGATTTGTAGGTCCATTAGGTCCCCTTATTAGCTCATATACTATTCCTTAGAACAATATGATGAAAAAATTTGAAGGTAATCAAATTCAGTTAAGGAGCAAATTATTACGTTTTATTCGTTCAATTGAGAATTAGATGAAATTGGAGAGTTGGAGATATTTAAATATAATTTAAATATCGATCAGATGAATAGAGATTCACCAGGTCAGAAATTGTTAGGACAAGTGGAAAATTATTAATTTAATATTTTAATATTAAACATTAATTTAATATAATTAATTAAAATTGTTTAATTAATTATTATTTAAATTAATTGTATATATTTAATATTAAATTAATATTATTTAATTAATTTATGAAATTAATTGAAAAATAAAAAATTGGAATTATCCAATTTGCATGGAGAAACATGAGGTGCTTATGTTCAAGCTTCTCCATCTTCTTCACTTTCCACCTCCTAATTGAATGATTAATCACCATATTAAGTGTCAATTCCATGACTAATGAGATTAGTTAAACTTCTTTAAATAGAAGAAAGATTGATGGAATTGGTGTTGATATTTTGCTTGAATTTTGCTGAAAATTCAAGAAAACCAAAAACTCTTAAAAACTGTTTTTCATCTCAAATTTGCTCCAAATTCATCAAGGTTTTGGATCCCACAATTGGTTCTAAGGTCAGAGAATAACGAGGAAGACTCTTGTGGTAATCCACAAAGTGTTCGTGATCAAAGATTTGGAGAAGATCGCTTCAATTTTGAGTTACAACAAATAAGGTTCTATCTCCTGTTTTTCGGTTCTTAGTACTTGCATGTTTAATCCTAAAAAATAATGAAATTAGAGCGCTTTTGATCTTTGTTGCTTCCATTGTGCTCTTGCTTACTCCATCAATCGGTATCAAAGCATGATTAAAACACTCAATTTGTATTAATTTGAGCTTGATGGGTGTAATTTCATAGGATGAAACTTGTGATTGCTAAATTTGGGAAATTTCTGGTTTTGGCATCTAATTCAACTTTAATTTGATGTAATAATTGTATTTGGCCTTTTGTTTTTATGCCTTTAATGTGTGAAAAAGGGTCTGTAATTTTATTAAGAGTCATTAGAGTTGATTCTAAGCTATAATTTGAAGAAATTTGGAGAAAAAGCCAGCTAGATCGAAGAAAAAAAATTAATTCTGCCATTTTTCCCATAATGTTTTACTGGTTCACACGTGTGGTTCGGTTTTTCCGGTAAGTTCTAGCGGTTCGACTTTCGGGTAAGTTTCAGTCTGATTTCTTGATAAGTTATGGCGATTCAACTTCCTGGTAAGGCTCATGCCTTTGTTTCCGGGTAAGTTCCGCAATTCTATTTTCCCAGTACGTTCTGCCGATTCTGCGCCTGAAAGTTTGACTATCTCGGTAAGTTTGACTTCTCGGTAAGCTCCTTGACCTTTCTCGTAAAGTTCCGTTGGCCTATTTCTCGGTAAGTTCCGCACGTTTGAAAAGTTTGACTTTTTCTAGTAAGTTGACTTTTCTCGTAAGGTTGATTTTTCCTGGTAAGTTTGACTTCCTGGTAAGTTGACTTTTTTTTGTTAAGTTTGACTTTTTCCGGGGAAGTTCCTGGCAAGTTCCTGAATGGTTCAGGCGGTCCGGTTCAGCTTTTTCTACCTGGTTCAACCCTGTTTTCAACATTTCGGTCTGGTTCAAGATGTTTGAAGCTGGTTCAGGCTGGTTCAAAGAGTTTGGGAGCAGTTCGAGCAGTTTTAAATTATAATTGTATTAAATTGTTTTTAAGCCAGTTAGATGCCAAAACCAATCCACTTTAGCGTGTTTAATTAATTATGCATTTAGAATGTATTTTTTAATTAAATTAAATTTATTTGTGTATATAGTAGTATGCCATATAGATTTAAAATCTCACCATAGGATTAACATGTTTCATGCATATATGTATGTTATAAATTGTTATAATATATAACATGCATGTTTTAATTATCATGAAATTAATATAAATAATATTATTTTGTGATGGATGTTATAGATGTTTATTCTTTTTATAAATAGTTATAAAAAAAATTAGACAATTAAAATCTATAACAAAGATAAAAAGCATGCTCACTTAGGTTAACAAACCTAGAGTAGGTAGTTAACTTATAAAACAAATGTTACAAAAATTCACTTGACAAGATCCAATCTAAGGTTGGAGGTACTTAAGTTGATGGTTTACGGAACACTTGCTATCTGGGGATCAAACAGGTTCTTAAATTTATGTTAACCTAGTTTTATGAGCTTGCATTTACGATGTGAGTATAAAAAAAGTTTTTATCACTTACACATCGTAGGTGAAATCCAGTATAAGAGTTAGACTTGGAAATACCTAGACTTAGGTTATATTTAATTAGTCGAGATATAACTAAGTAAAGATACCCAATATATAAACCAGAACACTTAAGTGGGAGAATTTTATATATGATATATTAGCTCTCACGTCCCTAAGAGTTCACAATGTGAGATTCATGCTAGGCTTCCCGTCGACTTGGGAGCGAACTCCATTCGGAAAGTGTTAGCATGAGTCAATAACAAAATGAATAGGGGACGTAGTTCATAGTAAGTGGGTGAAGGGAGCATGTCATTATATCCTATGGTCTCTTCCATTAGGTTGCACCATGAGATTCCCATGATGCATATGCTAGTCGTTTCCTACCACGACACTATTATTCAGAGGGTTGCACCATGGATAGGGTTTCTTGGGTCCGTTTTCAGCATTCTCTTTCCTTCGAAATGTTGTTGATTCCGATCTCTGAAATCTTTTCTTCCTTCATCATAAAAAAATACCTAATAAAGACCAACTTTAATTAAGCTTAATACCAACTCAATAATTAAAGTTATCTATCAAAATTAAACTTATCAAAGACTAAAGTAAGTGATAAAGCATGCAAACTCAACCTAACCTTCAAAACTAATTAATTAAACTTATCAAACAAAACAACTTAAACTTAAACTTATCCATACTTAATACTAATAAATATAACAATTACCAAAAACTTAAATCAATCGTAGGATAATTGTAATAATCATAAGAAGAACAAAATAATCATCCCACATCCACCCTCGACAGTTAAACTCATAAATAAAGTAATTGGTATAAAAAAACTTAAATTTCCCCTCGTTTTACACCCACAACGAAAAAAATCCTATATTTCATTAAAAACAAACAAACAAACAAACAAACATAATCCTCTCATCTACATCACCCTTTAAACGAATCTCTAATGCAACATTAAACTTATCCAAACTTGACACTTGTAGGTATAACAGTTACCTACCACTTAAATCAATCTTAGGATAAATATAACAAATAAATGAACAAACTAACAAGAATCCAACACTCACCCCAACACCTAAACTCATAAATATAAAAAATAAATGAACTAATTAACAATAATCCAACACTTACCCCCAACACCTACACTCATAAATATAACAACTTGTACCAAAACTTAACTATCCCTTCGCACTTACAGTGAAAGTAATCCTAAATTTCCTAAAACAAAATAAACAATTTGTTTAACTACCTACCCCTTAAATTAATCTCTAACACAATTTAAAACTTATCCAGTATCTCCTTATGGGTCTTTGAACACTGTTGGGAATGGCATCCAGTTCTAACCTATTATTTTCATTTAAAGTCATGTTCTCCTAACGCCTCTAGTGACATTAGAATAAATTAGTACTCTTGACAATTATTGAAAAATTGTCAGGATAAACAATTCTTATTTGGACTCCCTCAGACAGGGTGATAGCTCCCTAAATTAGCTAGCTTAGTGCCTCTAATCTTGCTCGTTTAGATTGATTAATGAGCTTAAATTCTTGTATTTATAAGAATTCGAGCATCAAGTACATTTTGGAGTGTTATGGACGATTTGGGCTAAATTTAGAGCTATTAGGAGCTTAACAGAGCATCCGAGACTTCAAGGAGGTCAAAAAGACGAAATTGCTCCTAAAGGTAGCGTCGCATGACACCATAATGCCAAGGCATCAAAATAGAGTAGTACCACGATGTTACAACATTTTCTAGCATAATGATCTGCTTCGCGGAACATCGCTACAACACACGAGGTTTGTATTTAAAGGCAATAGAATATTTGAAGGCAATATATTTTTATAAAGAGTTTTTCAAGGCAATAGAATATCTTTAAAAAAAATTGAGATGAAAGATCTCGAAAAAATAAAATTTGGCCTTGGCTTGCAAATTGAACATTTAGTAAATGAGATATGTATTCATTAGTCAACTTATATAAGAAAAAATTTAAAAAGGTTTTATATGGACAAAGCACATCCATTAAACATTCTAGTGGAAGTTCGTTCACAGGATATGAAAAAAGATATATTTCGACCTCCAGATAATAATGAAGAACTTCTTGGTCCCGAAGTACCATATCATAGTGGAATTGGTGCATTTCTCTATCTTGTTAATAATACAAGAAGATATATTGCATTTTCAATAAATTTATTAGCTAGATACAATTATTCTCCAACAAAAAGACATTGAAATGGAATTAAGCATTTACTCCATCATCTTCAAGAAACGATGAATATGAGTTTGTTTTATTCAAATAAATTAAATTTTTATTACCTGGTTGATACATACCATGAAATGCATGTTCTTAAGGCTCATTTTAATATCTTTTCTTATCAAAAGTAGTCTTTTGTATGTTAAAATCCCCAAATTGTGTTCGAAATGGATAACATGAACTAATATAAGGTCTTTCATTGCTAAACGTGCAATTCTATCATTTTGAGCATGTTTTGGGAGCTTTTACATTGATTTTTGGCTATTTTGCAGAAACTGTCTTCTATGAGCCTGCATCACCGAAGTATGATGTGGCCGCATCAAAACCCTAATTTCTAGAAACGTTGACCAATCGTCGGCAGACATGAATTACCCGTCTTTCGCCATTTTTCAGCGTCGAAACTGTCTAGGAAGCTCCAGATTTGTGAATTTCGTCCCTCTCTACCATCTTTGAAGCCTATATAAAGGAGAGAACTCTTTTCCTCAAGCATCTAGCTCTCCATCACGAAATACGACCATTCCTAGAAGATTCCTGACTTAAAATCTCAGAACCACAAGAAATGGGAGTTCCTTCGGAGGAGTTATGACCCCGTACCCTAGAAAAGTGTGTGTAGAGAGTAAGGATTCATTCTTGAGAAAGGACAATCCATTCCTAGGGAGTTAAGAGAGTGAGAGACTTATTCCAAGAGAGTATCTACTGTATTTTTAGCATCTACTTTCATTTCTTCTTTTGTTAGATTTATTCCATTCCTATTCATCTTGAAATTATGACTTTAGAAGTAATGAAAACATTTCATTAATTCTTTAATATGAGCTAAATTCACTAATGAGTTCAACTATGTGGATGCCCTAGAGATTGATGGCCTGATCATTGCTTAAGTTTTATACCATGCTTGCTTGCTATTTCTCTTGTTGATTTTAAAGTTAAATAATGCTGAAGTTAAACTAGCCACTTGATTTAGCATTCTAGCAGAGTCCTAATGTAAGCCCCACACTTAGCTTTGGAAGTTAGCAAGTTATAAGGATTAGTTTTGGAAGATGATAAGCTAAAAAAGGGTAAGTGAGGTGTGGCTGAGAGCCTTTAGGCATGTGTTGAAAGTGTGCCATGCGTTGGTGAAGGTGTGCCATGCGTTGGTGAAGGCTGCAATGCGTTGGTGAGCTGAAGTTTGCGTTGGCCAACTCATTTTTTAAAGGAAAAAGAAAGTGGAGGTTAAGTCAGCAGCTTATTTAGGTGTGTAAGTTGAGTGCTTGATCACTTTAAACACATTCAAAAGCTCAAATAAGTTCCATTTCACAGTTGAGAGTCGAAGAGAGGTAGGAGAAGGTGTCTAGGGTAAAGTTGTTGAGAATTCAGATCGGTTTCGTGGTAAAACTGAAGCTAGAACAGTGGGTCTGGCTGCTGTCATGCAATCAGAGCATGGTCTGGTGTTTGGAGAAGAACGAGCTAAGGAGATCGAATTTAGGGTTGAAATTTTAAGGTCAGTAAGTTAACTCAATTCTTAACAACGTTTATGAAGGATATTTGAGCTGAATTTGAAGAGAAATATGTAAACGTTTAGGTGAAAGTGACTGTTATAGAATTGTTATGCGATCTAGAGTAGCGCGAGGTAATTTTGGAATATCTGACGAACGAGAAGAAGTTAAGCCTCCAAATTTTGAGGTAAGCTAGCAAACATATTTCTCTACACGTTTGTAGAAGAGAAAAAGTTCTAATTCAGGTTAGAACTATGACTTTTAACAGCTAGAAGTTCGGGAGGTAGCGAGAATAGCAGCGGAAAGAAGCAGGTCTCGCTTGAAAAGTTAAGCGTGAAGGAGAGAGAATCTTGCTAGTCTCACTGGTTAAAAATTGTCTCACAAATCTCGTTGGGTTGTGGCTCTCGTTGCTCTTGCTGGTCTCGCTTCTCCACAGTCTCGATGGTACTGCTAGTTTTTGGCTTGTTTTTCTAATTTAGTCTCGCTAATGGCTTAAGTCGTGATCATTAATGAACTTTTAAATGTAATAGAGCCTCGGTTGAGCATTTCTTCATGGAATATAGACTCGGTGATGGTGTTCTTTAGGTAGTTTGGTCTCGGGGATGAATATTAGGCATATCTAAAGCTTGTTTCTTATGTAAAAGGAATGTTAAGGAAACCTAACAAAGGGGAACATATTATTTCAGGCCGAAAGGAGCCAGGGAAGGTGTATAATCCGCTCAAGGCCTAGGACAAGTTGTGAGTGACACTCGATTTCTAAGTGTTTAATTCAAGCATAGTTTCTTGATTGAATATATGTTTGAAATTTGACTATGTGAAACATTTTCATGAGTTCTACAAGTATGACACTATGCGACATAAGTATGTGATATATACTGATGAACTGTGAGTTCTGTGAAAGGCCTGCGTGGCTGTATAATGAGCCGAGTACAATATGAAATTTATAATTATGTGAGTAAACGAAAGCATGAAAGCATGGGAATAGTGAAGTAATGAATGAAATGTTTCAAATGCATGATTTATGTTATGTTATAGTTTTATTTAAATGGCTCCCAATGCTGAAGGACTCGGAGAAGGCATGTGGGTAAATTATGTATGAATATGACTCCCAATGCTGAAGGACTCGGAGAAGGCATATGGGTAAATTATGTATGGAAATGGCCCCAATGTTGAAGGACTAGGAGAAGGCACTTGGGCGACCCTGGATATGTATATGTGTATTGACGCTGTTGTGTTGACATTACTCCACACAGCTAAGGTTGTTTCGACATTGAGTAGCGTTGAGCCTCGCTCCGCCTCAACTAAGAAAAGGTTTCAGGAAAACCAGTTTATGTATGTCTTTTACTCGAATGCAAATGTATGTTTAAGCTATGAATTACACATGATATTGCTGTTATAGCTGGATTCTATGCTGTAGCTTACATTGTTTAAAGGAGAACTCTTAGCTAGTCACTCACTGGGCATTTTAGCTCATGTTTTCCTAGTTTCTCTGTTTTCCAGGTAGCGAGTGTGTCCGGGGTGCTTAGCCTACAGAAGATACTCGTCGGGCCCGTCTTCAGAGTCTAGAAACTTGAGAATTGTAAACTTTGAACTTAAGTAAATGTTGTACATGTACATTTTTTGAAGGTTGAGGGAGTCAAGCGTAGTTGTTGTAATTATTAAACACCTAGTGATAGCTTGACTATTATGTCCACTTAATCTTGGAGTTAATTATGTTGTTAAATTATTATATAATTGTTTATCAGGTGATGGTTAAAGGTTAGGGTTGGCAGTGAATGTCGTGTGAGGATCGGTGTCTACTGTCTTCACACTCACTCCTGGTGTAGGAGGGTACCTGGGAAGGGGTGTGACACCTAATGCTGAGAAGGTTAGGATATAAGTAGAGTTCACAAGGGAATATAGGTAATAGCCTAGGTATAGGAATACCACGTCACCTTAGGTATAAGGGACAATCATAGGGTAAAGAATAAAAGCAATAATTAATCTAAGTACAACTAACTATAGGCACATAGGCTTAGCTATTTAGGCACCTAAAGGAACTTGATACAAAACCGACTAGGTGAAGATTTTGTCCATGAGTTAGGCAATACATGATAAGCAATATTTCTAAAACGCATTTTAGCGTTGCGACGCTTGGACGGCGCTACCGCGGCACTAAAACCCTAGAGCAAACTTTTTCGGATGCAGCCCTAGCGCCGCGGCGCCAACTTTCCTTAAATGAAAATTTTGTATTTTTGGAAAATTTTTGGGCGGCCAAACTCTATAAATTTGGGGGTTTTCAGCAACCCAAATCATCAAGAAAAATCAAGGCAAAGCAAGGAAGTTGCAGACCTAAAGAGATACAAAAAGGAGAGAATTAAGTGAGAGTTCAAGGAGTGAGTTAGTTGCAAGGAAGAGGAAAAGAGTTCGAGATAGTCTTGGTGCCCTTCGAAGTCCGACGTGAGAGCTAAGGAGATCGTGACAGTGCTACCTCAATCTAGATCTTCTTTTCAGTAGAGTTTCCCTTTTTTTATACTCTTTCTTTGTTTATTTTGCTTAAACATGTTGCTTCAAGCTATGAGTGACTAAACTCTTTAGTTTTAGGGTTTTGATGAATTGCTTATGAATTCATGTTAATTTTGTAGACTCATGGTTTTGTTGGAATGATTATGTTTTTCATTGTTATTGTGTTTAATTCTTGTGGATTGGCCATCTTCACATGTTAGGTTAGATGTATGATTGAGAGATTGTATGTTTAACTTGATCTATAACAATGAATTATTGTTAATCTATCACGAGAGTAGTTAGGTTGACAATAAAAGTTGCTAAAGACTATTTTTAATGCCATGTAATTTTGTGTTGGTTTTAAGAGATTAATAATCAATCAAGTTGCATGAGAAAGGGTTGTTTTTTAGAGAAAATAACTTGGAATTAAGTTTCTAGATTTAGGCATATGAATTGCAATAAAATCCATGAATTCTATAATATTGCATGATGAAATAAACAAGGATTCATTACCCTAGAACTCTCTTTGACTCTTGTCTTTCTCCCTTTGATACTTTCCTTACTTGATTTGTATTTGTCCATAACTTATAAAATTCAATTTCAATCCTTAAATAAAATTGATTCAATTCTAGAATAGCTAAGTAACTTAAACCTTCCCAATTGGATCTTCAGTGGAACGATATTCGGACTTAACCGTTTTATATTATAACTTGACCCGTACACTTGCGGTTAACACTAAAAGTGCTCATCAATACACTAGTATGATGCGACTTCGTCACTTGAGTCAGAATGAACTTATGCGGTAACATAGTTGAAACTCTACTTCCATCATTGATTATCTTTATCTTTTTAAACTTTATTCAGATCAACTCACAATAATTTCATCTTGGTTACTTTGTTCACTTGATTGCATTGCTTTAAAACAAACCTAATTAGATAGCTAGTCTTGTGGGATTTGACTCTTGGAGTACTCCGAGATTATTACTTTATCGACAATTTATGCTTGCACTATACCATATTGATTTTCATTTTCAACACTCATACACAAACGGTCGATCATTGTTTATGCAGATTTTTGGATATTTATCTGATCCACACAAAGTTAGATTTGAAATGGGTTATCTGTTCACATGTGGAGGAACTGCTATATCATGGCGATTAGTGAAACAAACTAGAACAATTACTTCCTCAAATCATGCTAAAATTTTTACAATTCACGAAGCTAGCAGAGAATGTGTATGGCTAAGATCAATAACTCACATATTCATGAAACATGTGGCTTGTCTTTTAGTAAAAGTCTTCCAACAACATAACATGTATAGCCCAAATTAGACGAGGACATATTAAAGGAGATAAAACAAAACATATTTCACCCAAGAATTTCTACACTCATGATTTTGAAGAGAATGATGACATCACTATACAACAAATTTGTTCGAAGGATAACCTTATAGACTTAATTACAAAATTATTAGCAACTGCAACCATTGAAAAATTAGTGCACAACATTGAAAAGTGGCGACTTAGAAATCCTAAAGTGATGTTTCCACGAGGGGGAGCATTTAACAGGAGTATTACAAATATTTAAATCTAGGTGTAACATAGATGCCCATAATTAGTGTCCTAAAAGACTGTATAATTCTTCCATCACCACCACGTGTCATTCTACATAAAGTCCAAGTGCCTAATGAATGCACATTCTTAGTGTCCACTTCATTCCACCTCCTACTTGCCAAATTTTCTATAAATAAATAGACTATACTACAAAAAATTTCATTAAAAATGCATTTGTCGAATATCAAACACGAATCTATTGCCTGGAAGGCAATTATCCTAACCGTTGGACTACAAACAATAAATTTGTTCAATGAACTATTTTGTTTCCCAATGATTATAAAACTATTGCAAGAACAACCATGATTTGACAATTTAATTACTAAATTATATATTTTAATCACATGAAGTACTTTTTTTTCTTTATAGGTCAACCCTACTGTCTAATGAATAGATTTGAATACATGACTTTTATAACAAAAATAATATATTTAAAAAGTGTTTATTTTGTTAGATTTTCAATTCAATCCCTATATTATTTTAGTTTTACTCCATCATCTCCCACAAAATGGTTTATTCGAATAAAGATAGTGTTGTATTTTATTTATCCATTCATTTTTTTTCAAAGTTAAAAATCATTTTTAGTCTTTGAACTTTCACACATACAACACTTTAGTCACTGAACTTTAGTTTTTGTAACGATTTAGTCTTCATACTTTTAGATTTCTAACAATCTAGTCCACGAACTTTTAGTAAGTATCAATTTAGTTATTGTACTTTACAATTTGCTACGATTTAGTTCCTATTAAGTTTTAATGTAATTTCTTACATATGTAGATTGATAAACTAACTAAAGGTCAAGAATTTTTTATAAATTATGAGGATTAAATAGTTACATAATCAAAATTGACGATTAGGTTGGATGAGATTTTTCACAGTAGGGATTCAATTGTTACAAATTTGAAAATATAGTAATTATGAACTAAATTATTACAAATATGAAAGTACATGGAATGATTCATTGTAAATCAAAGTTCAAAGACTAAAAGTGAATTTTAACAACTACCTTTTTAATTTCAAGAAAGATGTGCTATGGAAGAATCATTTGTCCAACCCTTTAGAGAATTTAATTTAATTTAATTTGTACAAAATTAATTTAAAGAACTTGAGCATGTACCTCATCCAAAAAAAGTCTCAAAAGTTAAAATAACAAAAATAATAATAAACAACATTGAGCCATATAGCTCAATTGTTAGGACATATGTTTTAAGATGCAATAAATTAATTGTTTATTTAGATTTTCATTTTAAATAAGATGAATATATATACAACATATTTTAGGTTAAAGCTAAAATACATCAAAAAAATAAATAGATGAAAAAGATACAAAAATTATATATTGAAATATATTTCTTAATATCCTTCAAATTGCAACATGAAGATAAAAAGAAAAACACACAACTTGTGAAGAAGATTAAAAAAAATAATCGTTGTTTAGCTAAAGTCTTCGTAAACATATCTTTAAGTTGCTTCCCAAAAAACATCATTGTTTTCCTAAGATGTTTGTAAACTATGGAAGTTGTTTTCCATAGTTTCCTTAGGTGTTTATTTAGATTAAGATGAATATATATACAATCTAATTTTTGGATTAAAACTAAAATACATCCGTAAATAAATAAATAGAAAAATATATAAGACATATATGGAGATATATATCCTAATCCCCCCTCAAGTTGAAGCATGGAGATAAAAAAAAATGTCCAACTCATGAAGAAGATAGAAAAATCGTTTGTTTCTCTAAGGTCTTCATAAAGATATCTGCAAGCTGCTCATTTGTAGAAACATGACTTGTAGCATTGATTTCATCCTAAACATCGTTGATTGAATTTTGAGCAATTTGCAATGCTAACTAATTGTTACAAAATAACTTTTATGGTACAGGAATGGTCCACCCTATGACTCCTATGTAACTCTTTAAGCCACTAAAGCTCAAATGTCATAAAGGCCATGAAGTGATACTCAACCTTTCTTGACTAGCTATATAACAAGACTAAAAGTTTGACTTTCAATAAAGAGTTTCTCTTATGACTTGGCTAATTTTTTAAGACAAAATTCCTTAAGGAGGGTAGATTTGTGACATTCAAAACCCTGAAGGAGCTTTTATGTGTTGAGCTGAAATGTGTATTGTGGAGTTAGAAACTTTTTAGGGTATAAGTAGGGCTAGGCATTGAACTCAAAAAGGGAGGAAGTGAGTTTGTCTAAGTTTGAGTTATGAGGTGAAAATTGGTCATAAAATTTGATAAGAGAAAATTACGCTAAGAACTTTAAAAGTTGTGGACTATGCATTGAGAATGGAAGTTAACTATGCTTTGAAAATGGAAACTCTGAGGTGAACTACAACTTGGTATTAAGAGGTGAGGTTGGCACTATGAGGTGAACTTAGAGGCTAGTATGTTAAATTCATAGGTTAAGGGTCGGAAAATTTGACTAAGTGTTGGAGGAGAAGGTTGAAAGTATGAGCAAAATATCAAAAGTTCAACTCATCACTCTTGTAACTAAGGTTGGATGCATGCCTCGGGAAAATTAGGGTTGGATGCATAGTAGAGGGGGAGTTGTTGGATGCATGGTATGTCCGAGAAGGGATTTTGTCTAAGTGTTGGACAACTTACGTTAGTTGAAAGGTGACACATTTAGGCCATATTGGACGCATAGGAAAGTTGGACGCATAGCATATGCTTGGGGTGAGATTTTGGCTAAGTGTTAGATAGTTCAAGTTGGTTAAATGGTGACACATTGAATATATACCCTATTGAAGGCAAGATGGGTGCACAGTAGGGTATAGTTGAGCACTGGTAAGAGGAAACAAGCATAGATAGACGCATGGACAGTCTTGAGGAAGGCTAGACTATGCATTCATATGGTTGGTTTGGACCAAATTTCAAAGGTGGAGGTGGCAAACTCTGACGTGAACACCTTAAGAGGTGAAGTGGCATCATAATATGAATTTCACTAAGTGTTAAAGTAGGGGGTGGTGAACTCTGAGGTGAAGTTTCACCTTGGAAAGACACTTAGGTTTTTCAAAGGTGGAGATGACAGCATGCATGGAGAGGCGAAGTGGCTTGTGCATGTTGTAGCCACCTAGTGTTGATGTTTGTATGGTGAGAAAAGGAATGCCTCACCGCGTAGTCAAAGAATCTTCAGATCTAGTTTCTGAGTTTGTGACGGTACTATGCCTAGGATAGTCAGAAGATCTTTGGATCTAGTATCTAAGCCAATGGCAAAATTTCACAAGATGGTCAGAGGGTCATAGGACCTAAATTCTTAATCTATAGAAAGAACCTCGTGTGGGATGGTCAAAGGATGAACGAGCCAGACTTCTAAGCTCATAAGAGGTAGGTTTATGTGCACATAGAGAAACTGATAGTCTACGACATAAAGTAGAGCCAATAGGAAGTAGATACGATACAAAGATAATCGATGCTGAGGTTTGAGTAGTTAACCTCATTATGATGCATTGATGTTGAGCTTGTTTTATTGATAAGGGTCGATCGGAGCCCTATGATTATATGTTGTTACCACTCACTGGGTTTCTAGCTCATTGTATTTTGTTTATTCTTCTTTCTCAGGTAGTAAAGGCTTGTTACTAGCTATATATAACAAGACACCATTTTTGCTACTTCTTGGTCTTCCAAGAGATAGTGAAAACCACTAAGAGACACAAGCCATCTTTGATCATCCTTGAGAACTTTCACTTGTGTTTTAGTCTTCTTGAGAACATTTAGTTGGTGAAGTAGAAGGCTAATATCTTGTTTGTTTCATCCTTGTTTGCTCCATATCATCTCCTTTGGAGGATGACAAAAAATTATTGTCTTCATCATGTTTTCTCCAATCTCATTTTCATTCTTTGTCAAAATACTACATCTCGATTCAAGATTTTCTTTCCCACATCAGAATTATAAAACTTTTAGCCTTCTTTAAATTAACCTCTTTAATCTTGATAGCACATGAAATGTGCTATCTCAGTGCCTCTAATCTTGTCCGTTTAAGTTATTTAATGTGCTTAAATGTTTAGTTGTAGGATATCGAGCATGCGAAGCCACCGAGATGATTTGGATGCATTTCAAACTTAAATGGGGGAATTAGCAAGTAAACGTGGCAAATGCGTAAGGAGGTTATTTCTCCAATTCCATTTCGGCCTTATCCGAATTTTTTCCATTTTCTACCTCTCCACTTATATTTTTCTTGGTTTTCTCATGTAATTGATAGAGGCATGCCAGGTTTTGTCTTCTCCATCTCCAAGGGAAGGTAAGATCTAGTTTTCTAGTTTTAGAGGATTTGGAATATTGTAATTTTGGGAGATTTATTATTAATGTAGTTTTTATATATTTTTTTTATGCGTTTCTTCCTATCCCTTACTTATTTACTATTTTATTTTCTCATTAATGTCTGACAAACTACATGTAAATGTATGATTAGGTGCTTAAGTTTATTATGCTATACATGACATGAAATTGTAGGGTGATCTATAGAAGCAATAGGTTAAATAGGCTTGTGATTTATGGTGCACAACGAAGAACATTGATCTATTGACGTAAGGGAAACTATATTGAATGTTTAATTAGACGATGGAAATTAGATATTCATCCAAGTGTAATCCCTTAAGCATAATGCGACTAGTTAAATATGCATGGTATGGATCCATCCGTTCATATTTAGCTAATTAGGTATTTAGGACCGTTGGTTGGGTTTCCAATCAATTCGACTAGGAATAGATAACAACCTAAAATTACGTTTTAATACCTCGATGATCGAAATTACTTTGGTCCATTTCAATCCTCTAAATTAGAACGTCTTTATCGATTGTATCTCTATCTTTACTTTCTAGCATTTTATTTTCATGCAACTCCTATTTTCTGCTTCATACTAACCCCCCCCCCCTTCCACACTCACACACACGTTTCCTACTTTAACTGAAAACAAGCTTCAAGGAACTAATCTTTCATGCTTCCTTGCGGATCAACTAGGTCTTCCACTAATACTGTGCATTAGTAGTAGTTGTTGTAAAGATTGGTAATTATAATATTATTTGGTTGGGTCTTTTGAGAGCAACAACAAAAAGCCTCACAACAAATTCAAAAGAAGGCGTGAAAACAACAAACATCACCTTTTTGTGACACTTACTGCCTATCTCATACTATTCTCACACAATCACCTGCACCAATGCTTAAGAAGCAAGTATGTCTACGCATTTTGGAAATTGAATAATTCATTTTAGTGCTTTTACAAATCCTTTTACACGAACACAGTGATTTTCTTAACCCAATCCTAGTAGTAGAAAAGAACAACTATCTTGTATCAGACCTCGACTTCAACCAACAACCAAGACTCCTCTACTACCTGAGAAAGAAAAATAAACAAAAAAGAATGAGCTAGAAGCCCAGTGAGTGGTAAACAACATATTAACATAGGGTTCCTCTAGACCCTTTTTAATAAAACAAGCTCAAAATCAATGCATCCTAATTGAGGTTAACTACTCAAACCTCAACATCAGTTATCTTCATACCGTATCTGCTTCCTATTGGCTCTACTTTACACAACAAACTATCATTTTCTCTATGTGCATATAGACCTACCTCTTATAGGCTCAAAAGCCAGACTCGTCGATCCTCTGACTACTCCACATGAGGTTCTTTTCATAGGCTCAGAATCTAGGTCCTATGACCATCTAACCATCTTGTGAAATTTTGCCACTAACTTAGATATTAGATCCAAAGATCCTCTGACTATCCTAGACATAGTACCGTCATAGGCTTAGAAAATAGATCTGAAGATCCTCTGACTATCTTTTGAGGTATTCATTTTCTCACCATACAAACATCATTACTATGTATGGAAACAACATTAATTTTTAAAAGAGAACCACTCACAGTTACAAGTAAGGACTTTTTGTCTCAAAGTCTTTTTAACCTCATCCCAAATCTTTTGCCCTTCCAAAACCTAGTTTGCTCTACACCTTCAAGCCCATGACTAGGCTTCTGGCACTAAAAAAACAGCAACAAACAGTTATTTAGACGCCAAGAAGACATTGTGTGATACATACATGTCATGAAATGCATGTTTTTAAAGCTCATTTTAGTATCTTTTCTTATCGAAAAAAGTCTTTTGCATATTAAAATCCCCTAATTATGTTTTAAAAGGATAAAATGAATGTCAATTGCTAAAAGTATAATTCTATCATTTTGGGCCTGTTTTTGGGAGCTTTTACACTGGGTTTTGGCTATTTTGCAGAAATTGTCTTCGATGTGCCCACATCGCCAAAATGTGATGCTCCCGCATCAAAACCCTAAATTCTAACAATGTCGACCAGTCTTCTTCAGGAGTGATTTATCCAGTCTCCTACCATTTTTTAGCGCCAAAGTTGACTAGGTAGCTTAGGATTCATGGAGTTTAGCCCTTTTTACCAACCTTGAAGCCAACCTTCTCCTCAAGAACACGCTCTACCCTCATGAAATACAGCTAGTCCTAGAGGACTTCTCACCCAAAATCTCAAATCCACTAAAAAAAATGGGAGTTTTCTTGGGGAAGTTAGAGTTAGGACCCCTTACCCCACAAAAGTGTGTGTAGAGAGTAATGATTGAACCTTGGGAAAGGACAATCCTTTCCTAGGAAGTTAAAGAGAGTGAGAGACACATTTTAAGAGAGTGTTTCATATATTTCCATCATCTATTTTCATTTCTTCTTTTGTTAAGAATCTATTCCATCCATATTCATCTTGTAATTATGACTTCGGAATTAATGAAATTATTTCATTCATTCTTTAATATGAGCTAAATTCACTAAGGGGTTCAACTATGTGGATGCCCTAGGGATTGATGGCTTGATCATCTGCTTAAGTGTCATACTGAAAAATGTTGAAAAGTGCTTTTTATTCTCTTAAATTAAGGGAGTTTATATTAGATTTCACTTGTTTGCTAGTGGTTTCCAAGTTAAAATAAAAAAAACTAGAATCGAAAGGCAAAAGAATCAAACTGAGCCAAAATCAAGCAAAAAAGAGAAGAAAATCACCAAACTGCCAAAAACAGGGCAGCGCCGCTGATAAGCACTTGAAAAGTGCTTTCTATTCTCTCAAATTAAGGGAGTTTATATTAGATTTCACTTGTTTGCTAGTGATTTTCAGGTTAAAACGAGGAAATTAGAAGAAACGACTAAAAGATCAAAACCGAGCAAGAATACGGCGAAAAAGAGCTGAAAAACTCAAAAGGGCGAATTTTGGGATAGCGCCGCGCGCTGAGACGGCGCTGCCGCGGCGCTGAAACATGAACGCATCGTTCTGGACGCATAGTAGCATCGTGGTGTCGAGATGGCGCTGCCTCGAAGCATCCTTGTTGAACGCATGACAGCGTCGCGGCGCTAATGCCCGAGAACAATATTTCTGAAACGCATCACTGCGTCGCGGTGCTTGGACGGAGCTGCCGCGGCGCTAAAACCTGAGAGTAGCAATTTTGGATGCAGCCCTAGCGCCGCGGCGCCAACTTTCCTTAAATGAAAATTTTGTATTCTTGGTAAATTTTTGGGCGGCCAAACTCTATAAATTTGGGGGTTTCCAGTAGCCCAAATCATCAAAAAAGAAGATCAAGGAAAATCAAAACAAAGCAAGGAAGTTACAGACCTAAAGAGGCACAAAAAGGAGAGAATTAAGTGAGAGTTCAAAGAGTGAGTTAGTTGCAAGGAAGAGGAAAAGAGTTCGAGATAGTCTTGGTGCCCTTCGAATTCCGACGTGAGAGCCAAGGAGATCATGACGGTGTTACCTCAATCAAGAGCCTCTTTTTTGTAGAGTTTCCCTTTCTTTACACTCTTTCTTTGTTTATTTTTCTTAAACATGTTGCTTCAAGCTATGAGTGGCTAAACTCTTTAGTTTTAGGGTTTTGATGATTTGTTTATGAATTCATGTTGATTTTGTAGACTCATGGTTTTGTTGGAATGATTATGCTTTTCATTGTTATTGTGTTTAATTCTTGTGGATTGGTCATCCTCACATGTTAGGTTAGATGTATGATTGAGAGATTGTATGTTTAACTTGATCTATAACAATGAATTGTTGTTAATCTATCACGAGAGTAGTTAGGTTGACAATAAAAGTTGCTAAAGACTATTTTTAATGCCATGTAATTTTGTATTGGTTTTAAGAGATTAATAATCAATCGAGTTGCATGAGAAATTGTTGTTTTTTAGAGAAAATATCTTGGAATTAAGTTTCTAGACTTAGGCATATGAATTACAATAAAATCCATGAAATCTATAATATTGCATGATGAAATAAACAAGGATTCATTACCCTAGAACTCTCTTTGACTCTTGTGTTTCTCACTTTAATACTTTCCTTATTTGATTTGTATTTTCCATAACTTATAATATTCAATTTCAATCCTCAAATAAACTTGATTCAACTCTAGAATAGCTAAGTAACTTAAACCTTCCCAATTGGATCTCCAGTGGAACGATATTCGGACTTAACCGTCTTATATTATAACTTGACCCGTACACTTGTGGTTAACACTTAAAGTGCGCATCAAGTTTTTGGTGGTGCCAGTTCGGCACTGCCACGACACTTTTTCCCGAGAGCAACAGACAAACTCAGTGCAGCAGCTCTGATACTGCATTACGGCATAGCACCAAGGGTAGGTTTTCATGAGGCAGAGCACCGTGACACCATTTAACAGAGTCGTGGCACCACCATACGATGTCGGTCAGCCTAACGGTGCCATTGATCAGTGTCGCAGCACCAACTTTCCTTATTTGAAAAATCAACAATTTTGAAAAGAATTTTGGGCAGCCAACTCTATAAATTAGAAGGTTTCCAGCAACCCTAGAGCATGAAAAAATAGAGAAAATAAAGAACAACACAATAGAGAGTCCCAAAGAGTGAGTTGGCTGTAAGGAAGAGAGAAGAGAGTTTAAGAGAAAGTCTTGGTGCCGTTCGAGTTCCCGACGTGAAGACTAAGGACATCTTGACGGTTGCTCCTCAATCAAGAGCTTCTTTTCAATAGAGTTTTTCTTCTTTACACTCGTTCTATGCTTAAATTGGTTTGAACATGTTGCCTAAAGCTATGAGTGGCTAAACTCTTTAGTTTTCGGGTATTGATGAATTGTTTATGAAGTTATGTTGATATTGTAAACTCTTCATGGTTTTGTTGTAATGAATATGCTTTTCATTGTTATTGTCCTTAATTCTTGTTGATTGGCCATCCTTGAATGTTATATTAGATGTATAGTTGAAATAATTATATGTTTAATTGGATCTATAACAATGAATTGTTGTTAATCTATCATCCGAATAATTAGGTTAACAATGAAAGTTGCTAAAGATTACTCTTAATGCTATGTAACTTATATTGATTTCAAGATATTAGTAATCAATTAGGTTGCATGAGAAAATGTTGTTTTGGTTAGGAAATAACTTGGATTTATGTTTCTAGACTTCAGCATATGAATTGCAATAAAATCCATGAACTCTAGAATGTTGCATAATGAATTAAACAAGGATTCAATATCCTAGAACTCTCTTTGACTCTTGTATTTCTCAATTACTTGATTTCCTTTTTAGTTTTTCCAAAATCACAACTTGAGATCGAATCCTTAAATAAAATTGATTCAAATCTAGAATAGCTAAGTAACGTAAACCTTTACAATTGGATCCTCAGTGGAATGATATTCGGAACTTAACCGTCTTATATTATAACTTGACCGTACACTTGCGGTAAGCATGAAAAGTGCACATCACATACCATGCTTGCTCGCTCTTTTCTCTTGTTGATTTTAAGCCTTAATAATGTTAAGTTTAACATGCCAATAGTTTAGCTTTTTAGTGGAGTTCTAATGTTGAGAAGCTTAGGATGTAAGCAGAGTTCACAAGAGAATATGGGGTAATAACCTAAGTATAGGAATCCCACGTCACCTTAGGTATAAGGGACACCATAGGATAAAGAATAAAAGCAATATTAATTAAAGTAGCAAATAACTATAGGCATATAGGCTTAGCTATTTAGGCACCTAAAGGAACTTGGTACAAAACCGAATAGGTGAAGATTCTGTTCATGAGTTAGGCAATGCGCAGGTATAATGCGACTTCATCACTTCAGTCAGAATGAACTTAGGCGGTAACATAGTTGAATCCTTACTTCCATCGTTGATTATCTTTATCTTTTTAGGCTTTATTCACATCAACTGACAATTTCATCTTGGTTACTTTAGTTACTTGATTGCTTTGCTTCAAAACAAACCTAATTAGATTACTAGTCTCGTGAGATTTGACTCTTGGAATATTTCCAGATTATTACTTCATTGAAAATGTATGCTTGCACTAGACTATATTTACTACTATTTTCAACCCTCATACACAGTTGGTTGATCAGTAGGACACCTAGAATACCCTGTTGGACTCTTGGACCAACTGTTGGACGCATGAACTGCTCTGTTGGATGCCTGGACCAATTGTTGGACACCTAGTCTGCCTGAGTTGGACACCAAGGTGTACCTGTTGGATGCATGGGTGTACCTTGTTCCTTCCATGAGCAAAACTATTCCTTTTCTCCAAGCTCTCTTGGTAAAACTTACTTAAAATGATTTGTGTTATGAGATTTCCTTTGTTCCAACATCCTATTTATAGGCATTTGAAATCATCCTTGTCATCACAACCTCAAAGCAAGACATGTCCTACTTCCTTCACACTAGGTCGCTACAACATGCACAAGCCAATTCACCTCTCCATATATACTATCATCTCTCCTTGAAAAACTGAAGTGTCTTTCCAAGGTAAAACTTCACCTCAGAATTCACCACCTTCTACTTTAACACTTAGTTAAATTCTTACCATGCTACCATTTCACCTCTTAAGGTGTTCACCTCAGAGTTGGCCACTTCTACCTTTGAAATTTGGTCCAAACCAACCATATGAACGCATAATATAGCCTTCCTCAAGACCTTCCATGCGTCCATCTATGCCTATTTCCTCTTACATGTGCCCAACTATACCCTACTATGCATCCATCTTGCATTCAATAGGGTATGTATTCAATGTGTCACCATTTAACCAACTTGACCTATCCAACACTTGAACTATTTAATGTCTCACCCCAAGCATATGCTATGTGCCTAACATGGCCTAAATGTGTCAGCTTTCAACTAACATGAGTTGTCCAACACTTAGCCAAAATTCTTTCCCGATCATGCGTCCAACTCCCCCTCTATTATGCGTCTAACCCAAATTTTCTTGAGGCATGTGTCCAACCTCAGTTACAAGGGTGATGAGTTGAACTTTTCGTATTTTGTTCATACTTCCAATCTTCTCCTCAACACTTAGTCAAATTTTCCTACGCTCAACTTATGAGTTCAACATACTAGACTTCAAGTGTTCACCTCATAGTGCCAAGTTCACCTCCTAATACCAAGTTGGAGTTCACCTCATAGTTTCCATTTTCAAAGCATAGTTAACTTCCATTCTCAAAGCATAGTCCATAACTTTTAAAGTTCATAGCGTAGTTTTCTCTTATCAACTTCTATGACCAATTTTCACCTCATAACTCAAACTTAGACAAACTCACTTCCTTTTTGAGTTCAACGCCTAGCCCTACTTATACCCTAAAAAGTTTTCTAACGCCACAATACACATTTCAACTCAACACATAAAAGCTCCTTCAAGGTTTTGGGTGTCACAAATCTATCCCCCTTAAGGAATTTTGTCCTAAGAAATTAGCCAAGTCATAAGAGAACCTCTTTATTGAAAGTCAAATTTTACTATTCAACACACCACATTCACAAACATTTACATGCAACACTAAACCTCTAGTACCAATAGTCTTTTCGATGGTCTTTATGAATCCGTAGGCGTTTAGTATGCAGTCCTTACAAGAGTGTCCAGATTGCTCACACCTAAAACATATTCCTTCTCTCTCCTCACTATCTTCTTTGTGGTACCAGCCACAATTTAGATAGAGAAGGTTTAACCTTCTCATATTCGAGCTCCCTATAGCAGAGCCATTAAACCTCGTCTAATGCCTCAAAAATCTATCAAATTTCGGGCATCATTTTCCAATGTGGCCCTCCGTCTACATATGTAACATCAATTCGTCCCTCGTAAACATTCACCTTGATGATATTTACCACAGTTTGTGCACAAAGGATTTGTTTTCCCTTCAGTCCCCATTTCTTTTCCATTTCTACAAAAATAACTTATGAATTCAATCAACAGATAACTTAAATGTTAGATCTAAATATTTACAATAGCTATTTTATATATATATAATGCAGTATTATCAAGGTCTATACAAGATATTCATTCCTATTTCCTTTCCCTTCCTAGAATTTAATACAGAGAAATCCAAGATATAGAGTTATCTCTCAAGCTCCTAAAGCTTTGCTTTGGTATATGCTTTTGCCCTCTTGCTTTAACCAAGGACAGCTTCTTTTGTAATGCTTGACTTCTCCACAATTGTAACATACGTCTGCTACCAAACATCATCTCGTATGAGATCTTTTGCATCTGGAGCACAAAGGTCTTCTTTTAACACTAGCAACAAACTCCCCTAGTTGCTTAGTGCATGCAACACTTTTAGAACGTCCAGCTCCAAATCTCTGCTTTCCAGAACTCGTCTTAGATATTTTTTTACCTAAGACTCCAAGAATAAACTTTTTACTTTCTTCTTTTCCCACCGATAGACTTGGGGTTCTGTTTTCATCTATATTTATTCTAACCTCCTTCACCTAAGTCCTCCCAGCGAAACTACTCTCCACACGCATTTTTGCCTCCACAAGTTTTGAAAATTCCATCCACTTAGAGCCGGTTGTTACCTGCGTTCGAATTTCTTTTCATGGTCCTCCCTCAAACTGCTTACATGTTTCCTCCTCATCCTCTATGATATTTGTGGCATATTTGGAGAGTTCTTTATACCTTTCCCATACACGGCTACAATCATAGAGCTTTATATGAGTCTTAAAAACTCATTTTGTTTTGCATCACAAAATGATCGTGGATAATATTTTTTGTAAAAAGCATTTTTAAAATCCTCCTAGGTGGATTCATTTCCCTCCTTCCACCTGTTCTCTGCCAACCGCCACCAATCCTCCGCTCCTTTTTGGAGCAAGAAGATAGCTAATATTACTTTTCTATCCTTAGGGCACCTCATTACCGTGAAACATTGTTCAATCAAATCCATCCAAGCCTCAGCATTAATTTAAAAGAAGGCGTTAAGACAGCAAACATCACCCTTATTTAACACTTAATACCCGTCTCATATTATTCTCATACAACCACCCATACTAATGCTTAAGAAGTAAGTATGTCTACACATTTCAGAAATTGAACAATTTATTTTAATGCTTTTACAAATCCTTTTACACGAAATAAATTGTTCAAATTTCCAAAATGTGTAAACATACTTGCTTCTTAAAGCATTAGTATGGGTGGTTGTATGAGAATAGTATGAGGTGGGTAGTAAATGTCGCAAAGGGTGATGTTTTCTATCTTCACGCCTCCTTTCAAGTTAAAGAGGTTAATTTGGGAGGGAGTGTGACAAGTTGGTATCAGAGCCAAGTTTGTGGAAAACTTGGGAGAGTTAGAAAGTTAGAAAGCTTTAAGAATTCATTAGGAAAAAGTTAGGCAGGGTTGAGGGAATCTGGAATAGACTAAGATTAAAATCAGGACTTTAGAAACAAGAAATAAAACTTCAAATTAGATAGGATAATATTTTTATTTGCTAAAGGATGAAGTGTTTCATACGATGTAGAAAGATGCGTAGAACTGGTGAACTTTGCAGGCAACCTAAGGTGAGGACTCATGATGCTACCATGGGATAGGATGAAGAAAGTGATGGTGAGTCGAGTCATCTGCAGGTAAGAGTCGAAGTGAGGGAGCAATTTTAGAAAGATTCACTCAGCATTTAGCTGGGGGTTTGGGGACAACACCAACAAATTCGGAAAGGACATATGGAATTAAAAGGCTAAAAGCCTTATGTGCAACCATTTTTTAGGGAACTACAGATTCAAACGATACTAAGGCTTGGATGAATTTGCTTGAAAAATTTTTAGGGTAATGAGGTGCCTGAAGATAGAAAAGTAACACTGACCATTTTCTTGCTCCAAAAAAGAGTGGAGGATTGGTGGCGGTTGGTAAAAAGCAGGTGGAAGGAGGGAAATTAGCCCACCTAGGAGGATTTTAAAAATGATTTTTACAAAAAGTATCACCCACGATCATTCTGCGATGGAAAAGGGAATGAGTTTTTAGGACTTGTACAAGGCTCTATGACAGTAGCTGAGTACGAGAAAAGGTACTAGGAGAAGAGATTCAAACACTAATAATAGCTAGCTCAGAGTGGGTGGAATTTTCAAAGTTAGTGGAGGCGACGATGCATGTGGAGAATAGTTTGGCTGGAAGGACTCAATGGAAGGAGGATGGAATAAAAATAGGTGAAAGCGGAACCCTAAGTTTATCGGTGGGAAATGAAGAAAGTAAAAAGTTTGTACTTGGAGTCTCAGGTAAAAAGATATCTAAGTCGAGTTCTGGAAAGCAAAAATTTTTAAATGAGCATTCTAAAAGTGTTGAACACACCGCGCAACCAAAAGAGTCTATTGTAACTGTTAACAGAAGACCTTGGTGCTCTGGATGCAATAGATATCATACGGGATGATGTTTTGGAAATGTGGACATACGTTACAATTGTGGAGAAGCGAAACATTACAAGAGAAACTGTCCTCAATTGAAGTGAGTAGGCAAAAGCATAGACTAGAACAAAGCTCTAGAGACTTGAGAGACAACTTTGTGTTTTGATTTTGTTGTATTACACTTTAGAAGGGGAAAGGAAATGGGAAATGATTATAATATCTCGTAAAGACTTTAATAATATTATGTTTTTATAAAATAATTGTTGTGGATACTTCGATCTAACTTTTAAGCTATTTGTTGATTGAATTCATAAGTTTTTTTGCAAAAATAAGAAAAGAAATAGGGACGGAAGAAAAGAAAATCCCTTTATGCGCAAGTTGTCGTAAACATCATCCAGGTGAATGTTTATGGGGGATGAACAGATGTTATGTATGTGGACGGCGTGCAACATTGGGAAGCGATGCCTTGAATTTAGTCGATTTTTTAAGGAGCAGACGTGGTCTACTGGCTCTACTACAAGGAGTTCGAGTACGAAAAGGTTGAACCTTCCCTGTCCAAATTGTGGTCGGTACCACAAAGAAGATAGTGAGAGGAGAGAATGAATATGTTTTAGGTGTGAGCAGTTTGGACACCATTGTAAGGACTGCCCATTAAACGCCCATGGTATTCGTGAAGAGCGTTGGAAAGACTATTGGTACTAGAGTTTTAATGTGTATGTAAATTTTTGTGAAAATCGTGTGTTGAATAATAAAGTTTGACTTTCTATAAGGAGCTTCTCTAATGACTTGGTTAAATTTCAAGGACGAAATTCCTTAAGGAGGGTAGATTTGTGACACCCAAAACTCTAAAGGAGCTTCTATGTGTTGAGAAATGTGCATTGTGGAGTTAAAAAAAAAATTAAGGTATAAGTAAGGCTAGGCATTGAACTCAAAATGGGAGGAAGTGAGTTTGCCTAAGTTTGAGTAATGAGGTGAAAATTGGTCATAGAAGTTGATAAGAAAAAACTACTTTATAAAAGTTGTGGACTATGCTTTGAGAATGGAAACTGTGAGGTGAACTCCAACTTGGTATTAGGAGGTGAACTTGGCACTATAAGGTGAATTTGGAGTCTAGGATGTTGAACTCATTGGTTGAGGGTTGGAAAATTTGACTAAGTGTTGGAGGAGAAGGTTGGAAGTATAAGCAAAATATGAAAAGTTCAACTCATCACCCTCGTAACTAAAGTTGGACGAATGCCTCGGGAAAATTAGGGTTGGACGCATCGTATTTTCGAGAAAAGATTTTGGCTAAGTGTTGGACAACTCATGTTAGTTGAAAGGTGACATAAGGAGGCCATGTTGAACACATAGCATACGATCGGGATGGTATTTTGGCTAAGTGTTGGATAGTTCAAGTTGGTTAAATGGTGACACACCGAATACATAACCTATTGAAGGCAAGATGGACGCATGGTAAGGTGTAGTTGGGCACATGGTAGGAGGAAACAGGCTTAGATGGATGCATGGAAGGTGCTAGACTATGCGTTCAATATGGTTGGTTTGGACCAAATTTTAAAGGTGGAAGTGACCAACTTCGAGGTGAACACCTTAAGAGGTGAAGTGGCAACATAGTATGAATTTGACTAAGTGTCAAAGTAGGAGGTGAACTCTGAGGTGAAGTTTCACCTTGGAAAGGCATTTAGGTTTTTCAAAGGTTAAGATGGCAGCATGCATGGAGAGGTGAAGTGGCTTGTGCATGTTGTAGCCACCTAGTGTGAAGGAAGTAGGAGGTATCTTACATTGAGGTGAGGTTGTGATGACAAGGATAATTTTAAATGCCTATAAATAGGATGTTGGAACAAAATAAATCTCACAACACAAATCATTTTAAATAAAGTTTTACCAAGAGAGCTTGGAGGAAAGGAAGAGTTTTGCTCGTGGAAGGAACAAGGTACACTCAAGCATCCAACAGGCACACCCAAACGTCCAACTCAGGCAGACCAAGTGTCCTACAATTGGTCCAAGCATCCAGTAGAGCAATCCAGGCCTTCAACAAAGCAGTCCAGGCTTCCAACAGGTTGTTCCAGGTATCTAGACACTGTTCTAGGCATCCAATAGTGTGTTCTGGGCGTCCAAATAATTATTGGCGTAAGGAGAAGTCAATACCGCATGATCGTAGGGGGAATGCATTTTTCTTGACGCATACCCGTCGGGGCAACACGTTTCTCCCGACGCGTAACCGTTGGGCGAAGGCATTTTTCCGACGCCATAAAGCAATCTTTGGCGTAGGGAGAAGTCACTTTTCCCGACGCTAGGTAATGTGCGTCGGGAGAAAATTGGTTGGAGTTTTTCGTCAGAAAATCATTAATCCCGACAGATTGAATTTTTTCGTCGGGAAATCATTTTGCCGACGAGGCTATCCCGATGGTAGAAAAGTCGTCGGGAAAGCGTTTCTCGACGGTTTTTTGACTTTTGCCGATGGTTTTTTTGGTCGAGAATAGGTAAATTTCTTGTAGTGTAACTATTTGTTGTTGCTTTCTTAGTGTCAGAAGACCAAACGTCCAATAGTTGGTCCAAGCGCCCAACAGTGTAATCCAGGAATCCAACAGAGCAGTCCAGGCATCCAACATGGTATTCCAAGTATCCATACAGTGTTTTAGGCATCCAATAGTGTGTTCTGGGCATCCAGCAGAGCAGTAGGGAAAGCTAGGTTTTGGAAGAGAAAATGATTTGGGACGAGGTTAAGAGGACTTTATGGCCAAAAGTCCTTACTTGTAACTGTGAGTGGTTCTCTTTTAAAAATTAATGTTATTTCCATAAATAGTAATGGTGTTTGTATGGTAAGAAATGGAATGTCTCACAAGATAGTCAGAATATCTTCGATTCTAGTTTCTAAGCCTGTAATGGTACTATGCCCAGGATAGTCAGAGGATCTTCAGATCTAGTGTTGAGCTTATGGCAAAATTTCACAGAATGGTCAGAGGGTCATGGGACCTAGATCTTGAGCCTGTGAAAAGAACCTCACATGGTACGGTTAGAGGATCGACGAGTCTAACTTCTGGGCCCATAAGAGGTAGGTCTATGTGAATATAAAGGAAATGACAGTCTGTTGCGTAAAGTAGAGTCAACAGGAAGTAGATACAATACAAAGATAACCGATGTTGAGATTTGAGTAGTTAACGTCATTATGATGCATAAATGTTGAGCTTGTTTTATTGATAAGGGTCAAGAGGAACCTTATGATTATATGTTGTTACCACTCACTGGGCTTCTAGCTCATTCTTTTCTGTTTATTCTTCTTTCTCAAGTAGCAAAGGAGTCCTAGTTGTCGCGTGAAGTCGAGGTCTGCCACAAGATAATTGTTCTTTTCTAAAGTTAGGATTGGGTTAAGAAAATCATTGTGTTTATGTAAAAGGATTTGTAATAGCATTAAAATGAATTGTTCAATTTCCGAAATGTGTAGACATACTTGCTTTTTAAAGCATTGGTATGGGTGGTTATATGAGAATAGTATGAGACGGAAAATTATAGAACAGTTTCACTTGAGCTTTGGTCTTCTCAAGAACATTTAGTTGGTGAAGTTGGTAAGGTAGAAGGCTAATATCTTGTTTGCTTCTTTCGTGTTTGTTCCATGTCATCTCCTTCGAAGTACAACAAAAAATTGTTGTCTTCATCATGTCGTCTCCAATCTCATGTTCATTATTCGTCAAAATAGTACATCTCGATTAAAGATTGTTTTTCCTGCATCAAAATTGTGGAGTTTGTAGCCTTTGGTATTGGAGTCATAATTGATGAAGATGTATCTCTCACTTTTGTCGACATTCAACTTATTTACTTCTTTATTCATCTAGTCTATGCACATGAGCAATGCTTCAAAAGACACCGTTATTGGAAATCTTAGGCTTCCTTCTACTCCATGCTTCTTGTGGCGTTTTCTCATATATGCTTGTTGTTGGAAACAAGTTGGATAGGTAGACTGCACAAATTACTACTTCTGCTCAAGCTCATTTGGCAGTTTCTTGCTTTTAAGCATACTTTTTGTCATGTCCAAAATTGTTCTATTATTCCTTTCTACCACTATTAAGGGTCAATGAATTTTATGGGTAATATTTATGGAATTCGTTTGATATGAATTCGCCACATGATCAGATCTCATGGCCTTAATCACCAAACAAGTTTCTTTTACTTCTACTATGGATTCATTTGCAAAGGTGACATTTTCGCTCGCCGATTTATCAAGTTCCACGAACATGTTTCTTTCTCCACACATATGGTTGCTTGACCAAGTGTCTAGGTACCATCTATTATCTTTGTTCCATTCATTATTCATGTAAGCCATCTACAAGGTGCCACATTCTTAACTTATTTCTTCAATGTAGTTAGCCTTCTCTTCAAACTCTATTATTGCTTGGAGCTCTACATTTGGATGCGTAATGACTAAATTTCTGACAGTTATAACATTATATTAAATGTTTGATTTATCATACTTTGATGTTGAGTTGCCTTATACACAACCTTTTATTGAGTTTCCATATTTTCTTTGGGATTTCTTATTGTTGTTGTTTCTATTGAGTCTCCAACTACATCCTTGTCGTGGTCCATGGCGTCTTATCCTCATCCTTGATATCCACCATGTTCTCTTCCTTGGTTGTTTATATTATGGGGACTAACTCCTTCTCTGGTTTAATAAAAAAAAAAAATTCTCTCCCTATTTCTTTCCTTCTCTATTCCATCACTTTTTTTCATACTTTTTTTTAAATAATTGCTTCCATTTTTTTTACAAGAGTTGTACTACGAGTAACTGATGCTCTGACTTTATCATCAACTATAATTTGCAATAGTTATATGACTCTTGCTAGAGACATCATCATTTTTAGATGATTATTGGTAGTCACCAGTTGTGCCAACAATGATTTGACTCCTACTTGAACATCATCTTTTTGGGTAGCCTAAAAGTTTTGGATTTAAGTCTAACAAGTGTCCATAAGGGAGATAGTAGATAGCAATCACCAAGTACTTAGTATTAATTAACGTGTATATTGTTATAAAATATATCAATAATATATCAGTCAAGTGTATCAACAGTATAAACATGTATATCATCATAAAGTATATCGACAGTATGTTAGTCAAGTGTATCAGTAATGTAAACGAGTGTAACATTATAAAATATATCAACAGTATATTGATCAAGTGCATCAATAATATAAACTTGTGTATCATTATAAACTATATCAATAATATATTAATCAAGTGTATCGACAATATAAACATGTGTATCATGTATGTCAGTCAAGTGTATTAGCAGTATAAATGAGTGTATCATTATAAAGTATATCAACGATATATCCAGGCAGTATCATTATAATGAATATCAACATAATGTTAGTCAGGTGTATCAAAAGTATAAATGTGTTTATCATTGTAAAGTACATTAACATAATTTCAATAAAGTTTATTAGCAGTATATTAACAATATATCAGTATTATATTTCAACATTAGTATATCAACTGAAGTGCATTTTTTTAAAATTAATTGGTTGAAAAATATTTTACTTACTTCAAATAATTTGGTTGGAATTTTTTTAAAAAAATTAATTGGGGAGAGGAAAAGTAACAAAATGAAAATGAAATTTAAAAAAAAAATTGAGCAGTAAAAAGACATGAGTGTATCAAATATTAATCAATAGATACTTGAAATAACACATGATTGTATCAGACCTAAGACATGAGTGTATCAACAATATATCAAACATAAGACAACAATGTATCAAGTATATCAAAGGGTATCGAATGTATCAAGTGTGTATCAAGTGTATTACACATGTGTATCAGCTATATCAAGTGTATATCAAATGTATCACGTGTATTAACTGTATCAGGTGTATCACACGGACTAGGCTTGTTTTTTTGCCATTTTTGCAAAAGTAATAAGTTAGGGCTATGGATCTAATTAATATATTTTGTTTTGCTCTTTTTGCAAGTGTCCCTATTTTTAAAGTAGATGGACCAAAATGAGCTAAAATCAAAAGTGCAAAAACCAACGTAAGTCCTTGAGGTAGTGTTTGTTTCAAGGGTTGGGATTGGATGGATTAGGCATCCTAAGCCCAACCCTTGTTCGGCGCAAGGATCTAGGAAGTCTTAGCTTCATACATCTTTTCCATGGGTTTGAATAGTAAACAGTATTCAAACCCATGGGTTACCCTTCTTTTTTTTTTTTTTTTTCCTTCTAATTTAATTTAGGAAGTTTGCCAACCAATTTCTAGAACCACCTTGGGTAACCGCCGTTGGTCAACTCTGGCAACCACTTCCAACGACCGCCGTCGTCCAACTCCAACTGCGACCTCCAACGACCGTCGTCGGCCAACTCCAACTACCATCGGTCAACTCCGCGCAGCCACCTCTGATGATTGCTGTCAGCCAACCTCCGACGACTTCTCCTCCCCCTTCCCCCCACTGGCGAACTTCCGGCTACCAACTCCGCTGGCAACCTTCGATGGCCACCTCTGACGACCCCCACCGACCAACCTTGAAATATATTAATAAAAGGGTAATTTCATTGGATAGCAGTTTTAGGGATAGTAATTATGTGTATAGCAATATTTTAAAAAATTGAAAATATAGCAAATACTCGTCAATGCTTAGCAAGCTTATATGCCTATATCTTGATTATCATATCTATGTTAACCAACCTTTTGAAATCTATCTAGTGATAGAACTCAATAAATACAATTTTTTTCTTGTGACAACTTCTTTGCATTGTGTCTGATCAACAAACCCATTTATTCTTTCTTTGGTCTATAGCAACTTCTCCTTTCAAAAATTCATTTTTTTTTTTTTTGTCAATTTAAACAACCAAGTGTATATCAAAAAAATATTTTGTTTTCTCCCCCTGTTTATTTATTAAAAAACCCATAGCTTTTTATTCCTCTTGGTTTTATCGCACAGCCTTGAGCTAACGCACATATTTTTAATATTTAAATAATTCATTAGTTACAAAACCTTAGTTTCATTTTTTTTTTTAACAATCATTTAATGCAATGAATAATAACATTAAAACTCAAAATTATTAAAAAATCATAATAAATTCAATTTTCATTTTGTCTCAATTTTTACTCTGCAAAAAAACCCATCAAATTATAAAAAAATTAATTAAATGAAATTATAATTTTAGTCTAAATCTCTATTTCAAAATTCGAAAAGAAAATTATTATTCTAAATTTTTTTTATTTGTTTAACTTAACTATATTAAAATAATTAAGATGACAAATTTAAACTAATCTAATATCTAACCACTTACTAAATACAAGAAAATATTTTACGAAGTCGAGATTTATAAATCTACATTTCATTCCCAGACTTTCTAAGCATGCACTCCAAACATAGGCTTCTTAAACCCGGATTTCTAAAATCTGCACTTGAAACACAGTTTTCTTAAACTTAGGCTACCTAAACCTCACAACCTAACTCCATGCTTAAGATTCCAAACTTGCGCGCCAAATGCCGCTAATTGTTTTGTATGTCTAGTTAATAGATTTCAAGATATTAAATGTGCAAACCTATTGACTTTCGACTTTCAATTATATGTGTAGGAGTCAATATTTTTTTTTTAAATTCAAATCTATTAAATACAAAATTAAATATTTAATGTCCTATTAGATGTATAAATCATGTATTTTTAGATTAGTTAATCTATTTGAAAGGTTCAATCCTCAATTAAATCAACTTTTTTTTTTCTAAGAAAAAGATCTGTTAAATTTTGTTCACAAATCTGTTAAATTATGTCCATAGTTTTGTTAAATTGTGTTTATTGCATCCCTTTTCTTTCCTTTTTCTGGATTTTTTATCTAAGATTAGTTGAAATATACTAGTTGAAAAATTAGTTTGTGAAGACTTTGGTAACCATTTAAATTTTTATTTTTATTTTTAAAAATTAAGTTTATAGACATTACTTCTACCTCCAAATTTCTTCCTCTATCATCTAGTTTTTATCAATAGTTTAAAAAACCAAGCAAAATTTTGAAAACTAAAAATTTAACTTTTAAAAATTTGTTTTTGTTTTTAAAATATGGCTAAGAATTTAATTAAAAAAATGAAATGAGGAAGAAATAGGCTTAATTTTCAAAAACTAAAAATAAAAAACAAAATGGTTACAAAATTATTAGGATGGGTCAAATAATGGAGACGTTATTAAACGGTCATCAAGATCAACATTTGACGTATTCACCATTCTTCTTTGATTATATGTAGGAAAAGGATATTATTATTGAAAGAAACATTTGGTAAACATGTGGGAATATTTATAATATAGATATAGATGCAACATATAGAAAAAAGGATTAAAAACGAACATTATAGGTTCATGACATAGAAACAAAGATTATATTTATTCTTCTTGCAAAGGCCAACAACCTTCTCACACCAAATGAAAGGATAAACGACTTTGGAAAGCTATTATTTCCACCTGCAACAGACCGACAAAGAGATTAATATCAACTCTAACAAAAATGAAAATATTTGGTGCATCTTAAGTTGCACTCATCTTATCATTATTGTCTAACCACGAAACAAAAAGAAAAAAGAAAAAAACTAAAAATTATTTTTATAAAAAAAGAAGAGGATAAATTTGTCACGTGACAAATTGTGGTTGGACAAGTGGAGTATAGTCCAAGATGTAAAAAATAATGTTCAAAAAAGAACAAGCATGGTTATTATATATAGTTAAATCAATACATGAACAACAGACAAGACAACAATATCTAGAAGGGAACAAGAATAATAATCATTTAGGAACTATTTGATTTTTTGTTTTTCATTTTTAAAAATTAGCTTATTAATGTTTTAAAAAATAAAGCCAGATTTTGAAAACTAAAAAAAAGTAGTTTTTAGAAACTTGTTTTTATTTTTTAAATTTGAATTAGAATTCAGCTCTTTTACTTAAGATAGATGAAAACCATCATAAGAAATTGATAAGAAATAATAAAAAACTAAAAATTAAATGGTTACTAAACATAACTTAGTGACAAGAAATTCATGCTAGGTTACTAAACCATGAGAGAAACAAAATTAACAACTTCCCAATCATGAGGGACCTATTTAATATTGAGTAACTTCCTTATATTGCAAATGATTCTAGTTTGAACCCTCAACTTTCCAATATTTAGTTGCAGTCCTCAATCTAGTCTTTCACATTAATATTTCACATCAACACACAATGTAAACTTTCACCAAAATGATCCACGCCCCTTTAAGGTGACCACCACTTATTTATAACCAAGAAACCATTAGCTAATTATCCGTAATACCCTTTACTAATATCCTACTAACCTTTTGGTCTAAGGAGTCATTCATTAGTAATTCTATAAAAGTATCCCTCTTAGCTATACTTTGGCTGCTGAATTTTTCTCAAAAACAAGTTACTTTGAAGGGGAGAGAAGAAAGCTAATTGTCCATGATTTAAATTTAATCTTGTTTTTTATTCAAAATATATCTCAAGTGCAATATAATCACTCCATTGATCAGATTGCAATCTCAGCAAAGTCTCATCCTACTCTGTAACTGAATCGCTTACTTCATAACAAAAACTTTATGTTCTTCTAATTTCTTCATTCCTTTGAAGAGGGAGCAGGTTTCGAGCCGGTGAGAGGTCGTGAAATCTGGAGTTCGGTTAGTCACTTAGTCCTATTCTAGCTTGGTTAAGCCTCAATTTTATTTTCTGTTTTTAACAATTTGTTGTTTTCAAAAGCATTCAGAAAGTAGAAAATAAACAACATAATGGTTAGTCAACAAGTTTAATATCTAAAAACAGAAAACAACAAACGAAAATGTTATCAAACGAAACAGTAAGCATTTAACTTAACTTTCTAAATGAAACTACCTCGTGTGATCTCTGACTATGAACTAAGCTTAACAATGAAATTCAATTGACATGACAATCATCCTCTTTCAACTCCTTTCCAAATTCCAGCAGATCCAATAGCTCACTATGAAAGAGTTGGTATCCCCATTGGATCTAGTGGAACTCTTGAGAAGAGTTAGAAGAAATTTCAGATTATCAAGCATCTCAGAAACAATAAACAACATCTCACATTTGCGTAAGTTCACATTTTCTTTTCTATCCAAAACAACAGAAGCCCTCACTGATTATTTCTTGGTGCAAAATTAAGTCACAATAGCTTTAGCTCTCTCACAACCAATGATTAAAATATCTGTCGATTCATCGATATATTTGTCAATATATTCTTATATCGAAGAGTTCGACATTGACATTAAAGATTAATCAATATCTCCAGATCACCTATTAAGATTAATAGATAGATATATACTACAAACAAGATCTATAATTTAGTATGGAAGTAAAAACAATTTTATTATTAATTTAAGTAGACTTTGTAATTCTTTTTTCATAAACAGAAAGATCCATCAATTGAAATTCTGATATCGGTATCGACATTGACAATTTAATCCTAGCTCACAACTAATTGTAGAAGCTTTTGGTAACTTCTTTGGATGGGACATTCTCATTTCCATCCTCATTTTGACCATATGATAGATTATAGAACTATTATTTTAGTCAATAAAAACCCAAATCACAGCAAAGAACCCAAATCTCAGAACAAGCATTAGCATACTGCTGATTGTCACGATTTCAAATTCCAGATCCATGATTCTCAAACACATTTATAAACAGAAGTCAAAATGGAAAGTCAAAAATCAAGTATCTGTATCTGCATCTAAAACTGAACAAGCAAACAATCACTCTTCAAAAAATGCGAACATCAAGAAGATCAGATCAAAACTACCTCACATTGCCTCTGTTTTTCCTTCTAGGCAAGCCTTCCTTCTACATGCAGGAATGCTGTGGAACAGGTCGGCCGGCAAAGTCTCAGACAAGAACCCAACCGCAAACTCAATGGAATCAGAGCCTTTATTAACCTTGATTCCAGTAATAGGGAGCCACGCGAAGAGCTTCTTCACTTGAATCCCAGAAACATCGGTCAAAGACCCATAGCTCAATTTGCCCTTGATATGCCTTCCGTAGTAGACCAGATCAGTGAATTTGACATAGCAATCGCTTTCGAGTTCGATTTCGAAGCTACCGTCGTCGGAGAGAATGTAGGACTTGACATTGTTGGGTAAGAGACCGATTGGAAAACCGTAAAGGGGAAGAAGATCGTGGATATCAGTTGACTTGAGGGTGATATCCCTCGTTGAAAAGGAGAGATGGGTTTGGGTGGAGATGGCGAGAATGAGAAGGAATAGAGAGAACGGGGAGAGGATTGTAGAGAAGGAAGCCATTGATGGAGATTTCAGGTAGAAAGAGGGGAGAAATTTGCCTGCCGCTTGCTTCGTTGAAACATGTTTAAATAAAATGCGGACAAGTGATAATTTCGTCGTCTTCTCAATAATTCATTTCATTGATTGACTTTGTTTCATAATATTCTTCGAAGAACCCATGTGAGAATGACTTTGTGTCCCCATGTATCAACACCTCCAAATATCACCTCCATAATTATTAAAGATTTAGTTTTAGGGTAGTGGGTCCTTGTATTTCAAAATCTAATACTTATGTTCGTCATATTTCAATAATGTTCAATTTTAATTTTTGAAATAATAGAACCATTAGTAACATATAATGTAAAGTTGACTAAGATGATGACTGCACTAATTTTAAACTTAAATAAATTGATGATGTGCCTATTTTAATCTTGATAGACCAAAAAATTCTTTCTTAAAAATAAATAATAAAGGACACTCAAGAGACACTCCTTAGAGTCTGAGCTTCATTTCCACATAGGAAGGAAAAGAAAGCAATGAAGGAAGAAACTTCATTTGGAGTTTTCTTTTTCGATTTTTAAGTAAAAGAAGAAATATAGAGGATAGAGGTAGTTAACTCAACTCCTACAATATATATTGTTTGACTTTTACAAAAATTTATCAAGGCCCAAAAGAAGATTTGACTTGAAAGGAATGGATGGACAAATGCTAATTGAAAGAAGGTCAGTCCTGTAGGGATCCATTCCTCGAGATAGAGCAGCGAGAGTGAGCGAGACTGTGAGAGCGAGATTGTGAGAGAGAGTGAGATTACGAGTTCAAATGCAAGACCAAATTACTTTTTTTATCCAGTTAATGGTCCACTTTCTTTTCTTATCTCGTTTGGATGGATGCTTACTTGGTACTGGAAAGTCCAGTGCATTGATTTGTTATAGGATCTCATCTCCATTCATTACAATGGGTGGAGGTCTACACTCCAATTTACCATCATGTTGCTTAGTCCTATGCCAATTGTGGTTATTTGGAAGATAACGTCGATGTTCCATAAAAGAGATTTTTCCTCTGATCTTAAATGACGATCTATCTTTTTTACAAATAGGACATGCTTGATAATCTTTGGTACTTCATCCTGACAAGTCCCTGTATGCAAGAAAGTCATTAATCAACAAACATGCATGTAATTGAAATTACTCCCCACTCATGCAATCATAAGTACACACACAATTATTCCATAACTCTTTCAACACTTCAATCAATAGTTGTAAATATACACCAATTTCTTTTCCTGGAGATTTTGGTCCTGGTATAAGTAAAGACATGAAAAAATTAGATTCCTTTATGCACTTCCACGATGGTAAATTGTAAGGAATAAGCACCATGGGCCACATGTTGTACGCAATACTCATATTCTCAAATGGATTAAATCCATCTGAAGCTAAGGCTAACCGAACATTCCTTAAGTCTAAAGCAAATTGAGGAAACTATCTATCAAAACATTTCTACGGGCAGCATCAGTTGGATGTCGCAACATTAGTTTCAACTCGTTTATCCTTATGTCATTGCATCTCAAAAGCAATGTGTTTTGATGAAAACAATCGCCTCAACCTCAATATTAATGGAAAATGACGTAAAATTTTGTTTGGAATTTTCTTACTTGTTCCATCCTTCATTTTGTATAGAGACTCACCACAAACTAAACAACTTTGACAATTATAATATCTTTTCCAAAATAAAGCACAGTCATACTTGCAAGCATGAATAAACTCATATCCTAATCCTAAGTCACGTAATTTTCTCTTGGCTTCATAAAAAGAACTAGGTATATATGAACCAACTAGAAAGTCATCTTTCAACAGATCTAGTAGCATATCAAAGGATTTGTTACTCCAATTATTGAGAATCTTAATATGCATCAATCTCACCAAGAAGTTCAATGAGAAAAATTTTGTACAACCAGGGTACAATGGGTTACATGCTTCATCCATCAACTCCTAAAAAATGTTTGAAGTATCACTTCGTTCAATGTTCTCAGGCATTTCCTCCCTAGATTATTCTTCATCTTCATCATATTCCATTTTTCTCATCGTTCCTTGCAAATCATTTAAAAAATCTAACAACTCATTATCATCATTCTGAGCAGTAGGTTCTTCCCTTAATCCATCATCAGCTAAAGGAGCTAAAGGAGTCATGACTCTTTGAAATCAAGATAAATTTGCCAGTTCTCCATGATAGATCCATTGACTATATGAAGATTTTCCATTAGCAAATAAATGTCATTCTACTCCCTCGAATGTCTGAAATATTGAATTTTGACACTTTTTACATGGACATCTCGTTTTTTCTTCTCTATTTACATGACATTTTGCCACTTCCATAAATTGTGCAACGCCATCAATATACTCTCTTGAGAATCTATCTCTAAGTTTAATCCAATCCTTATTCATACTTAAATAAAATGGAAAAATTTTAATCCTATAGGAGTTAGGACAAAAAGTTAGATAAACTTTTTTCTACAAACCTAAAGAAACTTTAACAAAGGTCACTTTCACTCTCCAATTCAAACTAAAAAACTCCTAAAAAGTTTCTAAGTGACAACTTTGACTCTCAAAACACCTAAAAAGTTCCTAAAACGTGTTAAAGTGTCAATTTAACAATTTGACTCCAAGTAAAAAGTTCCTAAAAAGTGTTTATGTGCCAATTTGACTCTCAAACCCAAACTAAAGGCTATCAATTTAACAATAATAGTGATGCTACATATATATTCAATAATGAAAGTGATGTTACACATATATTCAACAATGAAAGTGCTGCTACATATATATTCAACAGTATATTCAACAATGCTACACATATATTCAACTACTCCAAAAATCAACACATAGAATTTAATGTTAATCAACCAAAAAGCAATATTAATCAACCTAATCTAAACACTTTACAAAAAGTAGTTACTAAGAGTTTAAGGAAGAGGAAAAGGGAGGCGTCGCTGACAAGGAGGGGTGGGGATGAGAATCGGCGACTACATGCATGGAGAACGAGTCAGCGACGATGGCTGTCAGAGGAGACTTCTGTGTGGAGAATGAGTTGGAGACGTCTGCTTACATGGATGGGAAGGTCGGCGATGTCTGTCAGAGTGCGCTGCGTGCGTGGATGGAAAGGTCGGCCGGCGATGGCTTTTAGAGGAGACATCTACTCTGCGATGGCTGTTGGGGAAGGAAAATGCCGAAAGAAAAATCAAGGAAAAAGGGGAAAAGCGTAACACTGCACAATTGAAGGGGGAAAGGGAAAAAAAAGGGGGGGGGAAGGTTTTTTTATATTAACTTTTCCCGAGATACGCTTGCGTCGCCTTATGCCCATATTTTCGTCGACAAAGATCCATTAAAAACGGAACCATAATTGTTTTTAGGTCAACTTTTGCCGACGCAAATATGCGTCGACATAGGCCAAACATTTCATCGGCATAGATCCGGGGAAAAAATGTATTTGTTTGTTCTATATTGACTTTTGCCGACGCATATTTGCGTCAGCATAAGTCCCATTATCGTCGGCATATATACGTAAAAAAACATCTTCATTTGTTTATTTTAACTGATGAATTGTAGTTGTGTCGAGAAAATGTCATTTTTGCCAACAAAAATACATGCGTCAAGAAAAAAAATGTTGAAACATGTAAAAATTTTTGTAGTGTATAATAAGAATAACACCTTTATGGGAAAAAAAGAAGATATATGAAGAAAAAAATTAAAATTTATTTTTTAAAAATATATAAATAACAAAAACTAAAACTTAAACCAAGGCACAAATACAAGGTCCACAAGATATAGTTGTTCTTGCATGGGAGAGCTTTGATTTAATGACAAAAGTGTAAAACCTACCTACTACTAACGAGGATCAAATCAAAATATCAATCACTATCCTTCCACCTACATCAACACTACCCTTTCCCTTTCCTACTACATCAACATTGTACTGCTAGGTATATGGAATACACATCAACAAAATTGACAAACCTAGGAGATTTTATACCATTCTTCCTATTAATTGTGACTCCATTGTTAACACACATAGACAATGTATTTGTAGGTTCAACAATTGTGCTCCTATGAACAATATACTTAACAAACCTCAGAGGATTCAACCAATAATATGTCATCCACATATAAAAATAGATAAACCTTATCCTTGTTGGACTTAAGTTTATATGCACACAATTGTCAAAGAAACTCCTCTGGAAGCCAATGTCTGCTATATATTCATTAAACCTCTATTACCAACACCTTGGTGATTATTTTAATCTATAGATGGATATATTTAGCAAATAATGTAGATCTTCTTTTCTTTTGACGTCATACCCTTTAGGTTGAAGCATGTAGATGGTTTCTTCTAGATGTCCATGGAGAAATGTTGTTTTGACATCAAATTGGTCTAGTTCCAAAATTGTCTTAAGCAACCAATGATAACAGTAATCTGGTTGAGGTTTGCTTAACAACTGGATATCTCTAAATAGTCTATGCCTTGTCTCTATGTGTAGCCTTTAGCTACTAGCGTAACTTTATTTCTAAAATTTTAAACATTAGGCATTCCCATTTTTAGTTTATAGATCCACTTAGATGCATTTGGTTTGCATCCTTTAGGTAGAGGTGCTAGAGACCATGTTTCATTCACACTTAGTGATTCAATTTTTTTTATTCATGGCCTCAATCCACATTCTAGCATTAAAACCACTCATTGCTTCCTCAAGTGTGATAGGTTCACTATCAATTGAGACCACTAAAGCATTAAGAACCATACCTTGTTGGAGGTACATTGGTTCTTCTTTGTCTGTCTCTAGCTAGTGAATATTAACTCAAATCTGGTTGAACTTCTTCAGTTTCAACTTCTTCAACCATTTCTTTCTTTATTTATTTTGATTTTTCATGAGAATTCAAACTAGAAGGCAGATGACTAATGCCACACCCCATTTCGAACTACCCTCCCATAGCCCGAGACGGAGCGTGAGGACAACAGTCGTCAACTTTCACTGTCGAACTTACTTAAGCTTTCCCCTTTGACCACACTTCCTAGGACAATGATACCATTAATTCTTAACAAACCTCGACTTCGACCGACAACGGGAACTGTCATGCTACCTGAAAAATGGAAAACATATGAAAGGATGAGCTAATAGCCTAGTGAGTAACGGTTTTGGAAATATTTTACTTTAACTATAAAATTGATCATAATATAAACATTGTCAATAATGCATATAAAATATCGATTCAAATCATATTCTTGCAAAACACGCTCAAATGCTATTGTTAAATCATACATGCTTATTTCAGAAAAAATACTCAGAAATTCCGTTTGTTTCAAATCATTCTCCTTAGTTGAGGCGGACCCAAGCTCTACGCTACTCAACATCGAAAATATTTCATATCATTTTCCTTAATTGAGGCGGAGCCAAGCTCTACACTTCTCAACGTCGATTATCCTTAGCTGTGTAGAGTAATCTCAACACATCAGCGTCGTATATTCCTCTATGTGCACATAGGTATTATAATCTAGGCTGCCCATATGCCTTCTTCAAGTCCTTGAGCATTGGGGTCCCATTTCCAAATCCAAGTTACCCATTTGCCTTCTTCGAGTTCGTTAGCTGTGTGGAATAATCTCAACACATCAGCGTCGTATATTCCTCTATGTGCACATAGGTATTATAATCTAGGCTGCCCATATGCCTTCTTCAAGTCCTTGAGCATTGGGGTCTCATTTCCAAATCTAGGTTACCCATTTGCCTTCTTCGAGTTCCTTAGTTGTGTGGAGTAATCTCAACACATCAGCGTCGTATATTACTTTATGTGCACATAGGTATTATAATCTAGGCTGCCCATATGACTTCTTCAAGTCCTTGAGCATTGGGGTCCCATTTCCAAATCCAGGTTACCCATTTGCCTTCTTCGAGTCCCTCAGCGTTGGGTACCTTTTCTATATTTCGGCTACCCATTGGCTTTCTCCAAGTCCTTGAGCTTTTGGGTGCCATTTCAAGATTTTATAAATACACAACATGTTTTGGTAACATCATATCATAAATTCATAAGTTAAACGTTTCCAAGTCTTCCATAAAATCATATTATATCAAACAGCATGCTTTTCAATAAACTCAATTTCGAATCTTCCATAAAAATCATATATATCAAACAGCATGCTTTTCAATAAGCTTATTTCCAAATCTTTCATAAAATCATATAATATCAAACATCATGCTTTTCAATAAACCCATTTCAAACAACCAGCACGCTCAAATGTTTTCTAAATATAAACGCATGCTATACACGTTGAAAACTCATGAATGCTTAATCATATTCCAAAATCATTGATATTAATCACAGAGAACGCATTCATATTTTGAAAACATTAGTGTTACTCACATAATACTTACTCAAGGGTAGTTCTCTTTTCTTCCTTCTAATTCTCTTTCCCGAGCTTCTTGGACGTAGAGTTTTGAAGTCTAAAACGCAAGGCAACTTATTTCCCTTCTGTCAGCTCGGTTGGATGCAACCTTACACCTTGAACGCAAGGTCGGTTACTTGAATGCAAGGTGCAGCCTTCCAATAAACTCTTCTGGCTTCACCCCTTGGAAGCAAGGTTCTATCTTAAACGCAGAGTTGATCTTGAACGCAAGGTTCACTTTGAACACAGAGTTTATCTTGAACGCAAAGCTACTTGTTGAACACAAGGTAGCTAGCTTGTTAAGAACACCTCATCTCTTGGCCGCAGATTTCACTACGGACGTAAGGATTCCTCTTTTCTACCTTCTCTCTCCTTTCTCTCAAGAACTCAGACTTAATGAACATTCCCTGCTTCTTTTCCCTCGAGATCCTATTTATAGCTTTGGGATAGAGGTCTTGGTATCCAACTTCTCTTCTCTTTTTGTCACTTGTTTGCCGTCTGTCACGCTACATGGCACATCCAACATGCAACCCGACACCTACTCCTCATAAAATGTTAAGTTTAAATGAAACCACGTAACCTTTATAACCTTATCTTATGCGTTTAACTTGTTTTGAGATACAAAGTATGCATTACAACTTAGTGCCCCTATGCGTCCATCTACTTCTCCTTTTAAGGTTTAGCTTCTTTATTCTCTTTCTTCCTCCCAGCCTTCCTACCTTTAACCAAGTTTCTCCCTCGCTCATTACCATGCGTCTGTGCCATAACCGCATACTACCATGTGTTTGTCACTTCTTTCCTTATGTCCATATCCTTCTCTTAAGTGATAAACATCCCACTATGCTTGTTATTCTGCTAACCAAAATCATCTCAAGATTTTCCTTCTTGCGTTTGTACTTCATGCATTTATCTCTACTTTATTATGCATCCATGTCCTTCCTTTCATCTTTAAGGATCCCTTGATTGTCCCTCTATGCGTTCTTGAGTTGTAATCCAAGATTATGCTTCTAACCTCTTCCTTATGCTTAGCCATTTTCTCAACGATAAATCCTAGCATACATCCATCTCTAGCCTCCTTTCTTTAGCCTTACTTCTCAACCTTCTAAATTATCCAATTCTTCAACAAAATCTTCCTTGATGGAAGTCATGCGTTCACCTTAAATTATAATAGCATCCTTCCTCGATTTCACCTTATGTGTTTTATCCTTCTTCCCGAGACATAGATTTCCTTCCAACGCACCACTACTCAACTTTAGTCCTCTTACTCATACGTCCTACTTAAACTAAGCTTGCATTTCCTTCCTTAATTACCTCCTATGCGTTTCACTTCTTTCCCTTCGAGCTTCGGGTTTCCTTACAATACTTCAACACTTACCCATTTTCTTTTCCACAATGGTTACCTTTATCATGCGTTTCCTTAGTCTTGACTATGCATCCAACATGGTCTCTTACTAGATATGCGTCCAACTCAATTTAGCTCCCCATGCTTTTAACTCTTTCTATCACTTGGTGAGATTTTCTTTATTTTCTTTAGATTATACTTTCAAGCTTAAAGACATAGTTGCGTTCTCCTAGTCTGGTTATTCTACTTAGAAGAATTCTTAACTTTAAGAATTACTTCAATTCCAAGATCCAGAAATCACTCAACGCAACCTTCCAATCCAATCCTTCTAATCCAAACTTATCTACAGCTTATACTTACCCAATACTTAAGCACAAACCTCTCTTTTCCATTAAGTTCAACGCATATTTATTTCTATTTTGGCAACATTTATCGGCCAACTCCACAAACTTGTGATCTAATTCCATCTCTCTTGTCTTACTTCTTTTCCTTATAAGTTCTTAAGCACATAGGTTTAAAAAGTAGAGTGTGACAACTAATTTTCTCTGTCTCAATTTCATTAATAATATGTTTAGGAGTGCTCTCAGATCCTTCTTCCATTTGCATAAACATTTCAGTTTCTTTAAATGTCACATCCCTACTACTATTGCACCTTTTCTTAATAGGATACTATAATCTAAAGCTTTTTACTCCTTCTATAAACCTAACAAACAGACATCTAGCATCTCTTGCTTTTGGCTTCCCCTAGCTCTAGATGAATTAACCAACACATCTAGAAACCTTTAGATTATCTAGATTTGGTGGATGTTTGATCCATTTTTTGGTGTTAGGAAATTTAGTGAAGTATGTGGACACCTATTTAAGGTGTAAACATTGTAGGATGCTACCTCAACCTACCACTTTTCTTGTAGAATCGCATCTAAAAGTTGACGCCTCTCTCTCTCCATTATGGTTATGAACCTTTTAACAACATTATTTTGTTGAGGAGTGAATCTAACTGATAACTTATAGAAATACAAGTTATTATAGTCACTATTTGACTTAATTAGAGTAACTTTAGAGCTAAACGCATAATTTTAGTGGTTGAATGATGTAAAATGTATCACCATGCGTTGGCACTATTTACAAAAGAAAATACCTGAAAAATTATGAGCTTTTCTATTCCTAACGCAAGGTTAAGAAGAAAAGAAGCACAAATAACCCAAGTACCAAGAGACGAAGCTGGTGCGAGAACGAGTGGAAACCCATGCGTCGAGCCTATGCGTTGAGACCATGCGTTGAGAAAAAGTAGATACAGACGCATGGGCAAAAAGCTGTCATGTCATTATGAAAAAGGACAACTCTTTATCAGATCATGGCAAAACCTATGGACCGACAATGTAAAAAGTCTACGCAGCAGGGCAGGGAATTAATGCAAAGGTGTCAGGTCATCATGAGTTTTAACTTTTCAACGCCTATAAATAGCCCAAAGCTTCTCCAATAGAGGTGGAGAGAAAACGAGTTCAAGAGGCAAAAACTCTGCACAATTTCTCCCTCACCATAACCAGCCTCCATTTCGAGCTCCTCTGAGAGAAGGATTATGAGAACTTTCAGAGTCGTCTCCCAATGAGTGAGAACCTTCACCCTATGAAATTTATGTATCAGATAGAAACCATCTCAAGCCTCCATGACGCAAGACGTTGCCGATGGCGGCTTGACGCCTTTCATTTTTGTTTTATCTCCATTTTCCTCCTTCTTACTTATGTTTTGTTAATGACATTCGAGAGAATGGTTTATTTTCTTAATATGAGTTTGATTGACGATTATCTTCCATCTATTTCCATATTAAATACCTTACATCATGTTGTTTGAATACTAAATGAGTTAGATGTTAGAAGTTAGTTTTTCTTAAGCAATATTAAGTATGTTACATATTGATTAATGCATATCATTAGCTTACATAACTTTGTCTGACAAACAAAAGTAGTAAGCACGACTGTCTAGCTTGAGAGAGTGGATGGTTAATCTTTAGCATTTATCGAGACTAGATGAGGTGCAGAGATGTAGTTCATCTTTTGCCAACGCAAACTTACCATGCGTCTCAGAGATAAGATTAATATGGCGTCGAAACATCGAGAGATTGATTCACAAACGCAGTTTGTAAGTATGTAATTATACTTAGATATGCTTAGGTAACAACTAGCTCCTGCGTTAACTCTACTTTTATCGCATGGTTTCATTCATTCTCAATGCATGCTATCTGACACTAAATGACATTTGACTAACCATCGCCGCGTCCACCTCATTGTTAGTTGTAGGAAATTTTATTCATTCTTTATGTATAGTTTTAGACACATACAACCAACACATGCACATATTACATGTATAGTTCACCGCATAGTCATGCATCTATTCTCAACGTCTAGTTATTGCAAATCCCTGCATTCGACCCTAGACTCACCAGGAAACCTATAAGAGCTTATACTTGGGCTTTTTTTTATAGGAAAACTTGCTTAATCATGATCATACTTGAGTAATTCTCGACGTATCCTTGTACTGAAATTATAATATCTATTTTTGTGCAACAAGCTATGAAACTCAATTTAATTCGAATAGAAATTTCACAACACTAACTATTTTGTGCCTTGTAATGTTATGATCAGTGCAAAACTTATTAAATTCTTCACCACAAAGCTTTGGACCACTATCAGTTCTAAGGCACTATACTTCTTTAGAAGTTTATTTTACAATCATCAATTTTCATTCCTTAAATTTCTCTAATACTTCGTCTTTAGTTTTTCAGAAATAGACCCAACTCTTTCTAGAAAAATCGTCAATAAGAGATAGATGTTACCTTGAACTACTAATTGATGGAGTAGATGTTGGTCCCCATAAACTTGAGTGAATGTAGTCTAGGATTCCTTTTGTGGAATGTTTAGCTTTAGTAAAGCTATGTCTAGTAGCCTTTCCAAACACACGATACTCATAAAAAGTAAGTTGGTCGCAAATCCCGTGAGGTAAAATTCCCTATTTGGATAAGGTTAGTAAACCTTTTGAACTTATATGTGATAGCTTTTTATGTCAAATATCGCCTTTTTTCAATATGGATTCTAACACAATAAGTGATGATCTAACCATTTTAACCCTTTGACAACAAATACTCCATTAACTTTTTCACCAACTAGGGCCGCTTTCAAATCTTGGATAATCTCAAGTGTTCATCTTTGGCCTAGGTAGTCACATCCTGTAGAATTCAATATCCCTAAGGATATTAGATTTCTTTTTTTTGTAATGGAGGAATGATGTCAGCCTTTTTCGTGTCGCATCCAAAAGACTAATCAAATAATATTTATAATTACTGATCTTTACAACTACTACTACTAAATTGTAGTATTAGCAACAAGACCAAGTCGATTCGCAGGGAAGCACGAAGATTAATTTCTCAAAATTAATTCTTTAGCTACAACCGCAAATTGGGGGTTTTATGTGTGGGTTGAGAAGCAAGCATAAAAAAATAAAACGTGAAATGTAAATTGCAAGAAAAGTAAAAGGGACATATCCTAGTTTTTAAAGGTATCCTCAATTGCTTGCTTGATCATAGATTCATCAGATTAGGTTCTATATTATCTAAGATTAGCTAACTCACCTAGAAAAGCTAGGTGAGAGTCCAATTTATCAAATTAGTCAATTTAATTAGATGAAAAGCATCCTAATTAATTTAGACTAACCGCATTACAAATTAAGATTATGCTAAGGTGAATATCAACGAGAAATTGCCTAAATCAATATTCATCACGATTCTTCTTAGGTCGGTAGAGCAATGTTTTTCATCATAGACAATGAATCACAAGTCTAACTAACCTTTTGCTACCTTGGATCAAATTACAATTATATGTCACGTATTGTAATTTAATGCCTAGCTAATGATCGTACATCCTTAAGCAGAAATACAATCATAAACATGCAAAGACAGTAAAAGAATCTAAAGACAATAGAAATAATCAAGATTAAGAGTTTAGCACAAGTCTCATAAGGTTACAATTAGAGAAACCTCAAAAACTAGGAATTGGGGATTCTTGCCTTCCCATTGAGATGAACAAGCTCAAATCTGTCATCTTTCAACCCGATTACAGAGACATATTCAACTCAAAACCTAAAACTAATGCTATAGGTGAATAGAGGGCAGAAAAATGAAAAAAACGAGTGGTCATTTGCCCAAAACGGCCACCCAAATCAAAAGATATGATCTAATTACTGAAGTGCAGTTTTTGTATCTGCACGACAGCTCCGCAACATTATCAAAATCACTTCCATACTATTTTTAGCGCCACAACAAGGTCTTTTAGGAGCATTTTGGTTTCTTGAGCTTCTATTTGACCTAATTTCTTTGTTAGGACCCCAAATTGGTTCGTTTTAGCTTTGTTTTCTTCTTAACGCTCAGTTCTATCTTTTAGAAGCTCAATACCTACAAAATAACATTTTTAACACATTAAATAGTACAAAAATCCCGAGTTAAGCTGAGTAAGATAACACATTTCAAGTGCTATCAAGGAACATGCCTCACATTTCGTAGAAGTTGGATAGTCCATCTTTCGATTTTAAAGAGATTGATCCAATTCCTACAAGCTTGCAAGCTTCATTATTTTCCATATAAACTGGTTCTTCAATAATCTGTTTATAGGTGTTAAATCAAGGATTAAATGGAGTCATATGGAATGTTCAACCCAGTCTAAACCCCAATCATACTTTTCCAAAGGACTCACTAAGTTAGTTTTGTCCTTTGTCGAAGTTATAAGGCATCTGAAAATATGATTGGGTTAGAGATTCTGCTACTAATACTTCTACTGGTTTTCCCTTGGACATCTTCTGATTTCTCTTTTTTAGGATGTAGTAGCCTTTAAGTAAATAACCTTCCTTTTTACAATAATTGCATGTAATTTTCTTCTTGCCTTTGTTGTCCTCATTTGGCTATTGTTTATTGTCTTTTCAGTGATCATTCTTATTCTTCCCTTTCACAAACAAACATTTAGCAATAGGTTGTTCCTTTTTTATGATTGTGGCTCCATTTCTTTAGTTTTAAGGACTGAGATTATAACGTCTATGATTATGGATTCTTTACCATACTTAAGTGCATTCTTCATTTCTTTATAGGCTTCAGGTAGTGAATTAAGAAGGACGAATGTCTCATTGCTATCACCAATTGTTTCACCAAGACTTTTTAATTCAAAATTAATCTTCTTATAGTCATCTAGATTATCTCTTAGAGGCTTAGTGGAATCCATTTTGAAAGTGAAAATTTTCTCATTCAAAATAATGTGCAAGACCGGAAGACCTTTTGTGACAAGTAGTTCTTCAATATTAGTCCACATTTTATTGATGTTTCTCGATCAATTACGCATCAAAGCACACTATCACTTAAGTTGAGGATCAAGATTTGTTAAGCTATAAGATCCACACTTTTTTTTCTAGAGTTAGGGTGGTTGCCATTTGGCAGGGTCTTGAATGTACGTGCCTTTTGTTGTCTAAGAATAACCCTAATTTTGGCTTTCCAAAGGCCAAAATCACTTTGCGGTCAAAGTTTTCAATTTTATATCTAGCTATTTCCATATCTTAACCAATTTCCTAATTCTTCGAATTTCAAGATTTACTTTCTTGGAGTCAAAGTTCTAATATAAATTTGTTGAACCTTTACAACAATTTACCAAGGCCCAAAAGAAGAATTGGCCTAAAAGGAATGGATGGACAGATCCCAATTGAAATAATTTCCTTAAGCCAAATAGTAGGTAAGTTGTAGCATACTCCTTTACCCCTCTCTCTCAATCGATTTTATCTCAGCTTAATACTAGCAAAGAAAGAAAAACTCACAGTTCTCAATACGTCTCTAATGGTGATCTGCTTTGATGTTGAAAGGAAGACATGCAAAGATGAAAGAGGAAGAAGATGAAGGTAAGAAGATACGTGGTTTGGCCAAAATCTGTCTATGCCCATAGGAAGGAGCTCAAGTATTAAAGAAATCTCTCAAAGGTCACAATTATTTTCACTATACTCTCTTTTATTTTCTAAATCACCTTTATATATTTTAGTAGATTTAGTTACATGAATGAGAGTTAGTTAAAATGAATTGGAAGACATTTTCATATTTTAACATATATATTTTAGGTAAAAATATGTATGTTATATATAATCTTTCTGTAAATTAAATTTAAAAAATACTTACTGAGGATGTACGTAATAGGGATCACATGTGTATATCCACTTGATCCTTGTTGATAAACTTGACCTACTACTAATCTAGATTTTAATAATATTCCGTTTCATTTAGTTCTTGAAATAACAAAGACAAACTTGTTAAGGACTTCTATGAAATGCAAACTACCCCTGTCTAAAAGTGCTATGTCTTTTAGCCCTTGTCGTTAAAATATTTAAAGTACTAGGAAATGTTTCACATTAGAAATTTAATTTGTCTTCATAAATGTTTTTTTAATGCTAACGAACTCTATATTATAATCCATGCTGGTGTAATAAGCAGTAAATAAAGGTAGTATAAGAAAATTTTCATACTAAAAAGTACTTGAAAATTTTTCTTTTCCTATTGTATCCAACCTACCACCCACACCTTGATCGTCTTGCACCCTTGCGGCAAGGTGATGAGGGTGTTAGGGGATTACATTCATCATCATACCATTTAATTTATTAGGTCAAAGTGACCTCTTCTCACAATATCTAAAATAATATAATATTATGCCTCTGTTTAAACTCATATAATTTTAATTTTTTGTTTCATCTAAAAGATTTCATCCTCTAGTAATGACACCGTATTTCACTTTAATATCCATGAATACACTCCCAACATAATATTGAACAAATTTCCTCACAAATAAATTTTCTTTCAAATACCATGCATGCTTGATTTATTAGACTTAAATCTTTTCATCTTGCACTTTTATGAACACTCAATGAGGAATGAGAAACAAGTCCTACCCTCCATTGTGGACTCATGAAATGAAATGGCTTGTGAGGATGCTAAGGAAGATTCCAAGGGTATACTTAGGCCACGTTTACCCAAACTGTAATAAAAATTAGTGTAATCGAAATGAAATTTCATTGATAGATCAATTGTAGTAAGTCTAAATCACAGATGTAATTAATTATTTTTTATCGCATTTACTTAGAATTACAAGTTTGTCACAGTTTATTGTTATCGTTTTGATTACGATTATTGTTTGACCCTAACAATAACGGTAGAGGTAAAAGTAACAATAAATGTGTCAGATTCATAATTTTTATATTGTTACAATAACCATATTTGAAACAATAACGATAATGGTAAAGTTAGTAGATCCCACGTAATTTTTCAACCACAATCAAATCGAGCACCATCCATTATCCAATTAGATTGCACTTTTTATTACATATTTGGAGGCAGGTCTCACAGTTCATTACGATTATAGAATACAAGTAAACAACAACAAATATAAACTAAGGCCCATTTTTTATTTTACGATTAATGAATTACGTTTGCGTTGGGGTAAATGGCCTTATTGCACATTGAAACATATCTAATATATGTAGAATTCAATTATTCCATTTCTTCTTCCAATATAATGGTTCTATTAACAAGTGATTACCTTTCCTTTTCTCTAACATTGTTTCCATATAAAACTCTATTCCTCTCATATATCTTATCTTAATTCCATGTATAATATCCTTTGGAATCTTATACTAATTTTAATTAGCGAAAAGAGAAGCATCAATTGATACTAGATAGGTAATTAACATATATGTCAATATTATTACGTAGAGAAAGATGGGCAAAATATTAGAGAAAAGTTTTTTCCTCAAATCATGTTACAATAGAGAGAAAGAGAGGGGGAAACAAATTTTGAAAGCTCCAAAACAACCCAAAGGGACTGTGACCCATATTAATATACAATGCACAAATTACAATTCACATAATATCCCTTCTTCTAGTGGAATTTAAGGCTGGTCAAAACATTGTTGTTGACTGGGTCAGACAAATGATCCAAAAGGTTTTGGTAAGGCCCAACACCAGTGACAAGACCTTGTACAAAATAACCCAATATTGCCAACATTGCAAGCCTTCCATTCTTCACTTCCTTCAGCTTCAAATCCTTCAATGACTTCTCATCTTTCCCAAACCCTAATGGGTTGAACAAGGGCCCACCTGGGTAAGCTGGGTCCCCTGACCCACCCAAGAACTTCTCTAGGCCCAAAAAGTATTGTTTTCCCATGGACCCTGGCTTGGACCAATCTTGAAATCTTCTGTGTTCAGCAAAGCCCATTAGAGCCATTTCTAATACAAAGAGTGTGTAAGGGTCTGCCCAATAGTTGTAGGTTCCTGCTGGTGGGATGACCCCTGTTTTGAACCATGGGAGGGCTGTTTCTGGTGGGATTAACCCTAGGGATCCAAAGATCTCTGGGGCAATGGCTCCGGCTGCTCCCAACATCGCGAACCTCCCGTTGATCACCTCACCGTATGCCAACCATCTTGGCTCGATAAACCCTCCTGTTCCTTCGGGGTCTGATAGCCCCAATGGGTCAAATCCGTAATCACCCGGGAGACTATCAATCAAATCAAACCAAAACAAAGCAATTCAAATTACTACACAACAACTCTAGTTTCAAATAGTATGAAGGTTTTACCCTTTTTAGAAGCTTGTTTATTTTAAATCTATGTTTGATAAGATTTTTGTTTTTTAAAATATGAAAAATAAGAAACAACATATCGATGAGTTTTTCTTAATACCTTCCATCCAAGTAAGAAAGACTTTGTTTTGAAGCGAACCACAGTTGTCTATCTGCTCCTTGCTGCAATATTAATAACATAATATTAAATCTCACAACTAAACACTAACTCCAACAAATAATATTTTACTTTAGAAGAAGGTCATGGCTTCCTTCTAATTCAATCAGCTATACTCAAACTATTGAAAATTAGAATAATAAATTTAATTAGTCTAAGATCTCATTTGGTAACTATTTTATTTTTTATTTTTTTATAAAATTTATAACACTACTTTTACCCGTAGATAGAAGTTTCTTTTTGTTATCAACTTTCTACAAATATTTTTAAAAACTAAGCCAAAAATTTTAAAAATAAAAATAAAATAAAAAATTTTCAAAAAGTAACCTTTGTCACGAGGATTTGACTTACAACTCAGATGTTTCAAAAAAAAAAAAAAAAAAAAAAAAAAAAAAAAAAAAAAACCAGAACCATAATATAAAATTTAGGAAATAACAAACATAAATTTCAAACATAGAAAAATAAAAATAATATTGTTACCAAACATAACCTAGGGTAAATTTAACCTTCTTTTACATATACACTTAGTAATTAACACTCTCCTTCACTGGCAGAACTTGAAAACTTGCAAATACTCAACAAACGATTATGAAGATGAATTAAAGTTGAAACACAAGACCTTGGATTATAATACCATATTAAGGTAGGTAATTAATATACATTTAATACTGATAATAATAATAATCCACACACAAGAGAAGAGATAAAAGGAAAGAAAAACAACCTTAACAGGAGGAGTGGCTTGAGCTCTAACAACAAAAGAAGCTGATTTTCTGGAAGATCCAAAAGACGGTTTTGCCCCTAATCTCTGTCTGGCTGCACCCACTGAAGAGGTTAAAGAAGATGAGACAAGTGCCTGAGTAGCCATATTAGGGTTTGTTTCCAAAGAAGAAAAAAAAAGGGAAGAAAGGCTTTGAAAATGGGTTATTGGTGGAGTGATGATGTGAGAGGAAGGAATATGAACAATAAAATGGAAATGGGAAAGAATAAGATAAACTAATGGTTGAAGAGAGGGAGATTTTTAGAATATCCAAATTCTGGTTGAGATTTGATGTGTCCCAGGTTTCGGATTGGGTTGGGATCTAACAATCCAACTACAACTGTCCACGTGGATCTCATTGCTTTCAGATAAGAGATTTTGTCATCCACTTCTGTACTTGTTTTTAACTTATCAATTTCCATCTGCCACCTCCAATATTTACTTTGGCCTTAGCACATTCAAATCTGATTATTAAATTAAGGTTTATTTTGAGATTGTTATATGATCTTTAAATTAATAATTTTTAGGGCTATTTTTAAATAAATAAAATTGAACTATCTTATTTACAAATATAGCAAAATGCTACTATTTATTAGTGATAAAACAAAATAGACATCTCTCAATGTCTAATAGATGTCTATTGCGGTCTATCACCCCCTAATAGATGTCTATCACAGTGAACTATCGCAATCTATCACTGATACATGATATTTTGCTATACTTAAGAATATTTTTAGTAGTTTTACTATTTAAAACAATTATATTAATTTTTAGTCTAAAAAATATAAATTATAATGTGAATTAAGTAAATAGTATTCGATAAATTCCAATTTAAATTATGAAAAGTGAATTAATATACTAAATTCTTGTGATTTAGTTAGGATGCTTAAAGTAGACTACTGATACTACTAAAAAGGGCTTATGATTTAATGTAAATTTTGTAAGATAATTATTTAAAGCAAAAAAAAAAAAAAATATATATATATTTTTAGTCATATCCCTAGGTAGGTGAAACCAATTTGGAAAATGCATTTTGTAAGAGCTTACAAAATGTAATAAACCAAGAATAGTTATAAGCTTGAAATTAACCAAAAGACACAATACCATGTGTGCATACAATTTCGCAATAAGTAAGTGTTGATGTTTGAAAAATTTTTAAAACCTTTTTTGGAACAAACATCCCCTGATTCTAGTAAGACAGTGTTAACACCTTTAAAATCTTTATTTTGAGTAAATAATTGTTTATGGATCATAACAATCTGGTGCGTGAGTTATCTCAATATATTTGGTATCTACTAAAATGAACTCGTAGAAAGTTCTGGTTTTTTAGATGTCTTCAACGAGAAAAGTAAATCTATGTGGAAATATTTCAAAACAGGCTTCTTAAATACTTGGTCCATCAAATTTTGTCTCAATGGTGATATTGGTCAGAGTTGTTTTTGTGAAGTAACCTACAATTACAGGCCTAGGTTGGAATACCTTTGGTCTAACAATATGGGAGTAGAATTAAGGGTTCTTCGGAACCATGCTTAAAGAAATCTCTAATGATTAGATCTCCTTGGAAATTTTGAACACAAAGTACTAGTTCTAATACTTCTTTTTTTTATAGTGGAATATTTCTTCTAAGCACTATTTGATAGCACCGTAAATGTGTTATCTTGCTCTGCTTACTTCGAGGTTGTCCTTTGGTTTTACTTGATTATTTGGCTATTTTACCGATATCGAGCACCTAATGGGTAGAACCAGCCGCTAGCAATGAATTGGAGCTAAAACAGAATAAAACGAAGTTCAATTGCATCAACTGAGAAAGAGAAAGCCAAAATGACTATTTTGCCCCTAAGGTCATGGTGCAGCGGCACCACTTAAGCACCACTTCTACGCTTTTTCCCGAGAAGGAAGTGCTTTAGTGAAAGTCTTGAGCACTGCGATGCTCTGATGTCTACTCGCATAAAATTTCTGTTAGCGCCACTTGCTGAACCATAGTGTCGCAGCTCCATCACGATTTCTTAAAAGAGTCTTTAGCCGCCTAGGTAAAAAAAAAAGGATGGATACCAATCGATTGGGATAAAAAATTCTCTCCACGTTTCCTCTCTTTTTTTCTTCTGTTTATACACCAAAACCCCTCTCCATCAATCAACATGTAGATTATGGGCTAAGGTACCTTGTTCTAACTTGAGTTTCTAGGATTTTTCCTTTATTTCATGTAATTGTGAGTTCTTTTAACCGATTTATTGTAATTGTTGGCTTCAATTTTGTTATCAATGAACTTTTACTATATGTCAGACACTTGGGGATATGGTTACTACTTTTTTATTGATATTCAATCCATTACATTTGATTGCATGTCAATCATAAAGAGCAATAGGTTAGGTTAACTTGTGAATCAATTTAGATGAGCATTGATCTAACCAACCTAGGATTAAACCAAATGAATGTTTAATTAGGTGCATGAAAATTAAGCATCCGCCCTAACGTTGCCTAGATCTTAATGCAATTAGGCTAATATGAACATGCATGCTTTCATCTTTTTGACTTAGACTAGTTAGTTGCTAAGGACAAATTAATTAGTCTTTCTAATTAATTTGGTTAAGCTAAGCAATAATTTAAATTTTGGGATGATAATCCGATGACCAATTACATTGAAAAAGGAAAATTCGTTAAAACCCAAGTTAGGTTCTTCTAATATATTATCTTCAAACTTCAATTTGTGCTTTTACTTTATGCATTTCAATTTTCCTTCTAATAAACCAACTTCAAACCCTCTTCAGTTACTCTTAGACTGTTAACTGTTTAATTAGGAAATTCTAGTGCTTCCTGTGTTCGATCCGACCTTGCCACTACTATTGCTAGTTTTGGTAGGCACGGTGGAATTATTTTGAGTGGGATTGAGCAACGAATCCGCGCTACCATTATTCTATACTCCGAAATGATAAAGATTCACTGTTTCTTTGTTGTTTGCTTTATGCTTGAGGATGTCGCTATAACTCTGAGGCATCGGTTTTGACAGTAGTTCACCTTTTTCATCCACTGGCAATAGGCATAGGATGCCTTTTGCCAAAGCTTTGAATGATTGGACTGCTCGGGTATGCTCGTCTGTCCATGGTTTTAGATTCTTTGAAGTCTATCATATAGCTGCAGATAAATGGAGTGAAGATTCCTAATAAAGTCTCCAATATAATTGACGGAAAACAGAAATCGTTGCAGTTAATTCTTATCCTTAACAGTATCATGAAACTTACCCAGAAAGTGTAATGACCATAGGATCGGTTTGATGATCCCTTGATCAATATCATATTCGAGAAATCAGATTTTTGTCTAGAATAACTTGATCTTGGGTAAAGATATCACAAGTCCGTTGGTCTTAATAATGTTGAAGAATACGTGTAGATGTTTGAACAAGACCATGGGCTCTTGGATGGGCTAATCAATCCTTTATTGACAAGATCTTCAATTTCTACTATATAGATTTTGACAAGATTTTTTCCCATTTGAATGGGCCTAGCCCTGGTTAGGATTTGGACCTCATCAAAATTAAAATTGTCCACATAGGAGAAGTCTACTATGTGCTTCTTCTTGGCCCAAAAGGCATTGGGGACATTTGAGCAAATTTCAACATCCATATTCTTTAATAATTATTGAATTCTCAATTGGATTGAAGGTCGTGATACATTTCCAAAATCTTCTTAGATTGAATGTCGTCTTGGAGAACCTCAATGAGTTTTTCTTTCTTTGAAATCCTATTAACATGATGTCGAATTTCGTCTTAGATCATAGAGACAAACTTGGGAGTAATTGGATAGAAAAACTTGAAAGTTATTTTCTTGCCAAGTTTCTGAGATGATAATTCGTTCTTAGAAACCGTAAATGGATGTAATTAGAAAGAAAAGGAATACCTAAAATGATTTTCCCATTGAGGTCTTTAACAAACAAAGGTATGTATGAAACACACGTCCTTGTTGCAGACATGCACCTTTGGCAGTTTAATATGACATCCCAAATTTTCAGGTAATTTTAAAAAAAAAAAAATTAATTATCTTTAATTATTTGGTTAATTGTTTGAATTTTGAGGCTTAATTGGATTATGTTGAGAAAATAATTCAATCCAAAGTAATCGTGATAAAATATTTGATTTAATTCGATTAGTGGAAAATTGAATTTATTTGTGAAAGATTTAAAAGTTGGATTTAACTTGAAAATTTGGAATTTGGTAAGATTTAAAATTTTAGTTAATTTAAGAAAAATGAGGATAAGTTGGAATTGAATTTAAGTTGGGGGAATTGATTTGTTAGGAGATATTTTGGTTCAATAAATTATTAAGTGGTGGTTGAAAAGATTTGATTTGATGGGTTGAGGAAAATTATATTAAATAGGTTGTGTTTTGTTTTAGGAAAAGAAAGAAAAAAGAAATTATATTAAATATATATATATTCAAGTCAATCTCGGATTTCAGTGGGTTTTGGTCTACCATTTGCAAGCCGTCATCCAGTCGCTTTCCCTCCCCGTTCAGCTTCGCCAACATCCTCCATTCTTCGTGGGTTACGCCAAAATTTCAAGGTTTGGTTAGGCCTAGACTGTTTTTGTATGTTGGGTTTTCTTGTAATTTCGTGATTATCCATTGGTGTTGGTTTTAATGGTTGTTACCCATAGGATTTGGGTTTCAGATTCAAGCTTCAAAGGATTTTGGAACCGTAAGCAAGTTGTCCAAATGGGTTAAAGGGTCGATTTTGGTTCGATTTTGGTTAGACTCGTTGTTTGAAGTTTGGAAGAAATTGTGACTTAGTTGCATTTTGGGTAAGATTATTTGGTTTAATTGTTGAGTAAATTGTATTTGAAATCAGGCCTAAAGACTTAATTTAATTTAAGTTTGAGTTTATGTTTTGGGGTTTTAATTCAAGAATTTTGTGAAAATTGGTTGTTTGGTTAGCTATTTGCACCTAGTCTCAAGGTAAGTACTACTAGAACTACCTATGTGCCAGCCAATTTAGTTATTAAAATGTTGTTGACTTCTTTGGGCCATATATGACTTATTTTGTTTGCATGTAATCTTATGACTGCAAAGATATATGAGCACAATGATATTTGTATGAGAGTCATTATGAATCTATATTGTGGGATTTTTATGTATTTTACCAGTTATGCTTGTTAGTGATAGTTACCCTCCTACATTGGTTGTGTTTGTCCACTAGAGATTTTGTGTTCCTTTACTAGAGGTTTCGTGTTCCTTCGGGATACATCAGAGGTAAGTGTCTCCTATGGGATTCACTAGAGGTTCGTGAACACAATTTGCACGCGTCTAATTAATCTCTCAGATAAGTGAAGTGTGAAAAGTTGAAATATGCATATCCCATTAGCATGTTACATCTATTGAGCATAAATGCATAGCCTGACCCCGGTAGTGGGGTTACTTACGGAGTATTTTATATACTCACATTTTTTTCATGATTTTTTTTCCAGGTAAAGGAAAGGACACCTCGGCAAATGACAAAAGAAAACCTTGATGATGTCATTGGGATTAGACTAATGCTTCCGCACGAGTTTTCAAGTTTTCCTTTCGTTTTAATACTTGGGATTTTTTATTGAAACTAAAACTATGTTTTCCTTTATTTATTTCTTTATGCTAAATTTTCTATTTTAATACATTAATATTTTAAGGGTACCCCGATTAAAGATTTTTGGTTTAGACAACAACAAATTTATTTATCTTAAAGATGTTTCCTCGATTCTTAGTAAAATTATGAAAAAGAGTCCTTTGAGATGTATGCATACATATAGTGACGACCTAGTTCAAGTCCTAGGAAGTCGAGTCGTTACAGTAATTGATCAGAAGCTGCTGATTATTGGCTCCTCTCAGCACTTCTGTAGTTTTTTTCGAAATACCTAGAAGGTATTAATCCTTCTTGTATGACATTTTGATCTGCTTCAAAATTGATTCGAGCAATTGTTTCTAATTTGAAATCCCGAACTTTGATGGTGATCTTGGACAACCATTTTTATTGTATACTTTGCAGATGTAGTTGACTTTTTCAACATCGTTCGCCTGAATTCCTGATGATTCTCCTTCTACCGGGGGCATGAGGTTGGTTGACTGGTTTTGGAAATTACTAAAAGCGATTTTGAGAGTAGAGAGTTGTTTGTTGATAGCAACTTCTCTTTTGAGGATTTTAACTTCCATTTGGAGGTCAGTAATCTTCACTATCTCTTGACGTGATTCACTGTTAACCTGATTTAGTTCTTGAAAGAAATATTGTATCTAAATTGGATGAGAAGAGTAATTGGTAAATAAAGTTCCTTTAGATGTGATCTATTCGCGTGACATGTGTACTACAAACGTGTAAAGGAACCAAGGTTAGTGGATTTTGACAGTTCAAATTTCCTTTAACAAGTGGGTCACAATTTTTTATTTTGAAGTTTTCCACCTAAATTCTTTTGTTCCTAGTTTTGTTGTTTCTTTTTAATTTCTCAATCATTTTATGTTTATTTTTGTAACAATAGAGGGAGGTTTTTCCCAACACTAGATCTCTTTCTTTTTATTAGTAATGAAACACTTGTTAGTTAGAGTTGTTAATATCTTCATTTTTTTTTCTTTTGGCAATATGTAGGTTGGGGGAATCGAACTCAGACCTTAAAGTTGATAGTATAAATTCATGCAAGTTGAGCTATTATGCACGTGTTAACAATTTCTTCGGTTTATTAACCTTTACTTACCTAATTAGTATATTTATGTTAGAGATCAGATAACCTAAATTTATAGTGATGAAAAAAAAATACAGAAATTCTTCTTTCTTCTCAATCGTTCGATTAAAAACAAAGGAAAAAAAATGTACAACTCTCAATTGGTGAAGATGTAAAAAATTTCTCTCTACAACAACCTCTCTGTCAAATGCAAAGTTCTCACATTTCCTACTCTGCAATTTAGGTTTGAGTAATTGTAATGTTATGATGAGCCTTTTGCTCGGTCGACGTTACACCATCCTACTTCGGCGCAGCTACCTTCTTAAGTTGAAAGAAAGCCGAGCAAGAATCTCGGTAGTACGAAGGGGAAGTAGAATCGTATCTGGCAGTGGTTCTTCGGATCGATCACTGATTCTTGGGCCAATCATGAATCGAGCAAACAAAACGAACTCATGGACGGAATCACCGATGTTCTTGACGCAAGATAAACAATCAATGGATAGTAAAATCAAAGTTGTAGTTGATATTATATTCTTGTCGCCATTAAAATGGCTACTTGTTAGAAGAGACATGAGCTCCTTAGCCAAGGTAGGTGGAGTTATATCTCTTATTGCCATTGTTATAGACTTCAAAGCTTTTCCTAATTCAGTACATAGTTGTAAGCAGTTTTCTTGGCATTGCCTATGAATTTCCAAGGGTAACTATAGAAACAAATGTGAGTTGCTATGTTATGGCATCAAACAAGGGTAGATTGGACAAGAAGGGGGCAATATTATCCCTTATTTTTTGGTCTTAACAAGTGAAATATGTCATAATATTTTGTCCATAAAATTTTTGCTCTCTTAAAAAAAAGTTACAAAAAGTATATATATATATATTTAAGTTTGGAGGATTCGTATGTCTAATCTCTACATTTTTATGTTTCAATTGAGCTATGTTTGCTGATGTTGGAGAGTATATATTGCATTTGAATGCATATAAAACATATTCGATATAAATTTAATGAAGCTTCAAAACAACACTAGTGTTGGGATCCCTCATTTAGGTTTATGATTTAATTTGATGATGTTGAAAATTTGTGGTAAAAAAAAAAAATGTATAACCTATCAAGTTCCAATAAAAATTCTTTTTTATGGTGATATTTTTGTCGACAATTATGACAATATTCTATCTATTATAATATTATGATAAAATAGATTTTCATTACATAAACATGCTTAGTGTCTAAAGGTCATGTGTCTCATAATGATACATCATTAGTGGCCATATAGTTCCACCACCTACTTGCCAAATTGCCTATAAATAGTGGCATTTGGTGGGTGTTGGAGGCACACATTGGTAAGAAAAGAAGAGAAATGATTGGGGATTTTGAGTGATTTCTATTTCCATAAAAATCCACTTCCATTTTCAATAATTTCTTTACTTTAGTTTATTTCATATTATCTTATTATTTTATTATTTTAATATTATAATTTCTCGAATTTTGTGCTTCCATTTTTCTGTCATTTTGCTCCTCAATTTTACAACACGTTATCAATACAAGCTCTTGTTGTTTTCCCGCTGAAGGTAGGTTCTTAAGGTATGTCATTTTTCCTTTATTATAATTAGTAAAGTAAATGTTGTTTTACATGTTTAGTATATATTAAATTGCTAATATAAATACAATTCTTTGTGATAGTGTTATCATGGAAAATCTTACAAAAATAGGATTCGTAGCCCTCGACATCAATGGAAATAATTATTTGTCATGGGTGCTTGATGTTGAAATACATCTAGATGCTATGAACATGGGAGAAACAATTAAAGAGGGAAATATAACATCCATTCAAGAAAAATAAAAAACTATGATTTTCCTTCATCATCATCTCCATGAGAGATTTAAGATGGAATATCTAACGATAAAAGATCTCTGTATCTTGTGGAAGAATTTAAAAGAGAGATATGATCACTAGAAAACAGTCATTTTTCCTAAAGCTCGCTATGAATGGATGCATTTGAGGCTCCAAGATTTCAAATCAATAAGTGACTACAACTCCACATTATTTAAAATCAGTTCAAAATTGTTGTTATGCGGAGAGAAAATTACTGATGCGGATATGTTGGAGAAGACATTTTCTACATATCATGCCTCAAATATGCTCCTGCAACAGCAACATCGAGAGAGATTTTAAACAATATTGTGAATTAATTTCATGTCTTCTCGTGACTGAATAAAATAATGAGCTATGGATGAAGAACCACGAATCTCGACCAACTGAAACAACATCATTCCCTAAAGTGAATGCTATAAATTTTAATAATCGTGGTTGAGGTCGTGGTCGTGGTCGAGGTCTGACTGTGGTAGAGGAAGAAATAATTATTATTTTCATGGTGGTCATTCTAATCACCCAAATTTCAAAAGAACCACACGAAATAATGATCATAAAGAAAAAGCTCCACAAGATAAAAATTCAAAAGGTGATGAGCATAAATGCTTCCGATGCGGGATAACTAGGCATTGGTCTCATGTTTGTCGTACATCAAAACACCTAGTTCATCTCTTTCAAATTTCACTAAAGCAAAAATGGAAAAATGTGGAAGCAAATTTTGTATACTAGGATAATGATATATTTGCCCATTCAATATGACAAATTTGGATGTGGCGGACTTTTTTGAATCTTCTAAAGCAAAAATCAGCACAAATGATGGCATAGCAAGTGTTTCCTTTGATTTTGAGAATATTTAGAGTTAATGTTATTTGTTTTGTCTATCTATCTTTCATGTTTTTTTTAAAGTTAAACTTTTGTATTTCAAGTTTTGTTTATCTTATTGTAATTATTTTGTTTAAATGAAGAATGATGGATAATTTTCATATGTTGAGTGACTAAAAAATGAGAAATGAAGATCTATGTCTAGCAGACTGTGCAACTACACATACAATACTTCAAAATAGAAAATATTTTTCCAAATTGACAATACCGGAAGCAAAAGCCAATACAATATCAGATTCTGCAAACCTAATTGACGGATTTGGAAAAGCAAATATTATTTTGCCTAGAGGAAGAAAATTTACAATTAACACTGCATTGTTATTTAATCAATCAAAGAGAAGTTTATTAAGTTTTAAAGATATACATTGCAATGGTCATCATATTGAGACTGATATAAAAAATCAGATATAACATCTTTATATCATATCTACTATCTCACATGAAAAATGTATATTGAAAAAGTTGTATGCTTTATCTTGTGGATTATATTATACTCATATGCGAGTCATTGAAACATATGCAACAATGAACCTAAAGTTCATGAATCTAGATATATTTACAATTTGGCATGACTGATTGGATCATCCAAGATCTATAAGGATGAGGATAATCATTGAAAATTCAAATGGACACCCATTAAAGAACTAGAAGATTCTTCAATCTAGTGAATTATCATGTGATGCTAGCTCTCAAGGTCAATTAATAATTAGGCCATCACCAGCTAAAATGGAGATTGAATCACCTGCATTTTTAGAACAAATTCATGGTGATATATGTGGATCTATTAACCCACCAAGTGGACCATTTAAATATTTTATGGTATTAATAGACGCATCTAGTGGATGGTCACATGTGTGCTTATTATCAAGTCGAAACTTTGCATTTGCAACATTACTTGTTCAAATAATTAAGTTAAGAGCACAATTTCCTGATTATACAATTAGGACAATTTCATCTTGAAATCCCACTTTTTAAATGTCATTAAATCCCAGTTTTCTTCTAGTGAGGTGTCTGAGATACTTGTGCGACGAAGGTGGTCGACAGAGTTGGTCGCTAGAGTTGTCGTCGGATGTGGTTGTCAGAGCTCAGAGTTGATCATGTGAAGGTGGTCGTTGGAGTGTGTTACCAAAGTGTGGTAGCAGTAGTTGTCGACAGTGGTTGATGGGTGGAGCCATTGAAAAATATTGGAATGAGGGCGAGTTGGAGTGAGTTGGAGAGAGAGTTGGAGTGAGTTCGTAAAATAATCAATTGAATTCTACCAACATTTAAAGTTGGTAGGCCAAACATTAAGTTGGTAATTTTTACCAACTCAACTCAACTCATGTTGGTGAGCCAAATATCCCTAAAAGATGAAATACTATTATATTTTTCATTGAATCTCTTGGTTGTAGTACTTGCTTTCATCACATGAAACACACCTACTTGATCATTTTTTCAAAGCTTAGATATTGAAATAGATATTTTAGAAGTCTCGAAACCAAAATACAAAATAAACCTAAAATTGAGGATGAGGAAAAAAAATTTAGAGACTAAAATGGAATCTAAACTATTTAAACTTCTACTTTTATACTGGGTTTGAAGTTGATAAAATAATAGCCGATAAGTTTTGAAGTAGTATAGTACTCTAGTGTGTAAAGTATTATCTCCACAAGAATGGTTAATTTGTTAATGAAACCTAAATAAATTCAACTATCAATCAAGGGGTACGAGTGTATTAAAGAAAGCAATTAAAACATATAATTAAAACCCGTTTTAAAAGAACTGGCTTTGATTTTGAGGTAAACTAATCAATCTAATTAGTAAGCCTCACTAGTCTAAGTTCTTTTTTCCTGTAAGTTCATTTTTCCCGTAAGGTTTCTAACAGACTAGCGAGACGATACTAGAGAGAGTGAAACAATACCAGAGACGATACTAGAGAGAGCGAGACGAGCGACAGCAAGACCAGCGAGAGTGAGGCGAGACTAGCGAGACAATAGTCACAGGTTCAAACCTTTTCTGGAAATTTGGGCATTTTGTAACTTTTCCTGCCAAGTTTCTAACAAGATTTAAAGGAAAAGTCACAAAATGCCCAAATGTCCCAAAAATTGGCGTGTACTCATGAGATTTGGGCATTTTGCCAATTTTCTCGTAAACTCATTCAACTTACGAGAAAAATGAACTTACAGAAAAAATGACAATAAGCAAAAAACGCATACCAAATTCTTTTTCTATCCAATTTCAGACATTTCCTACACATATTAAACCTCATCTACCAAAAAAATTCATTTTCTTTTCCTTTTTCTACCACCAACTATTCGTAAACCTAAATTTCTTTCCACCGTTTCAAACATATTCTTTGCGGGTTTGTTTCTAGAAATCGGGTCATATAGGATGGGGTTTTACCACAAATGACAGAAATTAGATAGTACTGTAAAAAAAAATGGACTCTAGGGAAGAAGATGGTCTCAGGGGTTAGGGAAGAAGACAATGGTTTGAGTGTCGAGGAAGATGGTTTTCGGGTATTAGCGTCATTTCACCATGTGGGACTCACCTTTGAAACTCTGAAAAGTTGAAAAAGAGGTTAGAAAAAGAAGTTTTAAAAAAAATGAGGTTAGTTTTGTCCCATCAAAAACTTTTTGGGTTAGAAATAGCAATTTCCCCATTCTCGCAATTGAAAAAAGTTCTAAAATAAAATTGTTGCGAGCATTTTTTTTATTGCTAAAGAAAAAAAAACCTCCCTTTTGGCCTTCAAAATATAGTCAAATGATACAAAATTATAGTGTTTTTTTTTAATTTTTTTTTTTTTTGTTTTAATCATGGGAAGATTTGAACCTTTAACTTCTAAATTGACAGTCCATATTTTATGAGAGTTAGCTATGTACTTACATCGGTTATGTCTTTTCTAATTGGAAAATTGTTAGAATAACCTAAAAAGGTTTTCTTCTTTCACACAACTAGCACCATTTTAGAGAACTTGTTCAAATATTTTTTCTCAGTCCTTTTTGGCCGAGATTGATCTTGAGATTTGAATAAAATTTTAACTTTATTGAAATTACGGTAAACAACCACTCATGATATGATGTCACACACGATATATCTGCAACCTTAAAGAAAACCAAGAAACAATAAAGAAACTTAATAAAGTGAAATGAGGATTTGTCAACCCAGTTCGATGAAATTACACCTACATCTAGAGGGCAGTGCGCCTGTGGAAAAATGCTTTTACTAATGTGAAGTTAAGCAAATTACAAGACATACTTATCTATAAGTAAATGCCAAGTACAAGGTCACACGGTGCTCAACTCACAATAAGAACACTTATGCTCCCCCTAAGTGTAAATCCTAGTAAGCTTCTCTTAGGCTCCCCCTAAGAGCAAAAACACTGCCTTGTCATGATCCTTCCACCTTACTGAGAAGTCCCCTTCACAAGCAAACTTAGGCTCCCCCTACAATTAAGAAGAATTTTTTAAGACTTTCAATAATCAAGACCAATTGCCTTGATCAATACTACAATAACACAATATGTTTCCCCAATACAAATTAAGGAGGAAGAATACAAGCTTTCAGCCGTTCTACCAAACTCAATAAATTCAGATCGAAAGGTAAAGTGGAAACTCTAGCATGAACAACCAACAACCTTTTTAAAGGAACTAGTGAAAAAAAATGAAAAAGCCATCAATGAAAAAAATGTGCATCCGCATAAATAAGGAAAGAAATAATCCTACGAGACTGTCGGTGTTCCAACCAATCTTAAAGACAATTATTGAGATAACAATCAAATAGAGTCGTACCATGCAACCTTAAACAAATGTTGCCAATCACCAAACCTAACATTTGTTTTCCTCGTACATCTAAATGATTGTCTTTTGGGCTTTCTTGGTGAAATTCGATGGAATCATGCTAAGGTGAAGACAAAGATCTTATATCTTTTCCAAATCAAAATTGATCTTTCCCAAAATTGAAAAATCACACTCCAATCCCTACGACATCCATTTGGATAATTGGTAAATCCCTTTAGAAATTCGGATAATTGTGGAAAGGAATAATTGGGAGTAAAATTTGGAAATTTGGATAAGATTTGAAAAGATTATGTAAGATTTGATATAAGATTTTGAAAATATTACAAAATTTGGAGAAGATTTGAAAAGATGTAAGATTTGATATAAGAATTGGAACGATTGTAAAATACTTGGAATAGAATTTCGGTGTTTATCTTGGGTGAGATTTCACCGAGAAAACTCAAAAAATCAATAGTTTGAATATAAGATTAAAAAAAAAAAAACTTGATCTTTTATTCAAATCTCGAAGATTGATCCCGACTGACAAGGACTAAGAAAAACTATTTCAATAGATTCTCTAAAAGAGCATTAGTGTGAAAGATTAAAATATTTAAGCGGTGTTATTTATGACAATGTCCCTTTCTAGTTAGATCTTCAAAGTTGGAATATTTAAGTTTAGAACACCTAAACTATGATAGATTGTAGAAATGAGGGGAAAATTAACTGTATATAACATGAAAGAAAAACTTGAAGTTAAAAGATTGAAATATTCAAGATATATAACCATAAATCGCAGGGTCGACATTAATTTTAAAGTTTAATCAATATCAATAGTATCTTTTATAAATACTTATAAACCATTAATAAATGTCTCTTCTGTTATAGGTGAAATCATCCTACAAACGTGTTAAAGTTTTGTGATTAGTTATATATTTGTTTAAGGCTAGCAAGTTTTGTTTTTCTGACTGTTCGAAAGTTGTCACAAAAGTTGTCTTAGTTGTTGTTGTAACAAGTGTCATTCCTACATATTATACTTTCCTTATCTAAAAATATTTTACAGAGTTGATTTTTGTTGGATACTTTCCTTCTTTATTGGCTGCGTGATTTATTGTGGAGATGTTTTCCTTTTCAATAGGAATTATTTATTGGTGTGCTTGGGCCAAGTTAGGGTTTTTGTTTTCATTTGAAACATTCGAAGAATTTGTGTGATTTTTGCTATGGGTTGTTCTTTGCTAATTGAACTATCAACTGTATCTAATTATTCCGCTGTGCAAAATGTGAAGGAATTGTTATCGAATCAATGTATTCATCATCGTCTCAAAGGGAGTTTGAGATATTAATTGCGAGAAGGGATTCTTGATTTTAGGGGGAGCCTAAAACATTGTCAACTTAGGGGGAGCCTAAGTTATTCTTGTGAAGGATTTTCACAAGTGATTGGAATAATATCTTCAAGAAGAGAGGGAGTCTCGCTACTACAAAATTGGCTTATAATGTTAGTTGAAAACCGACATTCTAGGGGTATAATGTTGACCAGGCGACCGACATTGAAGAAGGTGCTATTAAAGGTGTTCAATTCACCTTTAATAGATGACTTTAATGTCAGTTTTCGACTGACATTATAGATGACCGATACTGAACACCTTTAATAACACCTTCTTCAATATCTGTCAAGAAGGACCGACATTAAAGGAGTGTGCCCGTCATTAAATATCTATTTTTGTGACAGATTATGACCATCATTGTTGTTTTAATAGAAAAAAAATTATTGGTTGTACGTCACTAACTAACAATATTTATATGAATATAATAAAAATAATATGATATTTGTATACACTACTCAACAAACACAACTATTAACTAATTCCTTCCAACAAAACTAATAACATTATATATCCCTCTATAAACTATATTCAACTTAAAAAGATAAACAAAATTGCTAACTATAATAAGTACAAGATTCTAAAACCTTAAAATTACTTGCTATTAATCGTCTTTCTAGGTGTAAAATACTTCGTGAAGTCCCATTGTTGTTTCACCACACTTAGCTTTTTTCTTAAGAAATCATTAGCTTCACCACACCCCTAACTTGAACTCAAGCTTCTTTGTATTTCCATCCTGAATGTTTTCGATGTAACTTTATCATACTTTTATGTCAAATCATATGCTAGAAGAGAAAAATGAAAATAATTATATGTATATATATAAAAAAAGAACTTTTCTATTCTTAAAGAATTAACAAGCACTCAAAGGTCAACATAATAGTTTTCCAGAGATTTTAGCCAAACTTGAAAATAGAAACTCATCTTAAGATCTTAGTCTGACATAACTCGTTCACCAACAACTATTATCCTAATAAAAAAAAATGCATGGTAAAATATGATGAAGCACTCATCTCACTCTACCATCTCTATATATGATGAAACTCCAATCCAAAGATCTTACTTTCAACTAAATATAAGAACTGTATAGTTTAAATTAAAAACTCATTAAAAAGTTTTCTCCATATAACTTGTTCTATACACATTATATTGCTAAAGAAAGTTCTCCAAAACCATGTCTTTTCAAGCAATGAAATATAAACTAGAAAGTAAGTAAAGCGATAAAATAAGAATAGAAATTCCAGTGGCTATTCAAGAGTCGTTTCTCTCCTTAGTGATACACTCACTCCCAAGGCATTCCTCTCTCCCAACAAACCAGCAAACCCTATATAATCAAAGTATATTAAATATAGAAATATAACAAAATAAGGGCTTACAATGGAAAGCATTTTGATTATTCCCATTCCCATACAAAACTCTTTCAAATATGGAATGCTTTCCTAGACATAGAGAAAAAACAAATAGAAGAAATATTATTATTCACCAAAATTCACAAACTAAAATACAAGAATCCAAATACGAAACCTTCAAAGAAAGAAGTGGACGAAATCTTACGTTCCATTGTTGTCACAAACTAAAGACTCAAGGTCATAGAAAAGCAAATACAACATTAAATAAGTTTACCATATTCCTACATTAAGTAAAGGAAATGGACATTTGCTCAACTACACAAAATAAGTTATACTAACATACCTGAATGAGGAGCTTCTTTAGCAAGTATCAAGCACAAAACCTAGATCTCCAAAAGTTTTGAAAGAATAAAGCATCGCATAAGAAACTAAAAATTAGAAATGACTAATATTAATTGAATATGAAATGATATCAAGGTATTTGAACACTTGCACATGATATCCTACCTAATACAATATTAGATCACCATCAACTCAAAAACTTAAACTTAGCTAATAAATAAGGTAGATTTAGTCATATAAAAAATTTAGCATCAAATATGTATTCAGAAGCATATGGATTCCATTTGCTACACATATATTCTAGGATAAAGAGAAAGAACATTAATCTTTAAAAAATGATCAAGTTTTTACTTTGGAAGTTCATTGCAATTTCACAAGTTGGCAAGATGGGACGTGAGAGCATACAAGGAAGAAAGGGGAAAAGGAGAGAAACAAACGAGTTGCAAACCACTTTAGAGAAAAATGGACTACTACTCTGCATCTTACCTTAGACACCCTTCAAAAAACAATAACTCTTGTTGCTTTTACTTTTTAGCTTTGGGTTTATGATCACCTAGCTTAATAGAACTAACAAATTGTAAAATGAAATTTGGTGAACATAAAAAACACAAAAACAAATTCAATTTGCTTTCTCATTAATATATAACAATACTATATGATCAAAATGAATGGGGAATAGAACAATGACATAATATGTTTATGCAAGTAGAATCCCATCTACATTCTTTCAAAAAGAAATGTGGGAAAAGGACAACCTATTCTCACAAGTTATGGTATGAATTGTTTTTTTTTTAGGTAATTTTAATTAGGTTAATTATCTTAAATTATTTATGAGCCAAATTAGAATTTTTTTTTTTAATTAAGGAAAGCAAATCCAATCTAAGTATTTAAAATTTTTAAATCTGATATAAAATTTGTTAGTAAGATTTTATTTGATTTGAGGGAGATTTGGAATTCAATTTAGGAAAGATTATGGTGAAATTTGGTTCAAGTGTGTATTTTTGGTGGTGAGAGTTTTAAGGAATTTATGGAAAAAGAAAAAGGGGGAAAAGTAAAAAGGAAAAATGGATAGTTATTTTTTAAAAGGAATTAAGGTTTGAATAAAAAATGTATTTATGTTTATAAGTAAGTCTCGAAGTACGTGCAAGCATAAAAAAAACTCTCTTCCTTCTCTCTCAGCCAGTTGTTTCTCTCTCTCTCCTTCCTGATTTTCTTCTCCTTGACCGAATGTCGCACGCTACTCCTCCCTTCGTCGTCCGTTCCCACTGGTCACCGCATGTCGCTTGTTGCTCGTCACCGTCATCCATGCAGCGCTGAACAGGTTTGTCATCATCGCAACTCTTCTTCACACATCCGTCGTCGTTCGTGGGTGCTCCAGTCGATGTCAGCTCGTCGCCGTTGCGCAGGTCCGCAGAGCCACCATGCATGTCACCTCCGGAGTCTGCTATGTTTCGTCGCTATTTCTTGTTAATTAGTGGTCAGAGCTTCGAATTTTAGAAGGTAAAATGTTGGTGATTTGTGGGTTTCTCATTTGGGGTTTAGGAGTTCCTAAAATTTTATTGGGTAATGTGTAGATTGTTGCTTTGATTTGGAGGATTGGAAGCAATTTCGAGTTAATCCACCCTTTGGGTTAGGGGTGTACATAGGTTGGGTTGGGCCGAGTTAGGGGTCTTTTTTGGACCAACTCGAAAATCCGGGTTGGCCTACTCTCCAACCCATCGGTTCCATTTTGGAGGGTCAACCCAACCCCACCCAACCCAATATTTTCAGGTTGGGTCGCCGGGTTGCCTTCGCTCTCTCGCTCTATCTCGCCTTCTCTCTCGCTCTCCCGCTCTCTATCTTGCTCTCCCGCTCTCTCGCGGATCTTCCGCTCTCTCTCTCTCTCACTCGCCCTCTCACGCTCTCTCTTGCTCTCTCGCTCTCCCAAAGGGTTACTAGGTTAAATATATATATAATAGTCGGGTCGGGTTAACCCAGGTGGAAAAATCACCAACCCGAGACCCCACCCAAAATTAAAAAATTAAAAATTTTCAACCCAACCCAACCCCTACGATTTGGGTTGGGTAGTTCGACTAGGTCGGGTTCCGGGTTTTTTGAACACCCCTAATTCGGGTAAGATTATTTGGAGTAAATTTTGATTAATTTGTGATTGGAGATAAGCCTAGAAGTTTATTTTAAGTTGAGATTTATACCTAGGTTATAATTCGAGGGTTTTGTGAAAATTGGTTGTGTAGTTAGCTACTGGAACCTAGTTCCAAGGTAAGTAATCTTATTAATGGAGCCACCTTTGTGCTAGGCGATTTAGATAGCAACTGAACTATCGGGTTGGGTAAAAATTGACGAGCTTAACATGATTTATCCTGTTGTGTGAGCATGCTACATTAGTTTTTCTTTATTGATGTGATTATGTGTGGGACCATGAAGCACGTAGCATAATTTATGTTAATATTTACCAAAACATGTTATTTTTTTTTTTACTAAGAAGTGACAATTGCCCTCCTAATGCTGCTATGTTACCGGAAGCCGACAGGTTTTCTAGTACGTTACCGGAAGCCTACGGGTTTCCTACTACTATCGAAGACCTATGGGTTTCCTACTATGTTCCGAGTGTCGAGGAGTGCCTTACTACGTTTGTGAGCTTTCAGGTCACCAGATATGTGCTAGGAAGGGTTAAATCGTTCACTAAATGGCCATCAAGGACTAATTTACTTATGTTCGTCCCACTAGCTTGTCGCACCTTTTGGATATGGGTGCTTAGCCTGACCTCAATAGTGGGGTTACTTACTGGGTCTTTTGTACTCATCTTGTTATCATGTTTTTTTTTTTTTTTTTCCAGATAAGGGAAAGGACACCCTGGCGAACAACGAGAGGAAACCTTGATTGAGCCATTGGGACTAGACTAATGCCTCCATACAAGTTTTCATGATTTTTCCATTCATGTTAGCATTGTGATTGTCATTGAGCCTAAATCATGTTTTCCTTTATTTATTTCTTAGTGTCAAAAATTCTACTTTAATGCATTAGTGTTTTAGGGCGCCCCAAAAAAAAGTTTTGGTTATCAAACATCGACAAATTTCTATGCATTATCAATGTCTCCTTGATTTTTTGCATGTATTAGGAAAAGTGTGTCGTTTGAGCTGCATGCATGTTAAGTTACGACCTAGCTTGAGTCCTAGGAGGTTGGGTTGTTACATGAATCCTCACATAATCTAATGATAACCCTATTTTGGCATTTAAAAAAAACGAAGAATTCCCCCTGCTTTGGCTTTGTTTTCGCTCCGCTCGTGCGTGGCACTCCTTGCTCGCGGAGCGGCATACCGAAAAAAGAAAGGTTTTGAAAGAAAAAAAAAGTGGATTCCCTTTTGTGATCAAGAGTTTAGCTATAAGGCGGGGTGGAACAGAAATAGTAAATAATTGCTCAACCAGGTTCAGTGGTACTAGCCTGATGCGCGGGTCAGGAAGTCACTCGATAATTAGCTATTGACTAATGAAAAGATCATGAACATGGATTAACTACTAAGCGGAAACTGTATGTGAAATAGGAATGTTCATGATACACAATGAAGGTCTTGTTATGATTAGACCATCTTCATTTGATCTCCTCTACCTTTCCCAATTCTCCGTAGTGCCCGACAATACATCGTCTGTAACCCTATTCGATAGCTGAATATGGATTAGGCTTGATGTTAATTAAGTCAGGTAAGCGAGTTTACGAGCTATGCGTCAGTCACCTGTGGAAAGACAGAGTCAGATCGTGATCGATACCTAACCTAACCCTTGTTCCTACTTACCTTTTTTCACCCACCACCTTTCGTATACTCCACTCGTTCCCTTCGCCTTCGTAAGTCAGCGATTTTTGATCCGTAGATTGAAATGAAATATTCAGTTAGACTCCGATTTTCTACTCTCTTACCGCTCTTCAACTTTTCTTTTACCTGTAAACTAACTAACTCTGTTCCCGAGATAACAATACCTGTTCTATCTGTTGTAATGCTCCATGTGCCATTGATTTTGCCGGTAATTAGACTTGTTATCTGTTCTTTTCCTTGTAAAAGAGTATTGATTTTACCTGGCTGTAAAATTGTATGTTAACAACTCCCTGTAAAGAGGGAACTCGAAACTAACTATTATCAAGCATACAAGTAACTTTTAGTTCTATTACCTGTAACTATTATAGAAGTAACTATTCAACTTCTTTGCAACTCTTTTCATGTTGTGTAACTCTTCTACTCTTTTACCTGTAACTAAATGCTCTACGTAAACTAACTCTTCTATTAGGTGTAAGAGCAACTCTGAAACTCTTGGAACTGTAAAGAAGAAAGACGTAGTGTGTCTTATTTTGACCACTACACCATTGAAGCTCTCATGATATATAGTCTAAGCAGCCTGTTCAATTCTCTAAAAAATGAGATGCCAGCAGTTCGCGCCTCTCAAATTATTTACCATCTTAATAAATTGGTAAAGCAACATGCTTTATTACTAAAATCAATCAAAGAGAAAGATAAAAAATGGGTCAAGCTTGAACTTGAGAATGAAAATAAGGGTAATGTTTATCAAATAGGTGCATTGTTGTTCAATTTTATGGTAGATAGAGATCTTTTAAGCTACACTAATGATTTAAGTACAGACTTAGAGTCTCAATCTATAATAGGTGCGAAGCGAGAATTAGACGCTTTCTTAAGCTCTTTCTCTTTGTCTTTCTAAGAGTGTAATTGTGAAAAGGTTGGCTGGCCAAAGAAGGTGATAGCAACCCTACTGGTCCTTTATTTATAGTTCTTGCATTAACCGGTCTGGAATTAGGTGTAGCTATATTACAAGCTTATGTTTTTACGATCTTAATCTTGAATGATGCTATAAATCTCCATTAATGTGCTTATCTTATAATTGAACAACTAAAATGTCAATTCGTAGCGTAGTCGGATTGATTTTTTTGATTCAATTGAAGAGCAAGCCTATTTTTTTTTAATTCTAAGGCATGTAGTTCTACCTATTACACTAGATGCTCAATCAAATTAGTTTGCAGAATTCTTTGCAAAAAAAGATCATGAGAAAAGCGCGCGCTTGTCCTTATTTTTCTGGCCAACACTACCTTTTTCTGATCATCATGGCTTTTTTTTTCCCTTTGCCCTTCTTTTATGGGCACTCAAAACTCAAGTGACCTTTCTTCTTGCAGGACCAACACTCTATGTTTTTCAGGTCCTTCTGCACTCACTTTGTGCTTATTCTTTTTTAGAAACATATTCTTTTGCGCAGCATTAGTCTTTTCAGACTGCTGTTCAAATCTCTTTTCAGCTTCCGCCTAAAGAAAATGGTCAGATCAATCATAGAACAAGGAGGAGTTTCACAGGAGAGAGTGGTTGTCAAAGACTCAAATGACTGAAGCGGACTTCCCGGTCACTGATCACTCTTTTGTATAGGGCATTTTGACTCTCACAGCTCCAAATTCTTTTCGAATCTTCTTCATCTTGTCTAAGTGCTGAGACACGCTCGTCCCCTCAAGCCCTTCCGCGGCTTGAAAAAAGAAAGATATAGTGACTTCTATAACCTTGTTGACTATCTTCTTAAGTGAGCAACCAGCCTAAAAAAATACTAGACTCGTGCTCGGGAATAATGGATTGATAGAGTTCGCTTACATTTTGGTTGCTTCTATATGGATGAGCAACTCAACCAATTCATAGGCTATAAAATCGATTATGCTAGTTAAGATCAGTCTTTGTATATGTGTATTAGTTATACACCAATACTTTACTGGATCCCCTTAGCACAATATCCTTCATGTAAATCAAATTTTGGAGAGATTCTTCAGCTATATTGTAAGCATATCCTGGTCTTGTTTCAACTAGCCTTAAAAGAACAGAAAGTCGATTTACGATCTACGAAAGATAAGACAGAAGAAAAAGCATTGAACCTTAGCCGACTGCTACTAAAGAACTAGGAGCTGATTCTAACAAAGAGAAGCGCATTTACATCATCGTGAATGACGTATGTGTTCCGTGAGTGAGCTAGTTGTTCTGAGGAGTAATGGATCATCTAGTGGTAACCAGTCTTCACAACACTTTATATAGGCGCATTCCCTTCCTTGCACTTCTTGTAAATCCACGCCCAACAGACACAATAATGCGTATGTGAACTGACATAGATTGGTACCATATTGTTAGCCTAATCATTGAACGTATTCAAAAGTCTAGCCTTAGAGGGGAAGTGTTGTAATAGACTTTTGAATAATAATCGTGAAATAGCATTAAGATAAGTCAATGTGTTTATCTTAGCATACTCCTTGGTCATTTATCGATTAGGTCTACGTTCACCCTATAAATAATAATCGTGTATTCAATAACCCGGCTTCTAGCAAAGAGCGTGTATCTACTCGTTGAAAAGATCATGTCCACCCTACTATAGTGCACTGCGTAAGGGGGATTTCCGTACTTACCAAGTTAATCTGACCAATGAAAGGTTCTCATAGACTAATACATCAGGTCCATTACCGAATTTCTAACCAGTGATCGAAATTAGATTCTATATCATGTACCCGACCCATCCTATTGGCCCATTAAAACTTCTATTCCTTCAAATTAGCCTAATCTGACGAGAGATATTAGCCACCTGTCAGTCACGGATCTTTTCAAACACCGATTCTCCTCTTGAGACTTAATTAGCCCTTGACTTGGAAGAAGTACCAGCAAAAATCTTTTTATTCCAAGTCAGCTGATAGACCCCTATTGTATTGGAATTAGGCGCCCATCTGTTTACTGTTGTCAACTAATCTCTTCAATGTTCAATTCGACTCAATGTTAGAACATTTCTGTGAATGCTATTCTGATTTAAGTGGTCCTATTCTGTGTCCCGTGCTAGGAAGCATTACTCCTCTTTTCATTCCAAATTCAAGAATACGACCGATACGATTGATTGGTCTATGTGCCTCTCTTATTACTTTTTTGTATCCCCCTGTTCCTCGGATACAATTCGATCCTTCTACGGCCAAATCTCAATTTGTGGAAAGCCTTCGATGGCTTCCTTATGAAAACATCAATTTTTATTTGGGTATAGACGGTATCTCTTTATTCTTCGTGATATTGACCACATTTCTGATCCCTATTTGCATTTTAGTGGGTTGGTCTGGTGTGAGAAGTTATGGGAAAGAGTATATTACAGCATCTCTAATTCGTGAATTTCTAATGATCGCCGTGTTCCGCATGCTGGATCCTCTACTATTCTATGTTCTTCCCGAAAGCGTGCCAATCCCTATGTTGTGCGGAGCTGAGCATCTTCTATTCGCTGGGATCAAGCTTTTCCTCTGCAGGGGCCTTGTGCAGTAAACCCCCTACGGGCGGTCGTCCGTCGTCGTAAAGTAGTCCCCGCGAAGCTTTCGGGAAGAGGGGTAGTCTTGTGTGTAAGCATAGCATTTCTGGTCGAACCCGCCCAACCCAACTAAGAAGAACCGAACCTGACAGACACATCTTTTTCCTTTTGGGAGGGTACTCCGAGTAGTGGGTACCTCGTAAGACCTCGACCCGCCTACTCGGGTCTTGTATGAATATGCAGGAAGGGGTGCTCCTAGGTGTGTGTAGGGGTTGTGTTTGTTCGCGAGAATGGATTCCTCGTCAAGTCAGTTTGGGGGGTGTGGACACACTTGCGCGAATTCGGGTAATGGCTACAAGGGAGAAAGAGAAAGGAAACTGTACCCGACCAGGGATGGACGTAAACTCGTAAGCTATGGAGGGTAGGGATAATCGTCCAGGTCTCTTATTGTGAAACAAAAAAGCCGCCCCGCCACAGCTGGCGGGTTGGTTCCTCTGTCGTCGCCGGGGAGCTCTTGGTGAGGAGAATTACAGCAGCTTTCCCACTCCCTTTCATTATTATATACAAAAAAGTCTCTTCCACTTTCCTACCAAATCTCTCTTTATTCTGGCACATAAATGAAGGGATCGAAGAGATTATGGCGGATCATGTTCACCAAGAAATGACCCGAAATTGGATCTTGGTCTATTTGAGATTGTTCCTTTTAATCGTAATCAAAGATGTTTTCTTGTCTCTCATTTCTTTTCCGAATAAATCGAAGAACCTAATGGATCGAACTCATCCTTGGCTGCTATGAAACATATCGGCCTTGCGTTGCGGAAGGAACGTTCTGTTCTGTTTTGAGTTGAAGGCAAGAGCTCTTTCTTCAATAAAGGTTTGGAACTCGAATCTTTCCCCAAGGGGAAGAATATGGGCTTGTTGAAGCTATGAAGCAAGAGTATTCCATTCCGTTTTTCAGCTGGATCCGGGCTTGGTTCGACCTGAAAAAACGTCGATTTAGTAGAGAGAGAGAGGGGCTTTTTGCGAAAGGCTATCAACGTAGACGTATATAGATATAGTGAGTGTGTGTGCAAGTAGACGACTTTCCGCTTGGGAATTATACAACCACCGAACCTTCTTTATCATGATCCGACCCACACCTAAGACCCAAGATTGAGCACCAGAGCAGCTCATAACAACATACCAAAAAGAAGAATGTGATGAGTTCATATTCTCCAGATTCAACTATAAAGCAGATAGTGACGATGAAAAAAAAAGCATAAGTTACCTCGTTCGTGCTCCCGTCTTTCCCGCTGCCATCTTCGGTGGATGGCCCCCTATCTCTTAAAGCTTCTATGCGACCCATGTAGCTATTTATTGGTGCCTTTGCTTCCCGCGGCTTCTTTTACTATAGCTCTGCCGCCATCCCTGCTATTACTTATGGGACTAAATCAATAGAAAAAACAACTCGATCGAGTGCGTATACTCCTTCCGCTGGGGGAACCGGGTATTCAATGGGCTATGAATCCGGATATTTACCCCAGACCACATTGTATAGCTCATCCACCCATGCACCTTTATGGTCTTTTAACCTCTTTTCTAATTCCTTTAGCAAAACTTGGTATATCCGTTCGGTTAAACCATTTGTTTGAGGATGTTCTACAGAGGAGGGCTATAGAACTATCTCTGGCAAGCATTAAGCCGTCGAACTGCCGACTCTAGTTGCTTCTACGTGCTATATTCTCTTCGCCTAACACATTCAACTTCCTTTTCTTGCAACGAGTTCGGCTGCAGCTCACATTTTGTTTAGAATCTCTTTTTATGTGGCTCCCCCTCAGGTTCGGTTCTTCTTAGTTGGAACCTCTTTTTCTTTTTGAACAGCCCGAGCTAGATGACAAAGCTAAGCTCGAAGGTACCTTTTTGATGCGGTAGAAGTACCTCGCAATCTTTTCTTCTGTTGCTGGGAAAGTCTTCCTCGGAATGTAAGTCAAAGCCTTGAAGGAGTTGTCTCCCCAATCTGACTCTGGAATCAAAACCTTGATTATTACATGCATCTCGATATTTTCTGAAGAGTGAGTGCTGGCCTTTTCATATTGAATCACAGCCATTTCCCTCTTTCTTGGGGATCAAACTCCAGGGAACAAGCTTAAACACTGATGCAAGCTGTCAATCATTAGATTGTTCTTTTGGTTTGGGATGAGAATGAGGAAGTAGAGAGCAACCAATCTTCTTGTAGTGGAGTTGAGACCTCTTCTTTATATCTTTCTTGATCCTCGATTTCTCTTTCAGCCAAGGGTCTTCGAATAGGAGAAGAAAAGCACCTATACCTTTATTTCGTAGCTATTGCGAAGGTCAACAAATCTCGATCCAATTTGGTCTTATTGATTACCTCTTTAGTCTCGCACTCATAAACGGAAGCTGTTGCTGTCTTAGTTGATCTAGTAGACGAAACCTTACCTTCAACAGATCTAGTTCCAGGGTCGGATAAAGAAAGTAAAGGAAAGTCAAACCTTTCCATCAAATCCTCTCTCTCGTGTAAGTATAGAAAGTGTGCCGGGACGAAGGAGTCACGGTTCAATCTTACCGCCGGAATGAGATTTGAACTCTTTGAAGAATATCGTAGATGAATTCACATCTCTTCTTTTCAGAAAGTGATGAAAGAGCATCGAAAGCTAGCGCCCAATAGTGCTCTCCAATAGTGTCCCGAAATGGGACCGGAGATGCCGGTCACCGTATGGCTAGTAGATTCCTTTCCTCACTGATGAAAGTCGAGATAGCGGAGGAATATTCAAGTAAGAATTTGCTCATAGCAACTTTTCAAGAATGCAATATGCTTAACCCTACTCTAACTATTGGATTTGCTGTTCATTCCTATTCCTACTTTTCTTGCGTCCCTCCATCCCAGATCTCTAGGAACAGGGCTGACAGCAACACCATTAATCGAACGAGTCCGGATTAGTGAGATAGGTCTCGTTCCTTTGTTCTTTGTCCAGCTACTCGGTCAATAAAGACGGAATCAGGGCTAGCTCTCTCAGTCCCATTCCTGATCAAATAACATCCCAAAAGAACGAACAAAGAATGGAAGGCTGCATCGTGTGTCGAAGGGGATCCATGTTCCAGTAATTGGTGTAAAAAGATGTTCTTTATGGTCAAGGAAGATAGGTTTCTTTCTGTCTTTCTTTCCGGAAAAGAGAGACATGCGAGTTCGACTCTCGTTCTATCCATGTTCAGCAGTCCTTGTCCATGTTTTTTCTGTTGATGGTAGTACCGCTCAACTACGAGATGCTTGAAAGTCGATGTATCACTCACTGCACACTTTCAGTCCTTCTGTTATCAATAAGGAATACATCATGACCTGAGAAGATACCTCAGCGAGATCCTGAGCATTGTTTGGGAAAGTCAAGAGAGCTTTCAGTGTGTCCGAGGATTTGTCATCCGATCCGGATACACTCCAAATTCGAAAGGATAAGGCACCAGCCCAAGCTGGAAACTAAGTCGACGCGAAGAAGCCAACGATCTCGATGATCGAGTATATAGATTTTCATAAGTGAAGGAAGTGGAAAGCTCTTTTCTGACTTTGATTTGAAGATCGAACAAAATAGACGAAAAAGAAAGATCAAGCCCGGTTACATTCATTTCATTTTTTTTTTTTGATCAGACAATGACAGAACGGCCAATTAAATTAAAGGGAGAGCACTAAGTTACTTACGTTACGGCACTTTCAGGCACCATTAGCTCACGAGCTCTTTTGAATTTGCATTTATTTCTTCACCGGGCTTGGACCATGTCTCCCGAACAATCTCAGTACATATGGCGCAAGACGATTCCACATATCGAGGTCGGAATGGGATCGGGTGTTTTCACGTCTCACCGTAGTGCCCGGTTTGTCTTGATTTCCGATTGATGAACAAGAAGGAAAAGAGAACTATTGGATTTTTTGACTCGCCCCCGGCTACGTGTCCTTTGGACCCTTCGCCCGCCACCAGTGGAAGCAAGCTAGCCTTTATCGGGTATACCCTCTCTCCTTAGTCCTTTTATCCATTTTTGACACCCCAGAAACCCTTAGGAATAGCCCTGGGGATTGTTAGCTTCTTAGAGCTAGAGCCTTAGGAAGGAAAGCGATTCTAACCTCCACTGTAAAAAGGCAACTAGCTCAAATAGAGAGAACGAGGCTTTTCAAAAAGGGTACTGAGACTATCCCTGACCCTGAGAGACTGCTTGAAGGAAAAGCTTGAAGTACAGCCTGGAGCGGCGATAAAGCGCAGCAGGAAGAGGAACTGCTTTAGATATCTCTTTTTTTCTCGTGTTCTGAACATCGCACTATGCCTATCTGTCTTTTGCCTATGTATTTTAGCATAAGTCTTTCTCTGCTGTGCGTAAACAATCCTCTTCAACATATATTATATTCTAGCCTTTTTTTTACGGCGGTTTAGCCCCCCTTGATTTTCATCCGCATATCTCAAGACGGAGCGGATGACTAAAGGCTTTTGATCTCCCCTCCGATCGACGTAATGCTTCCATTTCTTCGCGCTCTGCACCAACGCATACAACTCCTTGTCAGGAGTAGGATAATTCTTCACCTATTTCATAGCCTCGAATGAACGCATACAGACCTTCGATTCTGCATCAAGACAGTGAACATGGCATAATCGCTTGCATCCGCCTCGATCTCTTGATTGATGCCCCCACCGGAACACTTTTCTCTTGCCCGAAAGGGGCATGAGGAGGGGAGATGCTGTGTAAGATAAATGGTCGATGAACTGACTTAGGGACTGCACCGCTACGAGGATGAGTTGCTCATCTCCGTCACATTTCTCGTTTTGTTCCAGTCCCCTACTAGGAAAAAATTCTATTTAAGTGACGGCGGGATGGTTGGCTCTGGTTCAGTACATAGACGACTCTTAAAAAAATGTATTGAGTCGGGGTATCATCATTCTTTGAAAGAGGCTACGCTCCTCCCCCTCGTAAACTCGAGATTAGTTGGCTGTAAGATCACCAGCATGAATACCTTACTTCAGCTTTAAGAGGTAGGGGTTGCCAAGCTATTCTAATAGAATGGGTCTCGACAGTAATGGCAAGGTTTCCAGAATAGTCAAGCTTTTAGATATCTCAAAATACGTTTATCAGCTACTAAATGAGAAACCCGAGGAGACTGTATAAACTTGTCTACAAGTCCAACAGCAAACGAAATATTAGCAGAGTGATGAAAAGTGCTATCAGGACCTCCCCTACATTTTTTAAGGTTCTTTGATTTTGGTTGGATAGTTCATATGGTTTTATTGGGAATAGGTAGTGTAGGTCCAATTCCATCAATTTTAGCCTAGGGGTCTAAACCCTCTAATTGTTTAGACTAGAGTTTAGCATATAACGAACCGAGAAAGCTGATTAGTGGATATCCCTAATCTGATGACATCTGTTGATAATACCAGAAATAGTAATGTTTTCATAATATATGGAAATCATCCGTTGGGACTCTAAGGGAGAGATTTTAATTGGCATATATTAAAACATTCATCCACAAATCTCGTAGGGTGGCGATGATTTGGTGGGATCCACAGATGTAGTGCCCTTTTCCTTCCCTACACCGATATGGTTTTATTCTGGGAAACGCCGAATGGATGACATTCTATATCATGTACCCATGTTCCTATACGTATATCGGCGAATGGTATGCAATTTCCTATTTGAGAATTTAGATAAAGTATCTCGTATCTAGTTGCGGGGGGGCGTGGCCAAGAAGCAGCCAGCTGACTGCCCCCTTCCATTCGGCCTTTCTTCGCTGTGTGAATAAGGTCTTAGTATGTATGGCCATTCTGGGCGGGTCGCAATAAGTCGCTGGTCGAAGGTTTGGACCAATCGCAATTCATCACCATCTTGCCCGCTTCCAATTGATGACAGGCTATTAAATAAGTGTTGACCTAAGTCCCTGTGCTGGGGCTCGGCTCCCGAACCGTACGTGAGCTGCCTCGTACGGCTCTTCCTAAGAACTTAAAGCCCCCTCTCTCTAAATAGAAAAAAAAAGACTTTTCAAAAAAAAAGCCTTGCCAACTATAATAAGTGGCCTCGGGGAGTGGCGAGCAGCACGGAACTCTCATTAATCAAAGGGGGCTTTCCAACAAAGGAAATCCAAAGACAACATTCTGGAACTTCCAAAAACCAAAGAAATGCAACATGCATGAGAAGGAGCTTTTTACGTAACGCTTCAATAGAATGAATTCGGTAAGGGTCGAATACGAGGCAAAGTCGTCCCCTCTACGGATCGAACCCCCTTTCTCTAATAAGTCGGAGGTCTTCGTAAACATGTTAAAGGGCTCCCGTCTTCGGCGGGTCACCTTTCCAAGATTAACGTATTTCTGCTTTAATATTCTCCATTGGAAGCGGGTCCTATCGTATTGTCGGGCACAATATTAAGACGAGGACCAAGGACCTATGGAATTGACTTCGTACTTGACCAAGGAGTATGCTAAGATTTTATATTAGGAAGGACTATATGCCCTAAGGATTAAATTATATCTTATGATAAGTTGGTGAATCACTTGAGCCTAAGGGAAGTCAAAATGATAATTGATACATATTATACACGATTATGGATTAAATTAGTGGGTTACCAATCAATCGTATCGAACGAAGGACTATATGCCCTAAGGATTAAATTATATCTTAATTAATCATTGAACGTGTGATATACTCCCTTGAAATCAAGTATTCAAAAGTCTCTACTGAACACCCACGGGCTATGAATTTGCAGGGTAGTACCATTTGAAATTATACAATTCATAATTGATACATATTCCACCCTACTATACTAATGTATTGTATAGTAGGGTGGAATCTAAGAGACCAATCCCCAAGCCTGTTGAAATTATAAACTAATAAGACAGTTCGGAAAATTCTTATTTGAATTGTATAATTTCAAATGCTATGGACATGATTCATAACCAAGGAGCGAAAGGTTAGACCTTAGAAAGTCAACGAACATCTCTAGGTAACATACACCCTCTCCATTCTGAATTACTTACACACAGACCCATAATCAACTTGATCTTGTAAGAGGCATCAGCACTAGCTTAGTTAGTTCGCTCTTTCTTTAGTTGCCTATCCTGGTCTGCTAGTTCCTCTCTTTGATGCTAAGGTTTTTCTTCCTCGCTCGAGCTGGAATCTTGTGAATAAGGTCCCCTTCAAGCGCGATGATAGTCAGTCTTCCGTTTTTTACTATGCCTTATTAGTTTAAAGACCGGACTTTGGAGTTGGTCTCAGTGGTCAATGAAAATGTACTAGTGTGCTGCCTTAACATGCAGAAGGAGGCCCTTTTGATTTTATTAGGCTGCTAACTTTACCGGCGGTAGGGGGGTTAAAAGACGGTGCATGAGCGAAGTCAGATCATCTTTTTTTGCATCCCATCGACAATATTCTTTGGTTTTGGTACATAACAACTTGCATAAGCAAAGTCGAATATTTGTTACAAATCTAGATCCTGCACTCTCATCTCTAGTCTCTAGCTATCATCTGTAGTAGTAAGAAAGCTATATCTTGTACTTTCTTGGGCCTAACTAAGAAAAGAGGACAAGAGAAGAAAGGCAAAAACAAATAAGACTTTAAGCCAGGCTGCTTCATTCAAGTCTAGGACTTAGGCAAGACTTCTCAATCGAGCAGTTAGGAAGCAGTTGAATCGCATTTCTCGTCTCTCGCTTAGCTCTGTGTTGTCGCTCACAGTCCCAGAAAGGTAGTCCTTTCATTGGCTAACGGGATTACGCTTAATGGTCTCGACCTATCATCGCTTCCTTCCTCTACTAGTTCTGGAGTCAAGTAGCATTTTACAACTGCTTTTGATATATATATAGGTCGATCACGGATTCAAGCTATAGCAAACAAGACAACTAGTCGATCCGGGACTGAGGTGCAAAGACAAAGGAATATGGTAGGTATAAGGAGTATAACAAGCAATCAAAGGAATGCAGGCGTTGGTAAGCGTAGAGGGGCTAGAAAGAGAAGTTAAGGTCGGTAGGCAAAACAGGGGGTTTGGGAACGAATCCTGTTCACACGAAAACTCTTCCTTTAGTCGAGACTCAGCAGCTGAGCTCCCTCCGTCTTAGTATACTAACTTAGCTTATTAGCCGTCACTCTATGACTTGTAGACCAATGTCTACAAGCTCCCAAAGAGAGTAAGTCTTTCTTATATCAACCATATATATGCTCCGGTTTCAGGCTTTTTTTCATTAGTATCCCATTCCTGTATGCCATTCCCGCATTCACTCGAGACGTCCAACAAGTTCTCTCTCCCATTGGTAGGCAGAAGACAGGGGTTTTGGAGGGGAAAGGTGTGTATAAGCCCTACATACTTTTGATGTTAGCATCGAATCTCTCCAGCTGAGCTTCGCTATGAACTCCTCGACTGAAAGACGCATAGTTTGAAAGATGGATGAGAAGTAAGGTTCACAGAAGGTTGGGACCCATTTTGAAGTTAACCATAAGGAAATCGGCACACATGAATGACTTGAATTCAATACGTCCCCGGGAAACTCTACAATAATTTGTTTAATCGATTGGTCTGAGGTCTGTGCTCTGTCCACAAAATCCTTTAATGAGATGGATGGATCGGTCCCTCGAATATGTCGTACTCGTCCCGTCCACAAATGCCCTATACAAACGTCGAATTAGCTTGAATTAGTTCCTCTCTTTCTTGCCCTGTAGCAGTAAGAAGTACACATTCATCTCTTTCTGTAATTCAATATGCCTGGAACTTTTGAAGGTGCAAAATCTATAATAAATAGAAGTGGAATCTGCTTCTCGTATTGGAATTTTGGAAAACATTGGCTCAATCCGTCCACATTCATCTCTGTCTTTTTCAAAAAATGGATGTTTTCTTCCGGTCTCTGGTCTCCGGTCTTTCCATCCGTCTACGGCTATTTTATTGTTCATCCTGCCTTCGCCCTTTTGTTAGCTGCTCTTCGATCAACCCTGGTTCGGGTCTCAGAGGCCATTTTTCTAATCCAAAAGGTCACTTTCATGGCTTGAGTGGGTCAATCAGTAGGACCTTTCAAAAGGATCGTTTTTTGGGCTTTATTTTGAAGCGTAGTTTTCCACTCTCTTTTCCACTATATATAGTTAAGGAGTGGAGCTGGAGAATCTCCCTCCCCGGCTAGGCTACTACGTTTTCTTGTTTGAAATTCCAGGTCTGGTCTTCATTGGTATTTGCTTTTTGCTCACCCACTACGTTTTTTTTTCGTTTTTCCCCCGCCCGGTCGAGCTGTCTGAGGTCGATGGTGCATCCGGTAAGCTCTTTCGGTATTCATCTCCAGAGCCCGGTCGGATGCTTCAATCCTTCATTCATATTCCGTCTCCTTCCTTTTTTCATGTCTATATTGCGAGTTTACAGCTCTAATCTTTTACTAGTCTTCCCCTCACATGTTAAAAAAGGGCGGTCCCCCCTAGACCTTATTCCGTCCAAGCTCTCATAGCATTCGTCTTTCTTCCTTCTCTGCTGCACATCTGTATTCTGCTTTATAGAGATCTTGGCTTTATGGTTTTTTGTTTGGTCAGGGGAGAAAGAGTTTAGGAAACCAAGCATGGTTTAAGCGAAAATCAATACACATTCAAGGAGTTGTACACGAGTTTGGTAAAGCATTCACCTGTCGGTTGTACATCGACCTGTCGGGAAACTCGAAACTCTCCCGCAAGCGTCCTTCTTAGGTCGGCATTTGGCTTTGGCCTTGCTTGTTCGGTTTTGGCTCATTCTTTTGATTGCCATGTCTGCTCCGTCTGCTGGTATAACATAGATGTCTTCTCTGGCAATAGCCAATCAAGAAGCCAAAGCAGGAGCCAAGCCAGCACACCGGGCAAGGAATCCCTTACTTGTTCGGCTGGCGGATGCAGTATAGTACGAGAATGTATAAGCCAAGTTCGGTACACCAAGCCGTTACACAAATCTCTTTGTTTCAAATAGGTTATCCCATATCAGCCGGCCAATCAACAAAGATCTGAAGAATGACCGACCCGTTTTTGAGCCTACGAAAGGAAATTCCATTAGAACATATAACAAAGGCGTGAATGGGAGAATACGATACCATAAGGAGGAATTCCTCGTTCTTCATGACTACCCGAAGGAGGAGGTATATGGCAATAACCAAGTTTACGATAAAAGAATAGGACAAAGGTCTATATTCAAGTCAGAAATCAAGGTAGCAAGCCTATTTGAAGAGAGTTGTTACACGAGCAAGCTAAGTCCATTAGAGTGAATTTATTTGAGCGCCATGTGAAAGCAATATCATGAACTTCAGTCCGAGGATCTGGCGACCTCGTCTTGCTATCTTAATCTTTTATAGATTAAGCCAAAAAGGTTACACTTCTCGCTTTTCATGAATGCTCTTTACGAGAAATGAAAGAAAGGTGCTTCTTCGGCCAAATACAATATACAAGTGGGACCTGCACTATGAGCAAGCTGTGCGAAAAACCGCTTCTTTTTTCCGGTTTCGCAACAACTTGGGCGAAATGGGGTTCTACCGGGAAACCATGGATTTTTGAGTTTTCGCCATTGGTTACTGGTCGAGCCACTGGAATGGAATGAGATAAGAATCTCTGGAGATCTTTCCTCTCCACTTACTCGTAACAGGCTTTCCCTCTGTAGAAGACTTCTTCCGAATGGCATAATTGTCCGATTTCTTCCTCAATCTTCAAAGAAGACTGACTTCTCCTACTCCTCCTTCTCCTTTAGGATAGGATCGTCGTTGGTCCTTCTTTCACTAATGATCTAATGAGATCACCATTTTCTAGTTGTTCGCGCGAACGCGCAAGGGACGAGACTTTCTATCGCTTGCGCTTGCTTTTCACTCGGAAAGACAACGGTCTCTCTCTTCTATAAATATAAAGCGAAGCAAAGCGCATGGCGCTTCAGTGAAGAAAGCTCAATAAACACAGACGAACACGATGCAGGGCATAGCATAAATGAGACCGCTGATCATTTCATCAAACATATATGCTTGACCTTTCTCGATGCTTTTTTTGGGGTGACTCACCAACCGACCCAGCAGTGATCGATGACAGAATGGTACGAACAAATCCAATGACTTGGATTTGGTAGTTCTCCATTTTCTTTTCTCTTTACCCCTTTTTATATCTTTCTAAATGGGTGTGCACCTCCAGATGGGCAGGGGCCGGCCTCCCACTCTCTTATGCAGCATTTATTAGCTTAGCTGAGTTGGGTGGATCGTGCAATAAGCCTCTCTCGACCCTCCCTTTCTCATACGTCTTTATGAAAGCCTCTCGCCTTTCGAGATCCGGTCCATCATCAACTCAGTCAGATCTTCTTGTTTGCTTGCTTTTCTTAGGCGAACTTTAACGGATTTGATCGGCATTTCGTGCCTGCTGCCCTGCGGAATTCGACCTTTTATCAGCAGGTTGGGTAGCGTAGTAAGGTTAGAGGCGCAATGAAATTAGAAGAGTTGGCCCTATATTTATTTTTCTCTAAAAACTCGGAAGGTTCCGCCAGAAATAGTTTGGGATTCAATCGTTTGGTCTTTTGAAGTTCCCTGATTGGTTTGAGAACCTGATTGAAGAAGACCTGCATTTTGGAATACACGTAGATCTGCAGATCCAGTGTTTGAAGTTATTCGTTTGTGTTTCGATTCCACAGTTCAGACGGAGACGTTGTTGAGTATGTGGCTTGACTTACTCCAAGGTGACTCAAGTCTTGATTGAGCAGTCATTTTTCGTAGTCACGGGTCCTGCTTTAGCACCGTTTCACATTTGAAACTGTAGAGGGCGGTTTGTGACCTTCCAATTTTCTAGTGACGGGGGTCGTGAGAGATAGCAAAAGGATGCATCCATTTCTAGGCTAATTCAGTGTCTTGTGGATGCTATCTATGAGGTAGTTAGACACGCCCCTTGCTTGGGGGATCCGTTGTTAGTGTACTCGTTACTGAGGACCTCCATGAGTACCTATCCCTGCGAGAAACCTTTAAAGTGAAGCGAAATCCAGTAAAGCATAAGTCCGCTCATAGACCTTGCGTTATAGCATCTATACGAAATTTCAGAGAACTCCCTTACGTAAAGCATAAGACTGACTTCTGACCCGGAAGTAAAGCATAAGTCCCCGAACTAATCTCCCAAGCGACCCTTTTTTTTTTCAGTAATCGGTTCATGGCGATTGTTTTGAGGAATAGCCAATAGGAAAAGGCGGACATTCCGATCAGATTAGGCTAAACCCTCTTTGTATGGTCAGGTGCTATTGATGTATACTAGCATCAATAATAGTCACTAATACCGGCGAAAGCGGAATAATATATTATGACCAATAGTAATAATTAATATTATAGGGAAGGATTCGCAGATTAAAATATTGAAGGGATTATGTTACCATTGAGGTAAGTTCACCTTTTAGTAACATAATAATTAATAGTTATGAATACGTTGATGATCTTAAGATATAGGCTAAGGACGATCTACACATGAGGGGGACATGATCTCAGTCAGTGCCTTACGAATGTTCATGACCTTTCCCTCGTCTTAATGGGAATTATAGCATGACTTACCATGATCATGTCCACTTAGGAACCACTCTGCTAATATGTTTCTAGTACACTTTCCATCTTAATGCTATTGGCTATTCCTCAGTGGCCTGTTAAATTCAAAAGGTATTGTCGGGCTTTAATTCAGTGAAACCCGCTGGCACTATTTATGAGCTTAGTTCTCCTACCCCCTCGGGCTAATAATCACCACTGAATTATGTTAGCTAATTAACATAGTATTCTAGGAACATGGATTAGGCTAATTATCTTTAAGGGCTACCCTGATAATCACAATCTAATAGACCTTTTACAACAATAGTGTACCGATCTCTAAATGGTAAGGAAAGGTATCCACTTCACATAAATCAAAGATACATATTCGCATGTAGAATATTTCCCTATTAGGTCTAAGAACTTAGCCGGCTTAGTTAATATCTTCAGTGCTGTTTATAATACTCTCTCCTATTGGCTCTCTGTTGGACGATGGCAGAACATCAGGAGGTCAAACGGAACATCATTGCATCCTTTTTCTATAGCTAGGCTATCTTTCTTCAAGAGAGGAACCCAGCCCTTTTCTTTCTTGCAACATGGCATCCCTTGCCACGTTTTGCAAGCTCCTTCCTTTGTTGAGCTCTGTCATCCCGCTCTTCGAGATCTTTCATTGGCGCAATCTTCTTTTCATTCAATCAAAAATTGCGATTGACTTTGATTCAAGATATCTCCTCCCTTTAATCGTACTTTAATCTAAGCTATTACTTCAGAGTCAGGCACGAGACGAAAGGAAGGTAAACAGGAGTTAACGGCAGGCGCAATAGAAAGTTGGGGGCAGGCGGGCGATAGGCTTAGATCAGATGCAAGCAAGCTCAGTCTCAATATGCGCATTAGAGAAGGGGGGAGTGTGAGGTGGGTTGGCGCTTCGGTCAAGAGGCGGGATAGCGTCCCACCTTCCTGTCTTGACTGGTAGGCACAATCGCTTGAGTCTAGTTCTTGAGCGAAGGAATCGCTTTCAATGAAAATTTCTCTTTAGCAATCAGCCATCAGCCCTCTTCAAGCTGTCGAATATAGATAGGAGATCCACTTCGACGTTCAAGGCTGGCAGCAAGCGTAAGTGCAATCGCAATCCCTATGAATTTCATTAATTAATATCTCTCCCGCCCTAACGCACTCTGTTATGGCGCAATCACTGACTGACGTTCTGAAGTTCTAGGTCTTAACGCTCTCCGCGCTGTCTCCTTCTGGTAATGCATGAGAGGCTGTCTTCCTTCCACCTCTCTCTATCGCCCTTCCTTCTTTTAGCGGCTCATCTCGAATCGTCGAATGTTTAGCGAATCGATCGTAATTGGTCTGACCGCTCAAGGCTTATCTCTCGATTCCCCTTTCTGGTCTCCGGTCATTGGTAGAAAGCCTTGAAATTCCATTTCTCTCCTCTCCAGCTTGGGAATACTTCTTTCTATTGGCTATATATCTTTACAATGCCAGTTCAAGCTATCTTCTGTCTCGAGCAAGAAAAGGTATGCGCAAGTGCAGTAGTTCAAGGCAGGCAGGTAAGGGCATTGATAGGGAAATGCACGCACTTGTAGTTGTTTCAGATGCGATCAAAAAGCCTTTTTTTTTCAAGCGTAGAGACTACATATGAGGAAGATGCGAATAGAGATGCGGAAGTTCCTGTTGAAGTTAGAGGTGCAGGAGCAGTGAACATGACTCTTGCAGAAGAGGAAGAAATGCGGTAAAGAGGAGTTCCAGGCGTAGGAGTTCATTCCACTATAATAGGAGAAGCAGGTGCAAAAGTAGTAGCAGTAGCACGCGCTTCCCTAGTAGCAGGAAAGGAGAATCGAATTAGTGCGCTACCTTCCCCCCAAGGCCTCCTCGGTCTTCTTGGACTTGGTTTATGTCTGATTCCACCCGAACAGCTAATGTAGGGTTTTTTGGGGTAATGGCACCGGCACACTTTTCGTCTAAATAAGTTCTCTTTCGTCTGCCGATAGTTCTTACCTGCAAAGTGGAAAATATAGGAAAGAAAACAGCGGCACACACCTTGCGTCTGGCTCAAAGCTCTCTGCATATGATGGTGCTTCTCTCTCTGATGCAACAGAATCTCGTAGCATTGTTGGCGCCCTTCAGTACCTCACTCTCACCAGACCTGACATCCGCTATGCTTTCAATCAAGTTTGTCAGTTCATGCACGCTTTCACCATCGTACATCTCCAGGCTGTAAAACGCATCTTACGGTATCTGAAGGGTTCTCTTGGCCGTGGCCTAACCATCACTCCGGGTGGGAAGAAAGTCATTGCTAGCTCTTTGACCGGTGCTATTGAATCTCTTTCCAGAAGGGCTAGTCTAAAGCTAAGGCTGCTAAGTCAAATAAATCCTAACTGCTAAAGTAGAACTGATAGTAGTAGCGCATCAACAAGTGCCTTAGAGTTACATTTAACCTGAGCAGGAATTCTATTGCCATTGATTCTTTCAATCTAGTACAGGTTCTACATCTCACTCTGTCTGTAATTCTATACCTCTCATCGATATCAGTGTACTCTGTCTCATCGCGAGAAGAAGCTATCAGTGACTTTCTAGAGCGGACTGTAACTAAAGATAGAATAGAATAAAAGAAATGAAATGTTCCGTTCAATCTTTCTTTACTCCGTAGTTAATTAAATAGTTGCTATTTCTTTTCAATTGTTTGTTCTTGTTCGAGTTCCTTCGGTATCAGTCCTTCATTCTATATATGCTATTTCAATGAATCTGTATCAGTTCATAGACTCACTGAGCCAAGTTTAGCAGCCCAAAAATAGGGGAGAACCCACCTACGCGCGCCTACTGGTGCTCTCGGCCTAAGCCGGTCATTGGCTAAGATCCGTTCCTGCGCGCGAAGTGCAGCAAGCAATTAGGCCTTGCTTTCATTTCGACGGTTGCTTTAGTGATATCGTATTCTTCCTCAAGCTTGGAGTTGCTCTTAGCTGGTCGGGTTGCCGGCCCGCAGACCCGTTTCGGTGCCATAGTTCCGGGCGCATTAGGCCCTCTTTTTGATGCCAATACCCTTCTAGAGGAATGGAAACAAGACCACTAGAAATAGCTAAGGAATTGCACTTAGTATAACCTTTTTGGGGGAATAGAGTCTATTCTTTCTTTCTATATGCACGGCGCGGTATAAGGGCGGTGGGTTTTAGTGGGCATAGGTTGTAGTTCCTTTTCCAGAAGAGAATTCATCATCCGATTCAAGATCCAGACCTGTGCGCTTGAGCAGCACTCCCAGTGTAAGGGGATAACTCTAACTACACAATTCTGGTGGCATAGCAAAAGCCTCATCTTCTTTTTTTTGAATTCAGGGGAGGAGCGAAGCAGCTTTACCGATAGGGAGAGGGGGGTGTGCGAATAATTTTTGCACTTCTGATACGGATGTGGAATCCTATGCCTAAGCTATGCTTGCTTCTGGCTGGGAAGAAGAAGTCCCCTTTCTTTTTGCTTTTCCAGGGAATCAATTTGCCTATGGTTGATTTTCTATCAGAGAGAAAGCCAGCATTAATACCTTCCTTCAGCTTTCATAGGTAGGGGCAGCATCTGAATAGGCCCTAAGTTGCCCGAAGCAAGGATCCTTTTGCTTACCGATAAAAGAATGCCTTTTTTTTTAGGGTGGGTCTTTCTTTATATACCTGAGGATCTTTTTGAGTTCATCCAAATTTCACTTCTGCGGAGATAGCATAACATACATTGACAACCAATCCCCACAACATATGAGAGGTTAGGACGAGTGATAGTAATCTCGATGAAACTCCCAACTCATCTTCTGCCCCTCTGTGATGAAAGGAGGATCATCAAGGAGATCCCAATTTTCTAAAGATAACTTGTGATTTTGCCCCCTTTTCTAGTTGTAAGGTCTTGTCCACCTTAGCGTTACAATGAAAAAAGAACTTTCTCATCATTGCATCCTTTTTCTATAGCTAGGCTATCTTTCTTCAAGTGAGAGATCGGATCGTGAAACCTCCTTGGGCTCCTCTGAAATCCTATGCTCATGTCTTTATCCTAAGGGCTATAGAACTATCTCTGGCAAGCATTAAGCCGTCGAACTGCCGACTCTAGTTGCTTCTACGTGCTATATTCTCTTCGCCTAACACATTCAACTACCTTTTCTTGCAACGAGTTCGGCTGCAGCTCACATTTTGTTTAGAATCTCTTTTTATGTGGCTCCCCCTCAGGTTCGGTTCTTCTTAGTTGGAACCTCTTTTTCTTTTTGAACAGCCCGAGCTAGATGACAAAGCTGAGCTCGAAGGTACCTTTTTTATGCGGTAGAAGTACCTCGCAATCTTTTCTTCTGTTGTTGGGAAAGTCTTCCTCGGAATGTAAGTCAAAGCCTTGAAGGAGTTGTCTCCCCAATCTGACTCTGGAATCAAAACCTTGATTATTACATGCATCTCGATATTTTCTGAAGAGTGAGTGCTGGCCTTTTCATATTGAATCACAGCCATTTCCCTCTTTCTTGGGGATCAAACTCTAGGGAACAAGCTTAAACACTGATGCAAGCTGTCAATCATTAGATTGTTCTTTTGGTTTGATAAAGGCCGGAGCCTTTGATAAGCAAGAAGCCAATGTTGTAATTCTTGAGGATGATTCTTTGAAGCAATAATTCCATAAGCAAGTACATGACACTCTTTGACTTGAAAGCTCCGAAGAAGACTGAAACTGACCCCACTTTCATTGACTAGTAAGTGATAGCTGTCAGGTTCGCAGAATGACCGAGGAAACCAACTGAATCCACTCTCGTGACATGATCGAAGTTCGATCCACCACTTTGAGGAAAGAGATGAGACGGTCTACCCGTCTTTACACATACGAGAAATCACTCACGACGGACAAGAGGTGTCGACAACGTGAGCTTTACTGCCTGGCTTTCGGCCTTCTTTCTTGATCCAACTTCATGACTCTTTGAGACCTACTTACTGCTTGTGCTTGGCTCAGGATATCCTCCTTTCTTCAAAGCTTTCTACTCAAGTGAGGAAAGGTGCAAACCTTCACAGCCTTTTTTTTTTGCCCAAATGAAAGGTATGCGGAGAGAGTCCTGACTTTTCTTTCTCTTGCCTTTTCCGACATAATTCGGGGCTATCGGTTCCGTTCTGTTCTCTCTCTCTACCTCTTCTTTTTGACCTAACTTAACAATCTTTTATGCCCGGCCATACCAACATGGGAAACCTAGCTTCCCTCCCTTTGAAGTGCATTTATCAGATCAGCTCCCCGAGTCATTAGAAAGAGGGTGAAAGGCCCACTACTTCTTCATTCATGGCCTATTTTTTGATTGATCTCCCTTTCGTATTCATTCGACCTGAGGCAAAAGAGAAGTCATACAAAGAAAGGTTCTTTCATGCAATGCATAACGGGCGGGCCTCCTATGGATTCCTCCAACTCAATGAATGAAGGGAGGAGTATGAGGAAGGCTGGCTTTCTATATGAAGATGAAAAGAAAAAGAAAAAGGGTCAAACCATATCTTACTGAATAATCTGACTGAATGAGGAAGAGCTCTTTATGTGGTCTCACTTTACCACCATCTGAAATGCGCGAAACTTCGATTGGTGGAAGCCAGTCTATGAAGATTCTCCCTTTTCTTACGTGCAATTCCCCTCTTTCGGTAAGCATCCAGTATCTCAGCAAATGAACATTTCTCTAAGCTTATCCTGTAGCTTATACGTCGTTTGAAAGCTGCTTCAAGGATCCAACGAATAGCTAAGGTTTGTTGACGATCCCTGGCTACAATCCCAGGGACATCATAAATAGTACCCGCCACTCCTACTTTTTCGACTTCGCATATGGGCTTTATATTCTCTACGGCGTCAACCATAAGTTTGATTACATCGCGTTCAGTTTGAGCTGGGCGATGAAAAGTTTGATAAACAATAGCACGAACTCTCGTTCTTTTACCTTCTTTCATGCGAAAGTTGACCAACTTCTTGATCAATTGTTTTTGCTCACCCGATTGCCTAGCAGAGGCCCACCGTATGCCTATCTGTCTTTTGCCTATGTATTTCGGAATAAGTCTTTCTCTGCTGTGCGTAAACAATCCTCTTCAACATATATTATATTCTAGCCTTTTTTTTACGGCGGTTTAGCCCCCCTTGATTTTCATCCGCATATCTCAAGACGGAGCGGATGACTAAAGGCTTTTGATCTCCCCTCCGATCGACGTAATGCTTCCATTTCTTCGCGCTCTGCACCAACGCATACAACTCCTTGTCAGGAGTAGGATAATTCTTCACCTATTTCATAGCCTCGAATGAACGCATACAGACCTTCGATTTTGCATCAAGACAGTGAACATGGCATAATCGCTTGCATCCGCCTCGATCTCTTGATTGATGCCCCCACCGGAACACTTTTCTCTTGCCCGAAAGGGGCATGAGGAGGGCGGAGGTCCATAAAGTGGACACAGAAAAGAAAGCAGAGCCTGTGGGGGACCTGAACAAGGTTAGGCTAGGCAATCACAAAGAGGTCAAGCTAGGTACGGAGATGAACATAGACCTACACCTCAAAGTGAGAGATGTGCTGGAGCGTAATGCATCTCAGGCTATTAATATGGTATGTTCAACCAGGATAAGTTGATTTGAGGATGAGGCATTAATGTGGAAAGCCTCACCTTTAGCGCTCACAAGCGGCATTGCCCTTCTAACTTTCCTTTCCCCGTACGGTAGGTTAGGGGCTGACCATACAAAGAGGGTTTAGCCTAATCTGATCGGAATGTCCGCCTTTGCCTAGGCTCAGGTTTGATATCCACTAATCAGCTTTCTCGGTGGCCAAGGTATACCAGAAGACAGGTAAGGGAAGTGACAACAATTTCAACAATGTAGATGACCTGTGCAAGGGTAATGTAGAGGGTTTCACTGAATTATGTGTAGCTTATTATTTGAATTCTCCTAGCGGTTGCAGGGAGGAAAACATTATAACTCTATGTACACATGATCTAATCTTGGAAAGGAGAACTAAGATATCATATTATAATTTACACTGGGTATTATATTCCTAGACTCGGCTGGTACCTAATACATTACAACTTAATATGTATCTTTTGTCTCATGAGATACCGGTAACTCATGAGACAAAAGATACATATGATGGAAATGAAAGGTTAAGATAACCAATTAGTCCGATATAGGCATTTCCTGAGCCTCGCCATCAGTTTGATCCCATACCGAAGTGTCAACCCTGTGCTGAAGGTTTAGCTGTCCAACAGGTAGACGGTTCATCGCTCGCCTGTTTTCACTAAACAAGAGCGTTTCTGACTCGGGCTCGGGCTGTTACCATCAGCACCAAACAAAGAAGCCTTATCCTACAGGGAGACTGCGAAGAGCTCTAGGTGGAAGGGAGTTTTCTTAGCTCCCGATACGCCGAATGCCGAATCCTTAACAGGTGACGATGACCATTTCGGTAGCCACCGAAGTCCAGTCCAAGATTCATAAGGAATCTTAAGAGCCCAGGGGACATACCTTTCAACCAAATCTAGACATACCTTTATGAGATCGTTAATGTAGGTATCCTCCCTTGCTTGTCTTTAAATGCCCCGATAGGCGAACAGTACAGAGAGAGGGTGCTTAGTGATAAGCACCACATACTAACTAATCCTGCGAAGAAGACTTGCAACAAAGAAAATCCTCTGGAAAGGGATTACCAGCTCCCCTAAAGCCGTGATGATTGGCTCGATCCTAACCGGTGAAGAAAGAAGGTTTACCGCTAGGCGAACTAGCATAAGGCCATAAGCCTTGGTAAGCTAAGGGGGAGCTTTCAACTGATGGAGAAACGTACTTTTCTTTATTCATCTCTATTGGTATTGGAAAGTGTTCAGTCTACGGCATCCCCGTAAGCAAAGGCGGACCTAATCTTATCTTTCCTCTATTCCCGATATAGCTATAGCACGGTGGAGTCGGCTTCTTTATCCGTGGTCGTGGTGGGGCGTACTCTCAATCTAAGCGGGATACCTTCATAGACCTACGTGAAGCTAGAAGTAACTACTTTCTATTTTGCTTATAGAATAGATAGAAGGATCTCATCTCTTTCAATCACTTCGATTTCTAGCAGTAAACTCTTCCGGGGGGGACGTAAAAAGAGTCCGAGTTCGCTTCATTTCTCATTTTCTTCGCTTCCCAAGATATTTAGGGAAAAGCCCCTTCTTTCAGTACAATAAGGGAGTGCTTTTCTTCCTTAAATAAGTTAGCTATTTTAAGTAAAGAACTTTTCTCTTTCGCTGAAAGTCTCGACCTATTTAGTGAAAAAATTTCTATCTCTATCTATAGTAGGAGCAATAAGAGAGGAAGAAGTGGGGAGAACATCCCTTAGGCTAGCTAGTCACACAGCTTGAACTACTCTAACTAAGAACTCCCGCTAACCCGCTCTCCTACATCGTGTAGGGTATGGAAAGGGATCATCCAGGTTTGCGCTCGATCAATTGCCGGATAAAAAGAGATAGGATGAACATTTTCTTTTTTCTATCCATCCCTGGTCGGGTACAGTTTCCTTTCTCTTTCTCCCTTGTAGCCATTACCCGAATTCGCGCAAGTGTGTCCACACCCCCCAAACTGACTTGACGAGGAATCCATTCTCGCGAACAAACACAACCCCTACACACACCTAGGAGCACCCCTTCCTGCATATTCATACAAGACCCGGGTAGGCGGGTCGAGGTCTTACGAGGTACCCACTACTCGGAGTACCCTCCCAAAAGGAAAAAGATGTGTCTGTCAGGTTCGGTTCTTCTTAGTTGGGTTGGGCGGGTTCGACCAGAAATGCTATGCTTACACACAAGACTACCCCTCTTCCCGAAAGCTTCGCGGGGACTACTTTACGACGACGGACGACCGCCCGTAGGGGGTTTACTGCACAAGGCCCCTGCAGAGGAAAAGCTTGATCCCAGCGAATAGAAGATGCTCAGCTCCGCACAACATAGGGATTGGCACGCTTTCGGGAAGAACATAGAATAGTAGAGGATCCAGCATGCGGAACACGGCGATCATTAGAAATTCACGAATTAGAGATGCTGTAATATACTCTTTCCCATAACTTCTCATACCAGACCAACCCACTAAAATGCAAATAGGGATCAGAAATGTGGTCAATATCACGAAGAATAAAGAGATACCGTCTATACCCAAATAAAAATTGATGTTTTCATAAGGAAGCCATCGAAGGCTTTCCACAAATTGAGATTTGGCCGTAGAAGGATCGAATTGTATCCGAGGAACAGGGGGATACAAAAAAGTAATAAGAGAGGCACATAGACCAATCAATCGTATCGGTCGTATTCTTGAATTTGGAATGAAAAGAGGAGTAATGCTTCCTAGCACGGGACACAGAATAGGACCACTTAAATCAGAATAGCATTCACAGAAATGTTCTAACATTGAGTCGAATTGAACATTGAAGAGATTAGTTGACAACAGTAAACAGATGGGCGCCTAATTCCAATACAATAGGGGTCTATCAGTGCAAGTCAGCTGAACACCGTGATTGATGAGTGGGTAGGTGCACCTCTCGCCCAGTGGGAAGTAATGAGTCCCGTCTCCCCCCCAGGGACGCGTCCCCACTAGAGATTCTAGAATGGACGATTGATAAGAAAAAGGAAGAGCAGCTTTTCCCCTCATAACTCAATTTGGAAGTCGGCCCAATGGAAGAACCACCATAAAATAAAGAAGGACACAGCGCAAAATTTCCATTAGTAGATATTCTTTCAGCTTGCTCATTCGGATTACCCCAAGAATTTTGGGTCAAATAGGGAAAGTTTTCTATCCTTGGTGGGTTCAATGACCCTAGCCGTCTATCCTAATAGTACACCAATTGTGGCTGGCCCAACAGTTTCCAGAATGCCGTTGTCATGATGTTGATCCGGCTTCTGCGACTACGGCATCCGCGTAGCTCCGAATACGCGCATTGGAGCTCTTCGCTCGATGTCTCGGGTCGCTCTGTTGTAAACCGCTGTTTCGTCGGGCGGTGGCTTATTTCTAACACCCCCCTTACTAGATCAAACAAATAAAGCTCCATTGAATGAATAAACTTCTCCCTCCCGAACAAGGGTCAGTCAATGGTTCGGGGAAAAGCCTATCTCAGTGATGTTCAAAAATGGGAAAATCGTGCAAAATTCATCTATGTCAGATGCGGGGCAGGTATTTCTTTCTTATAACACTGTAATCAAACCCGACGGGGAATATCATATGAATAGACGAAGGTTTGAAGATCTTAGTACATACGCTCTTCAGCAGAAGACCATAGGACCAACGAGAGAACGGATTATTGCAACCCATCTTTCATTGTGATGAGGAAGCCGGCCAATCAACCATGTAGACAGAAGAAAGAGAGTCAACTGGCTCATCAGTACAGCTAATAGGAGTCGCTATAGCGAAACTATTGGTCAGTGAAATTCTTTCTTTGTTGGCCCAATTCTTCCATTCCAGAGCCCAGAGGAAAGTCCATGCGGCGAGGCATCGCTGATAACATCGCCTGTTGTCCCGTTGCTTTAGCCTAGGAGCCAACCTAGTTATTGCAATATCCCAAAGTAGGGGCAGCTAACTGTGTAGATAGAGACTCTTTCCTCTTGCGGGCATAAAAGACCTTGAGTTGAGATGCTACTGCTTAGATTAGATGGTTAGCTCAGTAGATTCTTGTAGCTACCTATCCCTACTAACTTCTCGCCTAATCCCTCAGGAAAGTTGACCGACTAAGGCCTCTTCAAAGCCGGACGGAGGATCACTTTTTCTTTGAACGAATCTTGCTCTCTTATCTGCTTCTTCTTTTGTTGACAATTCTTCTGTTGTCGTAGAGGGAAGAACTGGTCTTTCAGGGCCCCGACGGGTCAATGCTTTGGATTCAGCCCTTCTTATGGACTTCCCCTGTCTCAGTTCATGTCTAACTGGCACCTAGGGGGAACCCGGCCTTTCATCATTCCATTCCTTACCATCTTTCGGTAGCAGCATCCGGAGCAAGAACAGGTAGTCTCCCATGGTCCAGGGGCCTTCGTTCCCTCTTAAGTAGATAGGCTGGTCTATTTCGCCTTCGCTACAACCAGGAAGCTTTGACGGAAGTCCCATATCTGAGTCGCCGGAGATGCAAGTCTCCCATTGGTTCGAAGAAAACCAGAAATGGGCGGGATCTTTCATCGATAGCTATTCATTTGAGTCTTCGGGTAGCATTGCTTTGCTTGGCATCGGTCTATCGTAGTCCCCATTGCACCGCTAGATAAGAGGTTAGAATCTCAATCATGACAGTAGCAGAAATAGACACAAAAAGGAAATTCCAAGGGCTGAATCTAGACTAGCTTCAGCAAAGAAAATTAGATCGTCGGAAGTGAGAGATCGGATTTCGATCCCGGGGGAGCTTTCTAAAACAATTTGAATTGTGGTACTTTACCGAAAAAAGGAAAGTCAGTTCAGTAGATTGAATGACCTGAAACACAGCTACAGCTACCTGGTCTCACTTAACGAAGGGGAGGAATGCATAGAGTGATTCACGGAGTATGCACGGATTGATTTACCTACTAGCAGCACTGGCTGGCCCACTTGTACGTAATAGAAGAGAAGTCAAGGCGAATTCCCCCTATGGGAGTTCCAATAGGGGCCAGTACACATTCCCTGACGAACGAATGCAATACATGGAAGGCTCTCCTATGAAGTAAACAAAGCCTACGCTGTCAATAGAACCGTCGGCCTAGAACCCAATAGGAGCTAATCAGACTCTCCCGAGGAATTTGACTAAGACACCCCTTCTCCCCTGGCTAATATGGTTCCGGTGGAATAGGCGGACATAGAATGCACCCCTTTACCATTCTGTACAAATAGAATAGTCCATTTATACAGAATGGTAAAGGGGGCCCTCTACGATCATAGAAATTAATAGAAAGGGATATTTGAATCCTTACCAACTTGATCTTGTTGCCCCAGCTCTAAAGGCAAGGGGGAAGGATTCCCTATTCCCAATAATTAATCCCCACTCCGGTCGGTTTCTTGTCTAAGACTATAATTATCCTATACGAGAGTGACGGCGAGGTGGTTGGAGGTGAGCTAAAGGTGGTCTTCTTCAGCTCTAGGATTGTCAGTGCCATACCACTGACATTCCATATGTAGGTCAATATTGGTTAATTGTGCTAGCATCTCGGAAATCTCCGCTACACCGATCTTGTTATATGCTTAACAATCTGACGAAAAGATCCGTTTATAAGTCTATGAGTGCTATGCATAAAATCAAGTAAGTACGAAGTCAATAACCATAATTTATTCTTTTATGGAACTCAATAGCCTATATCTTAGCATTTGAAGACTCTCCCATTCCAGGTTATTGGTCACGATTATTAATATCATTCCATGTTCCACCCTACTTTACAATAGACAATGACTTCGTACTTGACCAATTGATAAGGCAATGTGTATCTACTCGTTGGTGAAGCAAAGATGTGTCTGTAAGGTAACGCTGATTAACTTGTACAGACGGCCTCGGGATTTCGTACTAGTAATCCTTTAGTATTCAATCACCCTGGATAGGGAGGAGGAGTATACCATTGAGGATGAGAATGGTTGTATTCCCCACAATATTAGCAGAGTAATGAAATGTTCAAGCTAATTATACATTAGTATAGTAGGGTGGAATATGTATCAATTATGAACTTATAGGGGGACCTCCGAATCCACTTTTTAGTCTATCGCTAACATTATAACTCAAGATCCTAATTAATATGAATATTGTATAATTCCATTCCTAAAAGGATGCACCATCTAAGTAAATTGATATCCACAATCTATTAGATTCTCCACAATCTAATAGCCCACTGGTTATGAGCGCCCTGAGGTCGTACCATTCATGTTAGATTACTATATCATATCAGGTGCTTTTAATACCGTGGTCGGCCTGAAAGGTCGTACCATTCTGTATTTTGATTTCTCCTAGTGTAATCGGTTCTACCCTTCAAAACTATTCAAGGGCTCCCACTCATCAAGGTCATTAGTCCGCCTCATAACCAATATGTGACGTACATCTGGAATATCTGTATGTAAGAGGAAGGACCTATGGAACTCGGGAAATGTTTTCAAGGTTTATGATATTTAAATTAATCAATATCTCCGCGGTCAGGTGCTTTCCCAATACACCAAATAAAAGGCTTGTTCGGGAAGACCATCTAATTCTCCGGAAAGGATTAATTTAAACCCTCTAATTGTTTCTGCTAGGCCAACAAACCTGACCCCTATCTATCGTCGTAGAAGCAGTTCCTAGGAAAGATTATGGTTCTCGGGTATCCAATCAATTAATCCCCCAAACCGGGGAAGCTTAAGCGGAAATGAAAGGGTAGGGTGAGGGATAAGGGGGGAAGCCCCTAAATTGAAGGCTTCGCTCGCTCGCTCTAACGCTCGTTTATACGACAGCGAGTGGAGTGCATAAGCCCCTTTAGAGATAGGGGCGAGTACTACACGAGCTCGTAAGTCAAGTACGGAACAAGCCTTGTCTACGAACTTTAGAGATAGGGGCGACCTCGTCTTGCTTGCTTCTGGCGAAGCTTAACGCACTAGATAATCGGCATTATTTTATGGTAGGAATACGACTTTTTAGGCCGACCACAATACAAGTCATGAGCGATAGCGAAGCCAAGCCGTATAAAGGCGAGCAGCCCAACTAGCAATAGCAAACGGCCTACTTATAGCCTCTTTTTCCCCTTACTTACTCCCTATTCTCTTTTTCTTTCTTCTTCCGCACCCTGTTCAAATCATCAATTCCATCAGTTCCTGGTTCGTTGGTACCAATTCAATCTTCGGTCACATCGGTCGCAGAATAAATTCCCTTTCTTTATGATCCGGAATCCATATACCTTTTTCAAAAAATTCATTCAAATAGGAATGCTTTCAAAAAAAATATTACTGCTACTATTTCGATTATGTTAGCAAGGCTAATAACAGCAACAGCAACTAGTTCATTTACGGATACACTACACTAGTAAAGAAGAGAAAGTATTTACTTAAAGCTACTAGAGCAACTGCTAGTATTTCATTTTCCAGATTCGGGAAGGAATACGAATGGTTTATGCTTTTTATTATACTGTTCACTTTGATGCTAGAAGAAGAGTTTGACTTTCTACCTCTACGGGGGTACACATTATCTTGCCTATTCTTTCCTGCCTTAAGGTGAGATAAGTAAGAGACTCTCTTGGGTAAAAAGGAAGCTTACTAGGGTAAAGGTTTTTCTTATCCCTGTAGTAAGCAAATTGGCTAGGTCTTCGACCCGCTCGGTGCAGGCTGTCAACCGTTAGGCTAAGTTATCCCTTATCTTATGTGTTGTGTTGAAGGGATATCTATATGATCCGATTGATTGCGTAAAGCCCGCGGTAGCAACGGAACCGGGGAAAGTATACAGAAAAGAGAGTTCTTTTCTATTCTATTAGTATTAGATTAGTATTAGTTAGTGATCTCGGCTCAGTGAGTCCTTTCTTCCGTGATGAACTGTTGGCACCAGTCCTCCATTTTGTCTCTGTGGATCGAGGAGAAAGGGGGCTCGGCGGGTTCATCTCTTTCTCTAAAGGTCTTTTCAAGTGCAATCTTACAAGACTACAAGTCAAGTCTCAGCAAGGAAGATTTTGGGCCCCAACGACAAAGGAACGGGCATTTTCGGGGACTAGCCCGCTTCCCATTACTCGACGAGGGAAATTCCTCGCACATAATTAAGGGAGCCATTGAAAGGTGACTGAAACACCAGAAACGGCGACTACCCGAGCTAATGATAGAGGCAAGAACACTTTCCGGCCAAGTCCCATTAATTGATCATAACGATATCGTGGAAATGCTGCACGGACCCATATATATAGAAACAGAAAGAGAATCACCTTGATACTAAACCAGATCGAGCCCGGGATCTTCTTGAAAATGGGAAGATCTAGGATAGGCGGCCAACCTCCTGGAGAGAGCGATGTGCATGGACCAGGTGAGTAGGGATGCAGCTCCGTGGACCGCTCGTCGGGCCTGATAGGTGGTGGTATCACACCCTTCTCAAAGGAACCGTACGTGACACTCTCGCCTCATACGGCTCCGTCCCGGCATCAGGACCTCCCCTTTCCTTTGACCAACGGGTCCTCGAACCAACCTGTCCTCCCTTTCTATTCCTCGGTAATTCTTTCTTTTCATTCATTGATTGATTCAAGGTAGCTGTAGCTTGCTTCCAAGTCCAAGCGCTAGCGGTAGAAGCTAGTCGCCGAAAGCGAACTTCCGGGCCGAGATAGGGCGGGGGCAGCTGAAGGAAGGGCGCTAACGCGCCCCTGCCATCTTTCTAAAGCAACAAGCGAGAAAGTTGCCCCGTTTTCAATAACAAAAAAGGAAAGAGGGGCCAACTATTAGAATATTAGTAAAGGCGCCTTAGCCTATCTCTCGATATAGGAAGGGGCCTTTTCTTGCTTGTTAGCGCTTTAGTTTTCAATAAGGACGTTTAGGCTTGACTAAGAGTCTCGTTAGGGCGGCTGCTCGTTTAGTATTGCTTTGGCTTCGCCGTCTGTATCTTGCTGGCGCGGGAGCTACCGCAACTAAAAGAAAATGAATGAAGGAAGAAGGCATTAGCATTAGAAAGACTACAAAGGCATTCCAGGCCGACTACAAGACTAGGACTACAATACAAGTCATGAGCGATAGCGAAGCCAAGCCGATCGGCTTTTTTATGTCGAAAGCCCCAAAACTAGCTATTTTATAGCAGACAACTAACGCAAGCCTACTCAACAAATCTCATAAGTAAACGCCTGTTCGCATCGCAACTAATAGAAAAAACCACTACGTCACTCAACGACTAGTCTAGTCTAGTAGTGGTTCGGATCTTGACCGGGTCCGAGCTTCCCAAGCTCTATGCTGTTGGGGAACTCCGCTTCAATCTGACCACCTTCTTGATTGACTATATTTGGGTCTTTGGAGTACTTTGGGATTATATTCCGCGCCGAGGATTTGTGCTTGTGGGCTAGGGTGAATATTGCAGACCAGCGGATCTGGTGGTCGGTTCTTCTTAGTTGGAACCTCTTTTTCTTTTTGAACAGCCCGAGCTAGATGACAAAGCTGAGCTCGAAGGTACCTTTTTGATGCGGTAGAAGTACCTCGCAATCTTTTCTTCTGTTGCTGGGAAAGTCTTCCTCGGAATGTAAGTCAAAGCCTTGAAGGAGTTGTCTCCCCAATCTGACTCTGGAATCAAAACCTTGATTATTACATGCATCTCGATATTTTCTGAAGAGTGAGTGCTGGCCTTTTCATATTGAATCACAGCCATTTCCCTCTTTCTTGGGGATCAAACTCCAGGGAACAAGCTTAAACACTGATGCAAGCTGTCAATCATTAGATTGTTCTTTTGGTTTGATAAAGGCCGGAGCCTTTGATAAGCAAGAAGCCAATGTTGTAATTCTTGAGGATGATTCTTTGAAGCAATAATTCCATAAGCAAGTACATGACACTCTTTGACTTGAAAGCTCCGAAGAAGACTGAAACTGACCCCACTTTCATTGACTAGTAAGTGATAGCTGTCAGGTTCGCAGAATGACCGAGGAAACCAACTGAATCCACTCTCGTGACATGATCGAAGTTCGATCCACCACTTTGAGGAAAGAGATGAGACGGTCTACCCGTCTTTACACATACGAGAAATCACTCACGACGGACAAGAGGTGTCGACAACGTGAGCTTTACTGCCTGGCTTTCGGCCTTCTTTCTTGATCCAACTTCATGACTCTTTGAGACCTACTTACTGCTTGTGCTTGGCTCAGGATATCCTCCTTTCTTCAAAGCTTTCTACTCAAGTGAGGAAAGGTGCAAACCTTCACAGCCTTTTTTTTTGCCCAAATGAGAGGTATGCGGAGAGAGTCCTGACTTTTCTTTCTCTTGCCTTTTCCGACATAATTCGGGGCTATCGGTTCCGTTCTGTTCTCTCTCTCTACCTCTTCTTTTTGACCTAACTTAACAATCTTTTATGCCCAGCCATACCAACATGGGAAACCTAGCTTCCCTCCCTTTGAAGTGCATTTATCAGATCAGCTCCCCGAGTCACTAGAAAGAGGGTGAAAGGCCCACTACTTCTTCATTCATGGCCTATTTTTTGATTGATCTCCCTTTCGTATTCATTCGACCTGAGGCAAAAGAGAAGTCATACAAAGAAAGGTTCTTTCATGCAATGCATAACGGGCGGGCCTCCTATGGATTCCTCCAACTCAATGAATGAAGGGAGGAGTATGAGGAAGGCTGGTGCTTATAGTAAACCGCCACAGATACTAGGAGTAAGCCTGCAAGTAGTCTTTATTAAGCTGTAAGCCCTAGAGCTCGAGATTGGTTGTTTAAGGTGCTAGTTTTGCAGCAAGAGCTAGTCATTCCCCGCGCTGTAGTAGCTTGAAAGGTAGAAAGAGGATAGATAGTAAACAGCCTTGTTGTAGGATAAGCAGTATATCTTGTCTCCGGCTTAGCCTATAACCCTATAATCCCTGGCGCCCTGTCTTGTAGACAGACGAATTCCCTTCTGTTCCTGTTGCGCTTTCTGGTAGGTTGCCGGGTCAAGGCGTTGTTATTCTTCTTTCGCGCTAGCCCTTGACTTTGACCTTGTGAAACTCTCTTATCTTATTGAGATTGAAGGCTCTATTCTGGCTACTGCTAAAAGAGATGGTACAGCCAATGGCCGATGTCGATTGGGAATCAGTTGCGACACGGATGGGAATGCATGCTCCGAAAGATAGGGTCGAGTCTGATACATCAACCGTCTACTCAATATCCTTGTACTAAAAAAATGGATTTCTTAAGTTGCGTGAAGCCCCAAATCCTTGATTTGGCCAGGAAAGACTGCACTGCTTTGGGCCCAGGAAGCGAAGGGAATGAGCTCGGCTGCTTCTTCTCCACACTTTTTTTTATCCGTGTCCGTTCCGCATGCGCTTCGCGCGCCATTGGCGCTTTGTTCTCCTCTTATTCTTCATTGGACGGTTCGGATGGACTTCGCCGTTCTTTCCCAACTCAAATTGAAAAGGCTGTCTCACATCGAGATGTCGATTCGTTTTCCGCCCCCAATGAGATGGGGAATTAGTAACCCCCTATTTCGACTTTTTGGCCCTTCATCTTTCTGAATCGAGGCCCGGCTCGCGTCGTTCCAACAACCGGCGGGGAGCACCTCAGTATACGATCGCGCGCAGTAACTGGGAGTCCTATTACACCTAAGGCCAACTTCAATTCACCAAACCAAGGCTTACGGCCTTATGCTAGTTCGCCTAGCGGTAAACCTTCTTTCTTCACCGGTTAGGATCGAGCCAATCATCACGGCTTTAGGGGAGCTGGTAATCCCTTTCCAGAGGATTTTCTTTGTTGCAAGTCTTCTTCGCAGGATTAGTTAGTATGTGGTGCTTATCACTAAGCACCCTCTCTCTGTACTGTTCGCCTATCGGCTCACCTCCATTCGTCCTCGGAGCTTAAGGAGAATAGCTCAAGCTATAAGATTCAGCTGCCCGATATTTGAAAAAAACTCCCAACCCCGGGAACGGGGAAGGTAAGTGGTACCGGCATACTTCTCCTCTGTCTTGCCCGTCTTTCTTTAATTGGATTGGGAGACCCGACTCCTTAGGATAGTCTGAGGTCATGAGTTGCGCCTAATCCACTAATCTAATAGGTAATCTTTTCCAGTAGGCATCAGTTATTGGTTCAGCTGAGCCAATAAGGACCCGCCCTCGGAAAAAAGAGCATTTCATGATTCTTGCCCCTTAGAGAATTACCCGTACCGTAGTTCTTTCTTCAAAAGAACTTCCGACAACACTGGTTACGCCTTTAAGCACTCCAACATCAAAATCGGTGGGATCACTAATCTTCGAATTTCCGGCTCACAAACAAAGCACCTACCTCGGGCCCAGGACTGTTCGCCGCTGCGCATCTTCGCCGACTACCTTTGATGGTTCGTGGTTGAACTAGGCAATAAGGGATTTGAACTAGAAATGATGAAATGAGAGTTGCATTTATGCTTGTTCGCCGCTAGTTGTTGTTCGTCTTCTTTAGAAAGCCATACACGACTTTCAACATCGTCAGTCACTGAAGCACTTTTCAAACTATATGAAACAGCCTCTCTATACTTGAGATTCAGAGTCGTTTGGGAAGAGTCCTTAAGCGGCGGCATAACATGCTTCGCATCTATGCTGTTTACTGATTATGGAGTATTCGGTTTGGGTCCGGCTCGCTTGGCACTAGACCGGGAAAATAGAGAAAGATATTATTCTATTGACCTACCGGACTTGGCTTACCCTTCTAATATAGATATGATATAGAATACGTAATGAACTGTGTAATATATATTGGCACGGGAATAGGAGCAATCATTTTGATTTATAGAAATTTCACTGGGAGTGCTTATTGAGAAGATTGAATATTAGACAGATTTGGCACCATTTAACAGAAATGATAAATTATGTCGCGTATAATCACTATTGAGGTAAGTTCAATAGTGATTATACTATTGGTTAATATCTTTTGTGATATCGAGTATACGGATAGGTTATAGTGTAAACAGTTGCTCAGTATACCCATAATGAGCATAAACCATATACGTAGTAAATGGTTAGGATTCTCCGTAGTGGTATAATTTCAAATAGTTATATTGATAGATGACGTATTCAAAAGGCGGGATAGCGTGGTACATGTGGATATCAATAGTGTACCGATCAGAATTTCCCAACAATGTAGATCAATACGTAAGGGTATCTCCTGTTGGGCGTGGATTTAATACTCTTAGAGGGGAAGCTATACAGTTGGTGAATCACTTGAGCCTAAGGGAAGTCAAAATGATAATTGATACATATTATACACGATTATGGATATTCCAGGTTATTGGTCATGAAGACTCTCCTTCGTTCATCATTTGAAGGACTGGCGCCTGCCAATGATAATTATCCTTTATCATTCAATACTCTTTGTGTTAGGCTTTCCCCCCCCCCCCCCCCCTATGCTAGTTACTAACTTAGGTACCTAGCCCAGAATCCATAGAGAATATCAAAGAGAGTCAGGAATTTTTCGAACAAGCATATCAGCAAATCAGCTACAGCTAAATGAAACCAAAAGCAAAGCTTTCGACGATTTCGATTTGAGTTTCTGGGTTTCCTGATAAAAAAATCTCTTGTTTTTTGTTCTTCTTCTTTCAAATCCTGGTCTTGTTTCAATTGTAGTTCTTCGGTTGAGTTCGTTCTTTTATTCAAATGCATCCCATTCCAGGTTAGCTCTCTACTCGGGATGCATGGGCTGGGCGCCCGTTCTTCATTCCCATCCTTTATGTTATGTAAATAGAGACTTCCCCTTCCACTCTCCAATATAGGGAACCTCTATCGATCATCTCACATATCTCCACTAGAAAAAGTGCTTTCTCAACTCATACAAGGGTCTCGGGTCCCAGAAGTGCATGATAAATACCGCCAAAACCCAATACTGCGGAGGAAATTCAGTGAAGTACTCCAGACACAAAGTACGGAAAGGTGTCTATAACTTCCCCACCAGGACCTACCCCCCAACCTAGAGTAGCTAGGTGGGGAAGTCAAATTAATCCTTGTTCATACATGGGCTTCTCCGGTACGAAATGAGCCACTTCGAATAGGTTCATTGCTCCGGCCCAGAATACGATTAATCCGGCATGGGCTACATGAGCCCCTAGTAGTTTACCGGATAAATTGAGTTGTCGGGCATTCTCGGCCCACCAAGCGAAACCGGTGGTTTCTTGGTCACGACCAGCTAAAGCTAAAGTTCCATTAAAGAGCGTTTCCACGGGGTAGAACCTCCTGAGACTTATGGTGATGTCTTCTATGTTCTGGTCTCAGCCCGGGTCCTTGTACGCTGAAGCTGTCAAGTCCATACGAGGATACCGTTTCACTCGGTGGACAGTCGAATGATCAAAGCGAAATGCTTTAGGCAGGCATCTTTTGAGCATGTTCCGCTTCCAAAATTCCTGGAGTCCTACGGCATTCTCACAGAAAGAAAACATGGCTAGTAGATAACTATTTTGTTATTGTAGAAAGCAATCAGTTCTTCCGATCTTGTTCGGGCTTGGAAAGGTTTCCTTTATCAATTCCAGAAGTGGAGGAGCTGTTATCTATGTAATTGAAGAAGCTGTAGAAGAGCACCACCACGGTTCAGGTCCCGACACATGGGGGATTAATTCAGCAGCAAGGATCGTGAATCAAGGGAAGGGAAGAATGTTACCAGAATTTTGAAGTCACCCCCGACCGAGACCTAGATGGCAACCTAACCTAGTACGTCATAATTGAGAAAGGGAACACCCCCCTAGGAAAATCAAAATAACAAAACAAAGGCAGAATGTATCGAGAGGCCCACTCTTTGCATTCGGCTGAAAATGGTCATAGTCTAGAGTTCTGACTCGGGCTCGGGCTGTTACCATCAGCACCAAACAAAGAAGCCTTATCCTACAGGGAGACTGCGAAGAGCTCCAGGTGGAAGGGAGTTTTCTTAGCTCCCGATACGCCGAATGCCGAATCCTTAACAGGTGACGATGACCATTTCGGTAGCCACCGAAGTCCAGTCCAAGATTCATAAGGAATCTTAAGAGCCCAGGGGACATACCTTTCAACCAAATCTAGACATACCTTTATGAGATCGTTAAATAGATCTTCAGGGACAGAGGACGGCCTCTTCACGATAGAATCGTACCTTTCTTTCTAAGACTAAGAAGAATCCACTTTATTAACGAAAACATCGAAAGATAAAAAAGAGAAAAGTGAACCAGTTGATCCGCTGTTTCGCCCCTCCTACTTATCATCTGACGATGAAAAGAAGGAATACACCTAGGAATGCCAGAGTGGTTAAGTGACGCCGGAAAAGGTAAAGGGGGGTGAATTGTCCTTTCACTAAGAATACCTCTGAAGGACTACACCGCAAGACTTAATATACAAAGCGGTGCCGAGGTTCAGTCGCACCATCTCTGGTTCTTGGTAATGCCATCTGTCCTTTTGCGCCTCATACGCCGGCTCCAAGAATTTCTTTTCTAAAGACTATATGCTGGTAATGCTGGGGCATGCCTTAAAGTAAAGTGCTCCTCCCCAGGTCCACCGTCGTCAACTATCGATGACCTGCCTGAAGTGTTCTTCCAGCGCTTCATAGTCTTTATATAGTCTTTCTCGTACACCTGTAGAGCAGCTCATCAAAAAACGTTTCCCAAGTCGTGTTGCAACCAGACGACTCCATCTCTCTCTTGTATTGTGTCCTGAATCCTCAGAATCGGTGTCTGATGGTCTTCATCTCCACTGGAATCTTAACTTGGCGTCTTGGCTTCCTCCTTCGATCCGTCTTGCAAGTGCAGGGTAACCCTGGGCCGGATCTACTTTATCGACTGTGTGCTTGCCGCCTAATCCTTCCCAACTCTGGCCGCCTGTAGCTAATGTTTTCCGAGTAGCGTCTCGTAAGCATCTTCGTGCTGAGCCGTCAAAGCAAAAAAGTGGATGCTAAACTAAAGGTGCATCAATGGATACCTTCTGCCTCAAACACTTCCCCAGCGGCTTTACTGGTCGCTGGTCTGCCATTCTCAGTGTGACGAACTAGAAACTATAGTCAGAACATCGGCTTACCAATCGCCTACCATGTCTCCTCTGTTTTTGGATTTCACTTTCCCTTGCTTCGACACCGTGTTTTGGCTTTACTTCTTTAAAAAGAAAAGTGGATTTTGAAATCTTTTTTGAATCCACAGCGCAATCGGACAGATATTGATTTTGATGAACAGACAGAAGGAGGATATATAGATTTGCGTGCGGAAGAACTCTGCCTGAGAAGTTAGCCCGAGAAGCTTGAGCTTGAAAGCGGTATCGTACACAATTTTTTGATATAAATAAGCGCTTTTGTGGGCTACGGGTGGAGGGCTATGAGATCGTTCACTCAATCCCGGGGAAAGAACTCCCTGAGCCTTAGTTGGAAGCTAAACCAAAGCTAAGCTTGTAGGCTCGTAGAGAAAGCTATTTTGCGGGTATACCCACAGATCTATGTTCCTGAACAGTCTCGGAGAAGGCCACCAGCACCCGACTTACCAGAATGTCCCGTGGCAGCACAATGCAAGTCTTGGTTCCTCTTGGAAGCACCATCAGTATTGAATTTTAACCGGAAGGAAATTCCCAAGCAATCAACTTGCTTACCTTCATACTTGGCTCAGTTTTCTTCGAATAGAAAGCAGAGACAGCAATTTAAACATCGTTAGCAATTCTCCGATTAGAATCATGAGGGAGAATAAAGTCTCCATCAAAAACAGCTCGACACCTTCACTCTAAACCAAAATCTTCCATGCTATCGCACAGAAGGTCGTACGCCACTGGCAATCAAAACCAAACTGAAGATCCTTACAAGAAGCATTGCTACATAACCAATCCGTGAATGCCAAGGAGTAGAAGGTACTTGCTGCTAAGGCCAAAAGTGCACTTTATATAATATATACTAACGCTTTAGAGTTAGAGGCTGCCACGGTGGGAAGTATAGGAAAAAAACTTGCGAGTCTTTAGGTTGCACATTCATGCCCAGAATAGAATCTGCTGCTTGAGCTGCTGGGTGAATATCCCTTGCTATTGAATCTGCTCCAGTTATCTCATCTATAGAAGAAGCTGGTATAGAATAGGCTTTTTTTTCGGGGTAAATGTCACAGAAGGAAGATGTTCTCTCTTTCCTGTGCTATCAAGATGAATTTTTCCCTGATTTCGAAATTGCGTATCGTATAGAAAGAAAGATGATTCGCTTTTTTTTATCTTTAGCCTTTTCGTGATAGCTTAAGTTGATTATAGAACGTTAGGAAGCCCTACTGGCACATCCAATCAAACTAGCTTTTGGCTGCTTGAAAACTTGGCTTTATCACACTCGATAGCGGGGAACTTTACGATCACTTTTAGAACTAGTAAGAAAACTAAACAGAACAGGGTTTTCTTTTCCCATAGGTTTCTATCTATCAATTACGAGGGTAGGTACGTCCAGTCAAGTAATCAAAGACTTGGACAATACCGCATACCAAGACTGAACAACAAACTACTTTCCTTCCGGGTGGTCTACCCGTCTCACTTGCTTAGTCGACTAAGGTAAGGTAGCTTAACCTTGAAGAAGGGCCATTTCCCTCTCGTCCTATTGTGGTAAGGTTGCAGTCAAGTCTTGGAAGCAAGCAAGTCTCTTAGTGAGTATGGTAATCTGGTCTGGATAGGCAGTCTGGTTGTCTGATTGAGTAGCCCCGCAGTCCGTCCAGCCTAGTTTCCTAAGAGTGGTCGATGTCGGCTAAGTTCCTTTTCTTTTGTTTCGGGCCAGCTTTCTCTTGTAAGCATAACTCCCCCTCCTTTCCCCTATACTGAATCCTACCGAGAAGTAGAGGAAGTAGTCTTTGACTGAGTCCCCTAGTCTTCCATTCGATTCGGTCCTAACAGCGGTCAAAGTCGTAGAAGGTCCAGTTGCTTCTTGCTTTTGCTTGAGTTCTTGTCCCTGTTTTCCTGAAGGAAGGAATTTGTTTGTTGCTCCAGTGAGCGATTTCTCTTTCCAAGCCGTCGAATTCTTCGATTGGTCTATTCCTCTAGTCGGCTTTAGATTAAGGTTCACTCCTTTTTATTTCCTTGAGAATGAAAAAGTCCTCATCCTCACCCGCAGCAAGAGCAAGGACTGAGTTTTCTTTGTTTTTGTTCCCTGAGCTTGAAACTGTATAAACTGCTGCCCTGGACAAATTCCTTATTGTGCAAATCGGAGAAAGGTACTCAGAAAAAGGTGTGATCGAGTCAATGTGCTTTCCTGGTGGATCACCATCTCTGATGCTTTCTTCTGTGTGTGGTAGGTATGATTTTTTGTGTATTAGCGTATAGAAGGCACTTCTCCGTCTTTTTTGTGGAATGGAGAAAAGGGGCTTGACTTTAGGCCCAGCCGATCTTGGAAAACTCAAGAAGGAGTTCCTGCTTCGAGATTTGCTGCTATTCTTTAGTCCTATCCACTTTTGCTGGATCAAAAGAAAAGGGTCTATACGCTTGGTTGACCGCTTCTTCTATTTGTCATTCTGTTTTTGCATCTTGATCCGTGATCAGGGCTTTAGTTCTTCTTTTGAGTTTTGAAAATCTCCGGAAAGATTCTTTCTCTGAGGGCGTCGTGCGCCAGCCCGAACTGATCCGGTGAGGGTAACAAGACTGACTCCATCTGTCTCTGAGATCCGAGAATAACGTATGCCATATATATCTGGAAATGTTAATCGATTTACGGGAATATTCCCGTAAGCCATTTTGCCGGGGTTTCCACGAATATTAATGATTGAATCTTCCGGAAAGAGACTCCCCTGGCTATGCTTACGAGTTGACTAGCGGTTTCCGAGTCAAATAGCTGGACTGCCATAAAAGAACCTTGATTGATTCCCATTGTACTCGCCTACTATACTGAAACTCCTGGATCCGAAAACGGAGCCAATCATTCTAACGAATCTATAAGAATATGCTCAAGGGTCCCTCTTTTTGCTGATTGAAGGAGGTATTCCTTTCGCTTGGTAAGCAAGTTGGGTCGATATTCTTAGCCGAGCATCCCCCCCAGAGCCAGAACACAGGCGCCGACCTCCAAGCTTTTCATGAGCACCGGCACAAGTGAATAAGAGAGGATCACGTCTCCGAAGGTGGCGGTATCACCGTCTACAGGTCGAGTCACGAAATCGAAAGTGCAAATACTCGACGCCGTGAATCAAGAAATTCGGGTGATAGACGAAGGCGTTGGTCCATCGGTGCCTTAGGGGCAATCATCCGCGCCAGTGTATAAAAAGACATTTGAAATTATTACAGTAGCGAGGAGCGAAGCAGCTCGACCGAGTTTACGAGGGAGAGGGAAGACTTTCCTATATTATGTTCTGATGGATAGGCTGGCTGCACTCCCTTTGAGGTAAGAACAGTTCCTTTTGATTCAATTGCAAGAAAACAACCTCTTTTTAGAGTTTGATACGAACACTAAGCCAAACAGTCTATTTATACGGATTCCTCAAAAATGCAAAAATAGACTATCATAATATATGACAGAAGCATCACCATCACTCTGTCTGTAGGCTGTTGGATGCCCTTCTTCCTAGCAAGATCAGATCAAGAATAGCCAAAGGCTAGGAAAGCACAGTCAGACTAGTGCCACGCCCAAAGCACCAAGACTGCTTATTCCGCTAAAACAGTAAAGAGACAAGACCTCTTATGCCGGAAAAGTCAGAAAGTCAAGTGCTAACGTGCAGCTCCCATTCCTCCACCAAGAGAAAGCCTAAGAGAAGACCATGCTACCAGTCCTAGCTGGCACCGAAGCCAAGGGAAAGCATTTGAACAAGAGGAATGAAAGGCTTGACTTTAGAGTTCGATCTGGTTTTCATCATTTTCGCTTAAATAACAAAAAAGGAAAGAAGGGAGTGTTTTAATTTCCTTTGTTTGTTGACCGCAGTGCCGATATTTTTCTTTTGTTTTGGCTTTTAATTAGCCTAAAAGTTCCAGAGTTGGTCCGATCCCCCTTTCCATTGTTTCACTGACAAAACCGACCTTTCAATTTGACTTAACGAAACGACTTCGACTTTAGAACAATCAATCGAACGGGTAAGGCTAAGATAAGGGCCTGTTCATAATCCCTATTCAAATTGCTTGCTTGACTGATTAAGAGAGTTTGGACGGGAGAAAAGGCTTTGATGACGAAACGAAGGTACAAAGTGGATTTCTCATGGCCCTCCCAATAAATCATTTTTTTGCTATACGAGCATAAACAATAACCATTTTTTTAGAATACCAGCAGGCGCCTGGAAAACGGAAAACTGGTTTGATTCATTTTCCACGTAGGGAAGCATAAAAGGAAAGCGGTCCCGCTCCGTGGGCTTCCCTTCTTTAAGGCTTTAAGGCGGTGATAGGCTAAGAGAAAGAGATTCCTCTTGCTTGGTAGAGGACTACCTCGGGAATGAATGGACATGACCTTTCGTATACTAGGATTGAAGAGCCGGGGGGAAAGACTTCACAGACCGTCGAAGGTTAGCTAATCATTCCATTGATAACGCGGGCGGTGATTGATATAGGGTCAGTGTGCCGGTTCTCCGGATCATAGAGGGGGTCTTCCCATTAGTCAGGGATATACTTGCTTGGTATCCGGATTCACCCGGGGAGGAATTTATTCAGCGGATGTCGAGTCAGTTCGAAAGCCAGTCCCCACAGGAGCATAAACAAAGCGAGCAGGGCCAGTAGTAGATCCAGGATCAGTACCCTTCTAAGTTCTATACCCAGCAGGAGCAGCAGAAACGAAGGTTGAAGCATCACTAGAGACATAGGTGGGAACATATGATCCACCAGTAGCATCTAAGTAAGCTGCGTACCTTCCTGCAGCCGCTTCAGTCGTTTCTGTTGATGGAGCAGTTAATTAAGCACTTGAAGTTGACCGATAGTGATGCTGGTAGATCTGCTACCTACGCCTTTGCTTGCCTTTCTGCTGATGCCTATAGCTTTCCCCCTGCCTTTGCAGGGTGGTATCGCTCTCTAAATGCTGGGTCTACTGTTGCTGAAACTACTTGTTCAGGGTAAACCATAGGAACTACTGCATCTGGCTCTGCCACTGATGGATCATATGCTGCTCTAGCCTCTGCTAGCTCTAACTAATCCGTTTTCTCTCGATTTTCAAGCAGGGTCTGCAAGAGAGCTGATGTTGGTATTCGAGCTAAAGCTCCTAGAAGAACTCTCGATAAAAGGCACTCGAGCAACTAGCTGATGTTAAGCATTTCAAACAGCTAAGACTGGTATTTACCCTTATGGCATTTCACTAACATTCTACCATTGAAACAGCGGATACTTGCATTCGAACTGATACAAAGATTGAAGAATTGCTGGTACTAGCAGCTTCTTCTTTCCTTTTTTGTTATTAAGAGACAATGTTGAAGGCAAGTAAAGCACTAAGACAAAGCAGCAATAAGACAAGTTTAAGACAACCGGCGGAAAGGGCAAGTAATGGCACCCTAGAAAAGGCGGGGGTATACCCTGAAACACAAAGCTGATGGAGATTTCACTGGCTTTGTTAGTGAGAGCTAGCTTTAAGGCTAACTAGCGAGTAGTTGCATAAAGTAGTCAGTCACTAGGTTCAGCAGTATATTCTTTTGATCCAAACGCACCTCGGTACTTCCATCCGCCATCAACAGGCCTAAGCAGGCCTAGTAGCTTTCATATTCCCGTATGAGTAGCGTGATTGATTACTTCCGTCTGTGATTTCGTGCCATTTTCAGTAGTTCCTTAGCTTAGTCAAGTAGGGATGGGGGGCTGATAAGCCGTAAACAAGCATTATATGAATGAATCCAGGGCGTAAGTCAGAATAGAAGTCTTTTCCAAGCCATCAGGTGAGGTCAATCTGATTAGATAGTCTTTTTATTCTGTAAGTGTTCTCTTCTCTACTCGCAGCCTTACTCCGCTGCTCGGCCTAAGGAGAAGTTAGACTTGTCATCAACATTGGTAGCAGGTTTCTCTTTGGGTAAGTACCGAAAAATGGAAAGGGAGTCCGAACTGTGCATTTATGTAGGAGTAGTTAAGAAAAAAGCTGTGATTGGTGATGGAAAGATCATACCGATAGGATAAAACGCTTTCTTCTCTTATGATAGAAAGAGGTAATAAGGAAAGAAGACTCTAAAATACTCTTAGCAAGTAGTGCCTCCGATCGAGTGCGTATACTCCTTCCGCTGGGGGAACCGGGTATTCAATGGGCTATGAATCCGGATATTTACCCCTTTACGGAACTGAAACGGAGATTCCAGGATTTTTGCCGACTCAGGCGGGTAGTCCTTATTAGTCAAGCTTTGGCTCCCGAACGGGAACTGGATCCGTCCAAAGGGAAACGGATTCTCAATCTCAATCTGTATTTATTTAAAGTGGTTTTGTTTTCGTATATGGGCGATCTCGTGCTTTTACCTTTTACTGGGTCATTAATGCATCAATGGAGTCAATTGTTTCTTCCGTTTTTTTAGAAGTAGGTCGGCCTTGATGTATATATAGAATACTTCAGTTCCCACCTCCGTGTGTATTGCGTCTTTGCTTCAATCCGGGTCAACGAAGTCAACTTCCTTTCCTGCCGCTGAAGGAACCTGTACCTTTGCCGCTGGTGCTACTTCAATGGATTATGGGTAAATGTTCACGTTAGTCTCTAAAATAATAGGAAGGGATTCCGGGATTATTAAGTTCTAACGGGATCTGCCTTTGCTTGTGTCTCCACCTGTGCCCGCCCGCCTAAAAAATCCGCTTGAGAAATGATGGGTCGGTTGTGGGAGGTAGGGATCCGTATCAGGTTGGAATGCCGCTGTTAGTGTGGTACCTCTAGGGCTGGCAGCACTCAACCCCTAAGGAGAGGTAAACGAATGCTCTGCGAATTGGTATCTAAACCCTAGTAAGTTCCTACCACCTATGCAGCTTCCCCTGCTGATAGGTGATCAACGGAGACTAGTGCTTTTGCTGTTGTCTCTGCCACAGCTGCCTCTGCTGGTTCGTTTGGATGCTCCAACGTCTGCTTCAACCGGCGTATACAAGATCAATTTCAATTGAAAAAGGCTGAAAATGGAATTGAAATTGCCGAAACCCCATGCCAACATTTCATTCAATCTTTGGCCGTCCAGCGAATATTTAATAGCCTGAGTGAGCACATTACAGCGGATGGTAAGGAAATAAGTTGAATTGAACCTTATTTATGAAAGAAGCGGACTTATGTTTTCCGTATCGGGGGGAAGAAAAAGCGGTTCACCAGCCACTACATCTGTGGATCCCACCAAATCATTAAACCTGGCGGCAGCTCGCTCTTTGATCAGTGATTCGCCGGCCACTAGATCGATGAAGAATCTCTCCAAAATTTGATCTTTGATCAGTGATTCACCGGCCACTAGATCCAGGGATCCCACCTTATTCTCAAACCTGGTGGCTCGGTTGATTGGCACTCCTGTAGGCTCATCTTGCATACAAATTCTGGGGGTCCCAGGTCCTGCATCCACCAAGAACATTTCTTCCCTTAAGCGTAAAACTTCAGATTGTAAGGCGTTTCCACTACATAAGAAAAAACTCGAATTAGATCTTGGAAATGATCGACTCAAATAGATGCTCATCATAAGCTTTTTTTTTTCCTCCTCTTCCTATTGATCAGAAGCATCCAGCAGCGTCACGCCAGTCGAAAGAGTTGAGTAGTTCGCTCCAGGACTCCACCCCCTCGAGAGCAGGATGCCGGCCGAGATGGAGCTGGAAGCCAACCTATACTTTCCTGGGGCTTGCCCCAACATCTAAATCAAATTGTTGGCGGGCTAGAAAAGGAACCAGCCCAGCCTCTTCAAGAAAGCTTTGCGTGGTAGGCGCTGCCTATTCACTCGGACAATGCTCTGAACACGAAAGTGTGCAGTTCCGCCCCCTTCTCCCATGCTGAGTCACAGGCAGCCCCTCGAAAAGCACGGACGAGCCACATGTAGGGAAACTTGCACGTGTGGTTCTGGCCGGGGACCCCGGTATACTGTACTAATATGTGTAGGTCCCCGTAATTCGAGTGAGATTGTCATGGCGCAAAAGCAGATATGGTCCGGTATTCCCTTGTTCCCTGTATTGGTTATGTTCTTTATTTCTCGTCTAGCAGAAACTAATCGAGCTCCGTTTGATCTCCCAGAAGCGGAAGCTGAATCAGTTGCAGGCTATAATGTAGAATATGCGCGGGATGCGATCCTTAATAGTCCACTGTTGGCGGAAGCCAATGTCCCGGGGTCCCGGGGACTCATTCTGACTGAAACAAGGGGTGGGTCTTTACCTACTTTCAAATATTCGCGATTTTAGGGAAGCCAAAAAACGTGAGCGCCGGGAGCGAGCCTTATTCAAAAAAAAGCCGGCCTTACCTTCTATGTTATTAGTAAAGCCTAAAGCCCTTTACTAATAGAAAGGGATTTTCTTGCTTGTTTAGTAAAATAAAATCACGCTTTTCATTTTGATAGGAGTAGATGCTTGCAGGGGCAGGGCACTCTTCATTCTTCATTCGAAACTAATGAATGTTGGGTCGGGGGGTTCTGCCTTGTTATCAAAAAGAGAGTTGGGTAAAGCAAACTCCCTCCTTGGACGAGCACGGGGCTTAGTCAAGTAGAACCGGGTTGCGCTGCTGGATGAGAGTCCTTTTAGTTAATCTTAGCT